>JASDDO010000014.1:77271507-77722550 GCA_030015575.1 Agapanthus africanus
ATATCAAGGCTTCATATTCGGCTTCATTGTTCGTCCTCGGCTCTGTCAAGGAAAATGCAAAGCGCATTATCCCTCCTTGTGGGGTCACGAAGATGAGGCCTACCCCTGATTTAATTGTTGGGGTGCTTTGTTTGCGCTTCTTCATGGAAGACGGTCTATCGAAGTAGAGTTCCCACTGGGTATCATTCTCTCTTCTCTCCCCGTCGATCGTGTCAAACACGTGCTCGTCGGGCAATTCGCAGTTCAAAGGAGAATTGGCAGGTATCGGATGCTCAACGAGGAAGTCGGCGATGGCCTGGCCTTTCACTGCCTTAAGGGGACGATAAGTTATCGAGAACTCCATTAAGAGCAGGGCCCATTTAGCGAGTCGTCCTGTTAGTATGGCTTTTGACATCAAGTATTTGAGAGGATCCACTTTTAATATGAGGTGGACCTCATGTGCCAAAGCATAGTGTCTGAGCTTCGTTATCGCGAAGATCAACGCCAGCCAGTGTTTTTCGATAGGGGAGTTGTTGTTTTCTGCCACCAGGAGCACTCGACTCAAATAATAGAAGGCTCTCTCCTTCCTTTGGTCATTTTCCTGTGCCCATAGCGCGCCCAAGGAACCTTCAAGGGCGGTTATGTACAGCATGAGAGGCTTTCCCTTGACAGGAGCGGTTAGCACCGGAGGATTCTGTAGGTATTGCTTGATTTCGTCCAGTGTGCTTTGGCATTTGCGATCCCAGACGAACGGGGTTCCCTTCTTCATTAGGTGACTGTAAGGACGGCACTTGCCGAAGAGATTAGCTATAAATCGCCGGATATACGCGAACTTTCCTTGGAGAGACCGCGGCTGCTTGAGAGTTCTTGGCGGAGGTATTTCCACGATCACCTTGATCTTCGACGGGTCTATCTCGATACCTCGGTGTCGGACGACGAATCCTAGAAACTTGCCCAAGGAAACTCCGAACGCGCATTTGAGAGGGTTCATCTTCAAATTGTATTTCCGAAGGCGCTGAAACACGATCTTCAGATGCTCTAAATGTTCCTCGTATGATTTGCTTTTAACTACGAGGTTGTCGATATAGCATTCGACGATTTCATGTATGAGGTCATCGAAAATCTTCGTCATGGCCCTCTGATAGGTGGCACCGGCGTTCTTTAGACCGAAAGGCATCATCTTGTAGCAGAATATGCCCAAAGGGGTCCGGAAAGAGGTATGCTTCTGGTCCTCGGGATGCATTTTTTTTTGATTATATCCTGATGAGCCGTCCATGAAGGAGAAAACTTCGTGAGTGGACGTATTATCTATCATCAGCTCAGTGACCGGTACTGGAAAGCCGTCCTTCGGGCAAGCTTTGTTGAGATCCCGAAAGTCCACACATATGCTCACCGTCCCATTTTTCTTCATCACTGGGACGATGTTGGCAATCCAATCAGGGTATTGAACTTCTTGGATGAAGCCGGAGTCGATTAGCTTCTTGACCTCGGCGTTGATGCTCATCTCAAGCTCAAGACGCATTCTTCTCGGTGCTTGTTTGACCGACTTGACGTCTGGAGAAATCGCCAATTTGTGGATAGAAATCTCTGGATCGAGTCCTGGCATCTCTGAATAGTTCCATGCGAAGCAATCTTTATACTGCATGAGCACGTCTTTAAGCGTTGCCTCCTTTTCTTCAGACAACAGTTCGCTGACGAATATCAGCCGTGGGTCGTTTGTCGTTCCCAAGTCGATTTTTCGGAGGTCATCTGCAGTAGTATGTATCCCATCTTCCAGCTTTTTTGGCGCCGGTGGAAATTCTGAGATCAACTCATCTTCATTGTTTTCGAAGCACCAAGAGAGATCATCCATATTCTCGGGTTCTTCTTCTGACAGCATTATCGCGTGACAGGTACGAGATCGTTTCCATGACCGATATTGATCTGGTTCTACTCTCATCGCATAAGTGGCTTTTGATTCATGCTTCCGTGGCGGACTTACCCTCCAACTGTTGGATAGAGCGAATCTGCCGAGTTGATACTGGTCCTCAACCCAGTTCTTGAAGGTGAAGCAGTCTTCGAGGGGATGCCCTATTACTCGGTGATAGGAGCAATAGTCTGGGTAAGAGACCTTGTCTGCTTGCTCGGGGTGCTTGCACTCCGGGAGCGTCATCATCTAATGTTTTATGACAAGATTGAATATCTTCTTTGTCTTGTCTTAGGGAAAAGAATATGCTCGACCCATCTTCTTTATAAGAGACGGATCCCGGCTGCTCGATTCTCGATCGTGTGGTTTCTTAGACCCGCTACGCTGCTGTCGAACGTTTTTCTTATTCTTTGGTTTATTTTTGCCTCTGCGCCGGGTCTTTTGTATGACGGGTTGGCGATGAAGAGCATTGTCATTCTCCGCGGCTTGTTGAAGGAGGCGCTGCGTCCTGACTTTCTCGTAAATGGCTATTTCGCGGCTATGGTCATTCCGGACCTTCTGACCCACTTCCCTTATTAGCTTGTCCATCTGTTCTTCAAACGACATACTTGGCATTTTCATGGAAGGATCTCGTTTTGGTTCAAGATTAGCGTCTTTTAACAGAATATCTCCTTCTTCATCAAAGTCATGTATAACGTAGCAGTCATGGAATCGTTCCCGTTTCTTTAATCGGATATATCCAAGCTCAATCGCTTCCATTCTTCCGTTGGACAATTTTCGCTGAGTTCTGGGGACGTCCCAGATCCTGTTGTAGAACTGAGCTTGCCGAGCAGTCTGTTTGAAGGGTACGCCTTGGCGCCTCAACATCCTTTTCAATCTTTCTATATAGTATCTGGGCAGACGGATGGGGTGGAGCATGTCAAGTGTAGAATCAGCACCATGCCAAATTTCTTTCTCCACTTTGGCTTCCGTGGATCGATAAAAGAGGATCGCCTTTTCATCTTTTTGTCTAGGAGGGACGTAGAACGTTTGCAGTTCTTGCACACTATAGGTACCAAGCGCGTCAAGCTCTTTGTAATGCTCTTGCGGAACCATGGCGATTTGCAAACTCCGATCATCGCCAGCGGAGGCTTGTATTGATGGCCGAACAGAAAATACGGCATTGACCTCATCTTCCGAGTCGCTGCCGAAAACCAGAATAGGGGTGGACGGCCCCGGCTTGTTGCATTGGGGCGGCCCTGAATAAACTATTTCTTCTTCCTCCTCAGTCTCACTCCCGAAGACTGGAATAATGGTGATAGCTTTGTTCTTCGATTTATGGCATCTTTCCGTGTCTTCGAAATCTGGTAAGAAGTATTTTGCATCTTCCTACTTTCGGACTTCATTCACAGAGAATGGGTTTAGTTCCCCGGTCACAGTATACTCGAGACCATCCTTGAAATACTTCATACACTGATGTTGTGTAGAAGGGATGATATTGCACACGTGTAACCAAGGCCGGCCGAGTAAAGCATTGTAACATGTCTTAGCGTCAATGACGTGAAATTTGATGTCCGTGACGAGCAGCCCAAAGCGTAACGTCAATATCATAGACCCGAGCGTCCGTGATGACTGGGAGTCAAACCCGGAGATGGTAATTTTATCATGGGCGAGGTGCTGAACGCTCATGCAGATTTCCTTCAACACTCTTACATTGAGGAGATTGACGGAGGACCCATTGTCAACCAGGATCTTGCCTATTTTAATATCATGACAATATCCAGAGACATAAAGGGGACGGTTATGCTCGCACATCCCGAGGAGGAGATCTTCATCGCCGAAGGTGATATCGGCTGTGTGTACTTCTTCCAGCTCATCCTTCATTTTTTCTTCGGCGAGGAAAGCTTGGAACTGCTCGGGCTCTTGTAGTGCCTTGATCAAAGAATCTCTCGCCTCTTTGGACAGTATAAGGGCGTCGAGAATGCTTAGCTGTGAGGGTATCTTCCTCAGGTGTGCCAGAACGTTGTAATCCACCTTATTTTTCTTGGGCGGATCCTTGGCTGTCAGCTCTTCGACGGCTTGGTCATCGAAGGTGATACCCTCGGGGACCTTTTCTTTTCCCTTATCCTTTTTGTTCGACCCCTTGTTTACGGGTCCCAGATTCTTTTCAGGTAATGTGCGATTGAGCAGCTGAATGTTTTCGCAGCTCTTCGGTTCTTCTTCTTTTCCTGAGGTAGATTCTTTGAACAGAGGGCCAAGAGCCATTTCTTCTTCAGAATCACTCCCGAAGGTGAGAACTTGCGATCCCCTGCTATCAACCATATGACAGTTGCCGGCAGCTCTTCCACGTTCGTCTGTCGCATTTTTCCGCTGTCAACAAGCTTCACACTTCATCCTCTTGAAGTGCTGCCTGTGAGCGACATACATTTGCCACCAATTTTTAAAGGCGTTGCATTCTTCAGTAGGGTGCGCAATCCTTCGATGATATAAACAGTAATTAGGATGCACATACTCTTCATTAAGGTGTATTTCATCAGAAATGTTTCTTTCGGAGGGTGGCAGCTTCATTCCCATCGATATGGCTTTAGCGAACCTTTTCTTCGTTTTAAGCCTGCCCTTGTCTGTCGCGGGCATGCCTCGGTCTGGCTGGGGCGCTTCAACCCTTTCATCCAGTCGCCGACGTTTGGCTTTTCCAAATATGGCCATTTCGCGCTCTCGATCAGCCTTGCTTTTCAGAAGAGCTTCGTTCAGGAATGCATCAATCATCTCGTCTGACGGTCTTAGGAGCTCTGATTCAGGATCTGCCCCCAGTTTCTCTGTGTCAGGAGCTTCTTCACCATCTATAGACGAGTGAGAGATTACATGGCAGCTTGCCACATAATCCTCAAGTTCATCTGACGAGTCTTCTCCATTATCATCATCTCCGTCCTCAAGGACGTGGCAGAGAAATTCTTGGAGTGTGACTGGGGTCCGCGCCTTCTGGTTATATTCTTCCAGCGCATCAATATGTTTTTGCAGCTTCGTGCGCTTGTTATCAGGCTTCACGGGCTTTTTGGTCTTTTTCTTCTTCTTCGAAGATTTTGACGGCTGGGTGTGGGCGCTTTGACTATCACCACCAATTTTTGGCGTCGGGCGCAGCTTCAGCATTCTCTCGATGACCTCGGGTTCCAGCGGACTTTTCCATTTGATCGTCGGGCATGTTTGGAGATCTTTCAGCATTCTTTTTGTTTTGGCTGAAAGTGCGACCTCCCATGGAGCTTCTTCGACAAAAGAGCACGATGCCCCCGGTGTGTCCCCCCTTTTAAGAGTGTGCGATTGAGGCGGGCTTACTTTCCAATTCTCAGACAGGGCGAATTTGCCCTGTTGGTATTGATCTTCAATCCAGCCTTTAAAGACAAACCAATCTTCAATTGGATGGCCTGTCGCTTGGTGATAGAGGCAATAATTGAGATTATTAGCCTCACCGGGTTGCAATGGGCATTTTGGATTCGGAAAATTGATAAGCCTGTTGCGCACCGCTAGTTCGAACAATCTCCTTGTTTTGTCCCGGGGAAACGAATAAGGGCGCTTCATTTTCTCATTAAAGAATCGCTATTTCTCGTCTTGGTGATCAGTTAGTTTTGGACCACTGAGCTGCTGTTGAGCATTGGCGATGAAGGTCGCTTTCCCTTTCCCTTTTTCATTTCGAGATTCCAGCTTCAAAGGAGATGGTCTATGACCCATCTTGTCCATTTGGGCCAGTTTGTCAATCAAAAAGCTTGGAAAGTGGTCGGCTTGAAGAACATCATGAATTGTGAAATGGTCACCTGCGGATCAAGAGTACCCATGAACATGCCTACCGCAGGTGCCTCTTCGATGCGCTGTTCGCACTTCGACCATAAATTCCGCCATCGTATCGCGTACTGGACCCAAGTTTCGCCTGGCTTCACCCTGGCATTGATCAGTGCTGTGATTGGAGTACGTTCGCTAGCGCTCGCAAAACGTTGGGTGAACAGCAATTCCATGTCTGTAAAAGTTTTGATGGAGTCGTTGGGCAGCTCCGAATACCACTCAAAGGCCGTTTCCGTCAAGCTGTTGACGAACTGATGAAGTAACAATTTGTCGTCACCTTCGGTATTGCCGTAAAGAGCCCTGAACTGAGAGACATGTTGATGGGGATTGCCTATCCCCTTGTATACGTGAAACTTAGTAACCGTGTATCCTGGCGGATACTTGATCTGATCGTACCATCCTGGATATGGTCGCCCAGTTCTAACGACTTAGCCAGTTGCTTCATTTGCTTAATGAGCCCGTATTTGCTAAGCTATATAATCATCCAGGACAGCTTTTGAGATGGTCTCCTCTTGGGCTGCTGAACAAGACGGAAGAGGGTTTGACGTCTCCGCTCGGCCATCTTCGAGGATAATCGGAGGATCTTCAGCTGGAGGGTCCGGCTGGATCATCATGCCCATCATATCCTGGAATAGAAGGGCCATTTGTTTTATATTGGCCACTTGTTCTGCGGCCTCTTTGTCCTTCTTCTCAAGCATTCTCCAAAGGAATTCAGCATCAGTTTCCTGCTCACGGCGCTGCTCCGAGAATGTCTCCGGGATTGCTTTCGTTCCCGTGAGTGCGGCCATAGCTGTTAACATCTCTTGGAGCTTTTGTTGTTGTTGCTCCTGAGCCTTAGTCACTGATCGCGTAAGCGGTCGATGACCTGTGGAGATACGGCTATCCTCTTTTCCGAATGCCATATAGATAGTGTGCACCACCATGCCCCCAGACTTGTGGCGTTTAGATTCAGTGTCTTTGCGATTTGCCAAAGACGCAGGGATCTTCTCCGACCTAAGCTGAGGGGGCCGTTGCAACGGGCACCCAGGTAGACGACACCTTTTGTGGCTTGACAAGATTGTCCTCTTCTCGCCGAACCTTCAGCTTTTTCTGTCGGCGGGGATAGTCTTGATCTACCATGGAGTTCTGGACCTGTCGCTAAACTTTATAAATTTTAGAGGACAGACGCTGAAGGGGCTGCTCCAGCTTTGCCTTTGGGGCATTCTCCATAGGTGGAGGAGATTTTTTCAGCACGGCAATTGGCGAATTCCTGGACACCCTGTTAAGTAGTTCAAAGCTATTCCCAGTTGGAACGGCAGCATCAACTTCCACCATTGAAGCCGGCGGAGTCAGTCCAGAACGGGAATTGCCCCTAGCTTTCCTCACCCAGCGCCAGTGGCGACGTTGAGCATGTCCTGCGGCCGGGATCACCTCCACTGTTGGATCGGATTTTCCATGCCCCCTGTTCTGATGAGAGTCTGCTATTGGCGCCATCCTGTCAAAGACAAATGCTCGCTGAGAGGGAATGGCCAATCTTGAAAAGGCCGATTTTCGTGCAGGGTAAACGGCCTTGGTTACTTCACCCGGAGTGGGAGCTGATACAGCCAGTCTTGTGAAGACTGGCCCCTTAGCCGGAGAAGCCGCCTTGGTGACTTCAGGAGTAGGAATGGCTATCCGCTTCGGGATAACGCCTTCTGGTATGCGGGCTTCTTCGCGAGCCTATCTGAGCTTCGGCCCAGTCTGCTGAAAACTGAGGCACTTGGTTTGGGCGACCCGTTAAGAGGGGCCGCAGTAGTGGTAAGCCGATCAAAGGCCGACTTCTTCTGAGCTTCTTGCAATGGTGCAGGGGCGTTGAAGCTCATCGGTAGGAGCATGGTCCCGAAGAATATCCCAGTGGTGGCTTGGGTCACTTGTTCCACCGGCATTGTGAAAAGGGAGGCCGCTTGGGGCCCGTAGGTTACTCTTCCAGATGAGGCGGAACGGGAGTTGCAGTTAGAGACCATTGATGTTCTTTTTTCTGCACGGGAGCAAAACCAAATCTTAGTATCTCGAACCCAAGGGCAACCATATTAAACCGCAATTCGTTCGCGAACACGACACACGAAGTGTGGAGTGGAAAGAGGAAAAGGTCCCACCGGGCGTGCCAGAATCTGTTCTCCGCTGAAAACAAAGACGAGGACGTTGGGACGTCCGGGCCTGAATTTCGAGGGCAGATGCTAATTGGTGCTATCCGTCCACCTCTCCGAAGATGCCAAGTTGATTTACGGCACCGTATATCGAAGGTTTAAACGGATGCGGTCGATGCAGCAGACTTCGTCAGATTCCCCCTCTTTGAGGGGTTTTGATTGTGGGGACGCTCTTCCCTGCAGGCACAAGCCCCTGCAGTTAATTACGCTACCGCATCGCGGTAAGCACTTTCTCCTTCTCCATAGGCTCACTTCGTGTCGTGGGTGTTTGTTTTGTTTTTAGTTTCCCGTAGATTGTATACGGAGACTAATTTATGTTGTCGCCCATAGGGCGTGGATTAGTCCAAATCCGTATCTTCTTAGATTTGGGTTTGGGGTACGTTAGTCTCATTTGAAACTAAGATCAACTTAAACGTTTGTTAAGGATACGTTAGTCTAATTTTAGACTAAGACCAACTTAACAGGATCGTTTAGATCCAACAAAAGAGCATTTGGGCTCTATTGTTTAGTTTAGGGACATTGCGGTCCAAGATTAGTTTAAGGACATTACGGCCCAATATTAGTTTAAGGACATCTCGGTCCAACGTTAGTTTAAGAATATTACGGTCCAGTTTAAAGACATCGTAGTCTGTAGAGGTTAAGGACATCATAGTCCATGAGCTTAAAGACCCCACGGTCTGAGGTTAAGGACATCACAGTCCATGGGCTTAAGGACCCCACAGTCCGAGGTTAAGGACATCATAGTCTATGGGCTTAAGGACCCCACAGTCCGTAGTTTAAAGAGATCATAGTCTATAAAGTTTAAGGACATCATAGTCCATGAGTTTAAGGACCCCACAGTCCATGGAAAAGTTGGTTATCGGGACCCGTCACCTCTCTAAAGACGTTAAAGGATTACAACGACAAATATCAAAGGAGTGAAGAGATGTACCCTTGAACCAATGTTTATTGGGAAATCTGTAGTCCAATTTGGGACTAAGATCAATTGATTAGATTATGAGCATATGGGCTCAGTTAAATCTGAATTGAGGACTTATGGCCAACTTGGGCTAAGTCCAATTAGGTTTAAAATGTTGGACTTTTGTTTGAACTGTTGAACATTTGTCTGGGCTTAACCCCCCATTATTTAGCAATGCTAAGCATGGGTCTGGGTTCTGACCATATTTTGTCTTTTATTGAATACTGAGCACTCATATTCCATATGAGATGATCAATCTTGGAAGACAAGAATGTATTTGAGGCTCGGTCAAAAGAGGAGTCTTGCCTCTGGAAGACTTAGCCAATTTGGGCTAAGACTAGTTCAAATATAGTGTTAAACACTAGGGTACATTCGGTGATCACGTGTTCCCACGTGACATATTTAAAATAGTGTTAAACACTAGGGACGAGGCGCTCAAAAAAAATAGTGTTAAACACTAAAATTGAAGCGCTCACGTGGGATCACGTAAGGCGCCTGAGAATTGGGCTAAACTTTCTTTATTTTATTCTCAGAATATGCAGGTAAGTGTTAAACACTTAGTTTCCATGATTATCACGTGCGGACACGTGATGGTGCCCACAGCCTGTTCTGCTCTTCTTATTTTGAAGAGTCTGTTCAAGGGTCACGTGTGAGCACGTGACCTGATCTTGTTCGTTCTTTTTTATCTCTGAATGGGATGGTCACGTGTTGACATGTGATCAGGCTGGGTACTTGATGCTTTTACGTGCATGGAGAGTTTTAAGTCCCTTATTTAAGAATTAAATTCTTTTGTAGGGTTAAACTCTAGTTTTATTTAGAGGAATTAAATTCCTATATATTTGGAAGAATTAAATTCTTTTGCAGGGTTAAACCCTAATTTTATTTAAAGAAATTAAATTCCTATGTATTTTGAAGAATTAAATTCTTTAAACTCAATTCTCCCTCTAAGTTTTGAATCTGCATAGCAGAATTTTCCCGATGAGAATTAAATTCTCAACTTATGGGGAGATCTGCTTCTGCAGATCTTCAACCAGAGGAAGAACTAAGTTCTTATTCAAAAGAGTTAAACTCTTAGCTTGAGAATTAAATTCTCTTATAGGGTTATGGGAGCTTATAGAATGATCCCTCTCTCTCTTACCTAAGATTTCTTTCTTTTCTGAAGAAATCTTTTTTTCTCTCTGGAGAATTAAATTCTCTTCTTTTTTCTTTCTGTTGTTGTATATCTCCTTTCCTATTTATAGGAGAGAAAAAAGAATCAGTTTGTTTAGTCAATTTTTCATTGAAAGATTTTGATTGATTCTGTAACCAACATAATCTTTTAGATCACTCAGCGAATTTTATTCACCATTGGATTTTTAATCCAAAAGATATTTTGTCTGTTATTCCTGGCAAATTTCAGGGAAATATCTCCTTATATAGAACCTTTCTATAGATTGGTGATTTTTAATCACCATTGGATTTTTAATCCAACGGTGCTCCACTTTACAGAGCGTAATCTTTTTGTTTGGAAAGATCTAGGGATATATTTTTCCAATAAGGTTTTTGATTTCCCTTAATTAGAATTTAATTTTATTAGTTCAGAAGGTTTAAGAGCCTATCACGTGTTAGCACGTGACCCCACTGGTTGACCATTTAATTAGAATTTAATTTTATTAGTTCAGAGATCTTTAGGAACCCATCACGTGTTGGCACGTGACCCCCTGATTAAGTATTTAACCAGAATTTAATTCTGTTGTTTTAAAGAGCTCAGGAATTATCACGTGTCAGCATGTGACCCTTAGTCACGTGTGGGCACGTGATGCCCGATTGGGGGTTTTCCCTGTTGTTTTATTATACCTTTAATTCTTTTCAGTGGGTTTAAAGGCCCATCACGTGTCGGCATGTCACGCCCCGCTTCCCAGAGTACGCTAAGATAGGCACGTGACATAGCCAACCATGCAACCTGTGGATAGGAAATATCCTTCTACAGTCACATTACGGCTGTAGAGATATCAAGAACAATAATAAACTATCTAACACATGTCCATAAGCCAGAATAAACGAGTCAAGAATAAAATAATGCGGAAGCAAAAGATCCAATACAAGAATAAACTGGAATGTACGTCCCATAATGCGGGTTCACATCAGGAAAGAAAATACCGAAAGTAAAATGAACTAACTACTAGCAAGTCCTCACTGCTCAACCTGCTGACTGAAATACTCCTGCTCGGATTGCGGCAAATCTAAGGAATCTGGGCCATGCAAAACCCAGACGTCAGCGCGTCATAACATCAAGCAATAATATATAAACAGGGTAGCAAGACATGCAGGTATGATTATAAATGGTAAAACAGGTGTAACAGCAATATAAATTAGAACAGTGAAGGGTAGTGTGCAGTGAGTAATCTAAAACTGGTCTACTGTGTTAACTACTCTCAAGTATTTGAAATCAATTTGATGAATCATCGATGTAACTCAATAGTATACCGTGCGTGCCCGGGATCACGGTGAAGATTCTCGGGCTGAAACCGAGACATGCCGCTAGGCACTAAAAGGAAAAGGGGTAACGATGAATGATGTCAACAGCATCATCCCAAGGCCGGCCTAGTCTCTAAAAAGGCAGTGGGTAACGATGGATGATGTCAGCAGCAGCATCCCAAGGCTGGCCTAGCCTCTAAAACTGATCAGTAAAGGTATCGAACTGTCGAGTTAGAAGTCAGGTTTCATCATTGATTTCCCCATACCCCCAAGTTATATATTTTCAAGTCGGGTAATTAAATTTGGAGCTAATGCCAACACAGGATCAGCAGGTAAAGGTTTGTCTGGATAGACAACAGAAATGTCCGTAGGGACAACACGTCAGGTTTGTTGGCATTAATAACAGGATCAGGTAACAGAGAAAGCCATGGTACCTCAAGTCAATCAGGTAGTATATAGATATCATGTTATGTCAAGAGGTGCACGGTACCATGTCGTGTCAAGTAGTAGGTGTAACAAGTCATGTCAGGGGTGCACAACATGTCACGTGTGTGTTCATAATCAAACTAACATAAGCATGGGTATACAAAACAAGCATGGGGTATTAATGTAACAATAAAATGGAACATTGTAATGTGGTATGCAAATAGATACAGATTAAAATATATGGATGCCCGGTTATCGATTAGAGTTAGGGTTAAATGGATGTTAAAATCTCGTTATTATGGGTTAAATGATCTAGGGATGCAATTATATATAAAATAGGTTAAATGGATGCAAACGGGTGTCCGATAGGGTAGAAACTATTTAAAGGTACTATGGGCTATGCAGATAATTATTAAGTGATTTAAACCTGGACATGGGCACCATGTATGGTAAACTAAAATGCAACATGGTATGTTTCAAGTTCTGAATCTAAAATGATATAATGGAACATCGAAATGTAAAATGGAACATGTGACATTAGATTAAATCTACAGGTTTAACATGTAATTAAATAAGTGTAAAATAATGTAAATAGCATGTAGCAAGTTTTACTTGCCTCGAACGGATCACGATACGGGATGCGCACGCAGCGTCTAATGTCGGCAAATGTTGCAACATCCACACGCGCACACGGGACAGGTCCAGGTACAGCAAGAAGGTAACCACGCAAGTAGGGGACGTCCGCAGGGTTGCTCGGATCGTCGGCAGCGGCACGACTCCGACGATCGTCGGAAATACGGATCAAGAAAGAGAAAGAGAAGGAAAAGAAGAAGAAAGAAGAAGAAGAAGAAGAAGAAAGAGAAGAAGGGGTGTCTCTGAGGTTGTCTCGGGTCAGAGGAGGTGGCAAGAGAGCGACCACGGCGATAGGTCGGAGCTCCAGAAAGGTGTTACGAGGTTGCTCGGCAAGGCAGCGAGGTGTAAGGTTCTTGAAGTCAGGGTGAGGATTTTATGCAGGGGAAAGGTGATGTGGTGGTGGCTGTCAGGGGAGAGGTGATGAGAGAGATGAAGTGGTGATGAGGCGGGGATATGACGACGAGGTCGGAGCTCCGGCGATGTGGGGTAGGCAAGCTCGTGTGTGTGTAGTGGGTAATCGGGTTGAGGGTTTCACGGGAAAGAAGATGATGCTGGTGATGGTTATGGCATCGGAAGGCGAGAAGAAAGGTCGTGGCGACGGGAAAGCGCATAGGAGGCGACGACAAGGTCATCGGCAGTGAGATCGGCAAAGCGACAGGTCACGGGTTCTAAGAGGGGTTTGGTTTGGGGTTGCGATGGGTTGAAGGGAAAAAGGAGATGATGGAGGTGGTGCCGGAGAGATGGAGATGAGGACGAGGGTTATACAACGACGACGACAAGGGCCAGTGACGAAGAGCGCGACACGCGATGTGGGTTGCAGACAATGGATTCACGTCGGGAAAGGATAGTGGGGAAGGAGGAAGAATAGGAGGAAGAGGTCGGCGATGCGATGATGGAGGCGAGGTCGAGGGGAGGAAGTCGACGGTGAGAGGAGACGACGAGGCGAAGGTTCGGCGTGGGCTTCCTCGTGGGCGAGGAGGCGGGAGAAATGAAAAAGAAAAGAAGAAGAAGATGCTAATGAGAGAGAGGACGTGGTTTGAAATAGGTTTGGTTAAAAAAATATTTATATAGGGAGAGAGAGAGAGGGAGAAGAGAGAGATCGAGAGGAGAGAGAGAGGCAGGAACAGTTTGGAGAAAGAAAATTGGATTTATTTGAGAAGAGAGGAAGAGAGATGAGAGAGAAAGGAGAGAGAGAGAGCTCGGTGGTGGGGCCCAGCGCAGGATAAAAGAATTTCATTAGCTGTGGGAAAGGGAATTGGTTTTAAAAAAAATTTAAAAGATTTTATATTTTATAAAACCAAAAGATTCATTCTGTTACGAAAATTTTCAAAGGAAATTTAAAATAAAAAAATTAATAAGTTTGAATTTAGGCGGATACAAAAATATTTCAAAATGCGCCCGGATCGGGTCTAAAAGTTTAGATTTAAAATACGAAAATTATATGCAACTTCCAAATTTTAAAATGAAAAATCAGGTAATGAAAATGCATACCCCAAAGAACGGACGCGCGTACATGCGCGTAGCTATCCAAACACGTCCGTTTCACTGAACGGGACGAGAACACGATGCGCGGACGCTACCACGGGGTTAGAGGTATCATGCAAGCTATGAAATGCAATTTTAATTTATTTTACGTGATCTAAAATGTTATATGATAAAATGTGCGATGCTAGATGGAACGCCAATATGCAGTTTAAACTAGATGCACGTGTTTATGCAACAAGCCAGGGTAATTTATAAATATAACTCAACCGGTTCAAGCAAGCGGGTCGGGTCGAATGCAATGTAAAAGTAAACTACCATTCGCATCCAAACAAGATAAATCAATAAAATACCACAGACAACAAATACGAAAACAGAAATTGGTATAACTGAACTCGCTTGTTACATTATACCCAACTACAAAAAGAATTTCGTTCTCAAAATTCTAAGAACAAGAAAGGATAAATAATCAACAAACAACAAGAATAAGTGTGGAAACTTCTGCCATATTTTATCTTCTCGTTCCCAAGTCGATTCTCCAGGTGAGCGATTACCCCAAGAAACAAGTACAAGAGGGATAACTTTGTTCTTAAGAATCTTTTCTCTTCGATCCACAATCGACATCAGTCGCTCCTTAAAGGTTAAATCTTCTCGTACAGTCAGCTCCGAATAATCCAGCACGTGTGTTTCATCTCGAACATATTTACAGAGTTGAGATACATGAACCACGTCATGAACATTCGCCAAAGATTGCGGTAACGCCAATCGATACGCTACCTCTCCAACACGCTCCAAAATCTCAAAAGGTTTAACAAATCGAGGACTAAGCTTTTCTCGACTCCCAAAGCGGAAATCTCCTCTAGTCGGTGGTACCTTCAAAACACCAAATCACTAACGGCGAACTCTAGAGGTCTTCTCGATGTATCTGCCCAACTCTTTTGTTGGTCTTGTGTTGCTTTCATATGATTCCGGATAGTGTTAACCTTCTCAACTGTTGGCACGATCAAATCCTGTTCTAATAATCTTCGTTCTCCAATATCGTCCCAACAAACAGGTGAACGACACTTGCGACCATAAAAAGCTTCGAATGGAGCCATCTGGATTGTCGCCTGGAAACTGTTATTGTAAGAAAACTCCACTAAATGTAGATGATCCTCCCATGAACCCTTGAAGTCTACATGCAGGCTCTCAACATGTCTTCAAGAGTTTGGATCGTTCTCTCCGACTGGCCATCTGTTTAGGGATGATAAGCTGTGCTAAACTTCAATCGAGTCTCCAAACTTTCCTGTAAGCTCCTCCAAAAGTGTGTTAAGAAACGAGTGTCACGGTCGGACACGATGCTCACCGGTACTCCATACAATCTTACAATCTCCTGCATGTACCATTCTGCCAATGCTTCCGTTGATTGACCAACTCGAAATGGTATGAAATGAGCTGCCTTGGTCAATCGATCAACAATCACCCAAACTGCATTGTTGCCCTTTGGACTCCGCGGTAGAGCCGTCACGAAATCCATGGTTATATGTTCCCACTTCCATTGAGGGGTCGGAAGTGGTTGCAATAAACCAGTAACCCTTTGATGTTCAGCCTTAACTTACTGACACACCAAGCATTTTACTACAAAGCGGGCAATCTCCCGTTTCATGCCTTCCCACCAGAAATGTTGTCGTAAATCTCGGTACATCTTCATGCCTCCTGAATGTATGGAATACGCTGAACTGTGCGCCTCCTTCATAAGTTCTTTGCGAATATCTCCCTTTGTCACACACAAACGGCTACCATATCGCAACGAACCATCTTCATGGATTAGTAAGTCTGTTCGAAGTCCAACTTCAACCTGTTCTCGAAACTTTTGTAATCTAGGGTCCTGCAATTGCGCTGCTTTAATATTCTCGATCAATGACGACTGTACCTGCAGCTGCATCAACTGTCCCGAAGCATGCGGTAGCACAACCTCCAAATTGAATCTTCGAAAGTCTTCAATAAGCTCCTTCTGTGCAGTCAACATCTGAATTACTGGCAACCGACTAAGCGCATCCGGCACAACATTAACTTTCCCTGGATGGTTCTTAAGATCAATATCGTAGTCAGCCATCAACTCCAGCCATCAGCTCCAACTATCTACGCTGCCTCATATTTGGCTCCTTCGCTGCCATCTACGCTGCCTCATATTTAGCTCCTTCGATGTGAACACATACTTCAGGTTTTTATGATCGGTGAATACTTCGACCCTTTCGCCCAATAGGTAGTGTCTCCAAATCTTCAAAGCAAAAATCACAGCTGCTAGCTCCAAGTCATGAGTTGGGTAATTCTTCTCATGGGTCTTCAACTGTCTCGATGCGTACGCTATAACCTTCCCATGCTGCATCAAAACACATCGCAATCCTTTCCCAGATGCGTTGCTGTGAAACACCAATCTTCCGAAACTGTCTGGCACGGTCAAGATAGGAGCGGTTATCAATCTCTGTTTCGACGCCTCGGAAGCTGATGCGCAACTATCCATCCAAACGAACGGTACTTCCTTCCGCGTAAACTTGGTCAAGGCTCCGCTATACGAGCGAAATCCTCCACGAACCTTCTATAATACTCGGCAAATCCAATAAAGCTTCTGATCTCTGCTACGTTCTTCGGACTCGACCAATATCGAACTGTTGCAATCTTCCCGGGATCAACGGTGATTCCATCTCCGGATACGACATGCTCCAAAAACTTCACTTCTTCAAGCCAAAACTCGCACTTGCTCATCTTTGCATACAATCTTTCTTGCCTCAATGTCTGCAGTGCGATCTTTAGGTGTTCTGCATGCTCTTCAATACTCTTCGAGTACACCAGAATATCATCAATGAACACCACTATAAACTGGTCCAAGAATGGTGAAAAGATTCGGTTCATCACGTCCATAAATATCGCCGGTGCATTCGTTACTCCGAAGGGCATCACTAAATACTCGCAATGTCCATACCAAGTTCGGAACGCAGTCTTGCAGATATCTTCTGATTTAACTTGGACCTGATGATATCCGGATCGCAAATCCAGCTTCGAGAATACCCTCGCACCACTAAGCTGCTCGAATAATTCGCCAATGCGAGGGATCGGGTAATTGTTCTTAATAGTCACCCGGTTTAATTCTCGATAATCGATGCACATCCTCCTTTTGCCATCTTTCTTCTTGACTAGAAGAACTGGAGCTCCCCAAGGTGAATTACTGCTGCGAATCCAACCTTTCTCAAGTAATTCAGTGTCTTGCTTCTTGGCTTCTTACAACTCCACTGGTGCCATCGGATAATACGCCTTTGAGATTGGCGCTGCATCAGGAACAAGATCAATCATGAACTCCACATCTCGTTTTGCGGTAAACCCGAGATGTCCTCGAATATGTCCATGAACTCTCGAAATATAGCCGGCGCTTCCTCCTTATCAACTTCCATTGATGAAAGAACATTGTTTGTCGGCCTAGCCCTAAACTCGACTAGCCCGACAGAACTGCTTCCTCCAGCAAAGATAAACTCTGGATGTCTGGGAATCTGGAAAATCACTTCCTTTGTCCTATAGTCAATGTGAGCATGGACAGTGCCGAGAAAATCCATTCCCAAGACAACAACAAACAAAGGAATGCACCAGAATTGAATAATTCTAATGCGGGAAAGACATGATCAAGTAGGATACCTGAAACGATTTCATCTGAAGCCAAACACTGAAGAAGATAAGCACGGTAAACCGAATTCAAGATTGCGATAAACATGAACTGGAAAGCAAGAGAAGCAAGGCAATATATCGACCATGAAACAAGGAAGTGAATCAAGACTAGGACTCCAAGTTACTTAAACAGAGTACCGCATTATAACTATGTTGCAGTTCATAGTTACAATCACATAACTCCACTCAAGTCGCCCAAATTCTAGTATCAGAATCAAGGAACAGGGAGAAACAATAGTGAACCAAAAAGGTTTCTAGCCGAGATGCAAAGTCGTTTGCATATCGTCAAGACAACGATCAAGAGAAAGATATGATTCAAGAATCACGATTACAAGGTGGCAGGATATGTTCCTAATCACGAGTATTCTGATTCGTGTATTGGGTCTAATACCCAACTACAAAAGAATCAAACTCGGTCAACCTATATCCTATGGCTCTAATACCAAAGAACCATGTCACGCCCCGCTTCCCAGAGTACGCTAAGATAGGCACGTGACATAGCCAACCATGCTACCTGTGGATAGGAAATATCCTTCCACGGTCACATTACGGCTGTAGAGATATCAAGAACAATAATAAACTATCTAACACATGTCCATAAGCCAGAATAAACGAGTCAAGAATAAAATAATGCGGAAGCAAAAGATCCAATACAAGAATAAACTGGAATGTACGTCCCATAATGCGGGTTCACATCAGAAAAGAAAATACCGAAAGTAAAATGAACTAACTACTAGCAAGTCCTCACTGCTCAGCCTGCTAACTGAAATACTCCTGCTCGGACTGCGGCAAAGGTAAGGAATCTGGACCATGCAAAACCCAGACGTCAGCGCGTCATAACATCAATCAATAATATATAAACATGGTAGCAAGACATGTAGGTATGATCATAAATGGTAAAACAGGTGTAACAGCAATATAAATTAGAACAATGAAGAGTAGTGTGCAGTGAGTAATCTAAAACTGGTCTACTGTGTTAACTACTCTCAAGTATTTGAAATCAATTTGATGAATTATCGATATAACTCAATAGTATCCCGTGCATGCGCGGGATCACGGTGAAGATTCTCGGGCTGAAACCGAGACATGCCGCTAGGCACTAAAAGGAAAAGGGGTAACGATGAATGATGTTAACAGCATCATCCCAAGGTTGGCCTAGCCTCTAAAATGGTAGTGGGTAACGATGGATGATGTCAGCAGCATCATCCCAAGGCTGGCCTAAGCCTCTAAAACTGATCAGTAAAGGTATCGAACTGTCGAGTTAGAAGTCAGGTTTCATCATTGATTTCCCCATACCCCCAAGTTATATATGTTCAAGTCGGGTAATTAAATTTGGAGCTAATTCCAACACAGGATCAGCAGGTAAAGGTTTGTCTGGATAGACAACAGAAATGTCCGTAGGGACAACACGTCAGGTTTGTTGGCATTAGTAACAGGATCAAGTAACAGAGAAAGCCATGGTACCTCAAGTCAATCAGGTAGTATATAAGTATCATATCATGTCAAGAGGTGCACGGTACCATGTCGTGTCAAGTAGTAGGTGTAACAAGTCATGTCATGGATGCACAACATGTCACGTGGGTGTCCATAATCAAACTAACATAAGCATGGGTATACAAAACAAGCATGGGGTACTAATGGAACAATAAAATGGAACATTGTAATGTGGTATGCAATTAGATACAGATTAAAATATATGGATGCCCGGTTATTGATTAGAGTTAGGGTTATGGTTCCAACATTAAATAAAATACACTTAAACAAATATGGAATGTTAAAATCTCGTTATTATGGGTTAAATGATCTAGGGATGCAATTATATATAAAATAGGTTAAATGGATGCAAACGGGTGTCCGATAGGGTAGAAACTATTTAAAGGTATTATGGGCTATGCAGATAATTATTAAGTGATTTAAACCTGGACGTGGGCACCACGTATGGTAAACTAAAATGCAACATGGTATATTTCAAGTTCTGAATCTAAAATGATATAATGGAACATCGAAATATAAAATGGAACATGTGACATTAGATTAAATCTACAGGTTTAACATGTAATTAAATAAGTGTAAAATAATGTAAATAGCATGTAGCAAGTTTTAATTGCCTTGAACGGATCACGATACGGGATGCACACGCAGCGTCTAATGTCGGCAAATGTTGCAACATCCACACGCGTACACGGGACAGGTCCAGGCACAGCAAGAAGGTAACCACGCAAGTAGGGGACGTCCACAGGGTTGCTCGGATCGTCGGCAGCGGCACGGCTCCGGTGATCGTCGGAAATACGGATCAAGAAAGAGAAAGAGAAGGAAAAGAAGAAGAAAGAAGAAGAAGAAGAAAGAGAAGAAGGGGTGTCTCTGGGGTTGTCTCGGGTCAGAGAAGGTGGCAAGAGAGCGACAACGGCGATAGATCGGAGCTCCAGAAAGGTGTTGCGAGGTTGCTCGGCAAGGCAGCAAGGTGTAAGGTTCTTGAAGTCGAGGTGAGGATTTTGTGCAGGGGAAAGGTGATGTGGTGGTGGCTGTCAGGGGAAAGGTGATGAGAGAGATGAAGTGGTGATGAGGCGGGGATATGACGACGAGGTCGGAGCTCCGGCGATGTGGTGCAGGCGAGCTCGTGTGTGTGCAGTAGGTAATCGGGTTGAGGGTTGCACGGGAAAGAAGATGATGCTGGTGATGGTTGTGGCATCGGGAGGCGAGAGGAAAGGTCGTGGCGATGGGAAAGAGCACAGGAGGCGACGACAAGGTCGTCGGCAGCGAGATCGGCAAAGCGACAGGTCACGGGTTCTGAGAGGGGTTTGGCTTGGGGTTGCGATGGGTTGAAGGGAAAAAGGAGATGATGGAGGTACTGCCGGAGAGATGGAGATAAGGACAAGGGTTAGACGACAAGGGCCGGCGACGACGAGCGCGACACGCGATGTGGGTTGCAGACAATGGATTCACATCGGGAAAGGATAGTGGGGAAGGAGGAAGAATAGGAGGAGGAGGTTGACGATGTGATGATGGAGGCGAGGTCGAGGGGAGGAAGTCGACGGTAAGAGGAGACGACGAAGCGAAGGTTCGGCGTGGGCTTCCTCGTGGGCGAGGAGGCGGGAGAAATGAAAAAGAAAAGAAGAAGAAGATGCTGATGAGAGAGAGGATGTGGCTTGAAATAGGTTTGGTTAAAAAAATATTTATGTAGGGGGGAAAGAGAAACGGTGAGAGAAAGAGAGAGGGAGAGAGAGAGAGAGAGAAAGGAGAGTGATAGGGAGAAGAGAGAGATTGAGAGGAGAGAGGGAGAGAGGCAGGAACAGTTTGGAGAAAGAAAATTGGATTTATTTGAGGAGAGAGGAAGAGAGAAGAGAGAGAGAGCGCTCGGTGGTGGGGCCCAGCACAGGAAAAAAGAATTTCATTGGCTGTGGAAAAGGGAATTGGTTTTTAAAAAATTTTAAAAGATTTTATATTTTATAAAACCAAAAGATTCATTCAGTTACGAAAATTTTCCAAGGAAATTTAAAATAAAAAAAATTAATAAGTTTGAATTTAGGCGGATACAAAAATATTTCAAAATACGCCCGGATCGGGTCTAAAAATTTAGATTTAAAATACGAAAATTATATGCAGCTTCCAAATTTTAAAATGAAAAATCAGGTAACGAAAATGCATACCCCCAAGAACGGACGCACGTACGTGCGCGTAGCTATCCAAACACGTCCGTTTCACTGAACGGGACGAGAACACGATGCACGGACGCTACCACGGGGTTAGGGGTATCATGCAAGCTATGAAATGCAATTTTAATTTATTTTACGTGATCTAAAATATTATATGATAAAATGTGCGATGCTAGATGGAACGCCAATATGCAGTTTAAACTAGATGCACGTGTCTATGCAACAAACCAGGATAATTTATAAATATAACTCAACCAATTCAAGCAAGCGGGTCGGGTCGAATGCAATGTAAAAGTAAACTACCATTCGCATCCAAACAAGATAAATCAATAAAATACGACAGACAACAAATACGGAAACAGAAATTGGTATAACTGAACTCGGTTGTTACACGGCATGTGACCCATTTGATTAGGATTCAATTCTTATCATTTTAGCGCCCTCAGGAAACCATCACGTGTCGGCACGTGACCACCGATCACGTGTGCGCACGTGATGCCCCATTGGGGTTTTTCCTTGTATTTTATGAGGGGACATATATAATATATATAATATTATATTCGTCTCACGCAGTTATATGATCACATCACAGAACTAAGCAGTAGAAGCAATATATGAAATATTGGATATACTAGGATCTCCGTGTTTTAAATTTAGCCAGTAATATAAAACACGGATTCTACGGTCGTAAAGAATAGCCAAACCCACATCCCTAGACCCCTATGAGAGCGGCAAGTAACTCTACCAATTCTAGAGTTAGGAGACCCGGTCTCAACTCCTTGAGATGGTCTCCCACTGGATTCTAGAACCCGGTTACTTGTGCTCCCCTCCCGGGGTCTATCCTAATGCAGAAAAGTAAATAATATAAATCAATTGTGACATCATCCTCAACCCGGATGTGCCCCAATAAAAGAATATTATATACAAATTTTACATGAATGAAAATTGAAAAACTCTCATCTCACATAAAACCCCTGGATATTCAATCACGACGATCCAATAAAATATATCAGCGACACATAATATCACATATCATCAATGTAAGTAAATACGCGTATCCCAAATTCCGTTGACATATAGCAACGAGATTTAGAATACCCCACGTATTACACTTACGGTCGCAGAAAAGAAAAGTAAAACTGCAATAATTAGAATCCGCATATCCTTAGACATCATAAACCCAGAATATCTCATATTCCGAATTTCATGCCTAACCAGATAAATCTTGTATTTTAGTCTCAAATTGAAAACACTTTTCAATTACTTAGTCGGGGATTCAACAAGATTCCCGACTATATTATCGAATACTCGTCAAAAACTTTAGTAGATGGCCGCACCCCCGATGCCGTCGACGAGTGCTTTAAGGTGGAACACCGTGGCCACAAGCACCCGAGTGGATGCTTTTGGCACCGGGGTTCTCCTACAGTCACTTCGTCGGGGCAATGGGGCGTGGCTACCCAGCAAAGTTATTTGGCGAGTATTCGCGTTCAATACGCGATTGCGACGGAATTTTGATCCGAATCAAGACTCCGTGGCAACCGATTATCCGAGACTAAAACACTAGATTTATAAACAAACTAGTTTTCACAAAACTAATTTAAATATGGATCCTAATTACTGCATCCATATCAAACTTAAATCCGGAACAATGTTAAAAATACGACTACGAAACACTCTGTATTAGCCCCTTAACAAAATTAACATCACATGTAATTTTGGAATGATCAAACAATACCTGAAACCCAAAAATCAAGCCCACAGAACACCAAAAAATTTCGAGCCAAAAAAATGATGAAGGGGCCAGCGAGATCGGGATATATGGGGTTCTCACCAGGTCTATTGTGGTGTTTTGGCCTCGAATATTTTCAATGTTCTAGTTGTATTACATACAACATTCTGCAGTTGTTTAAATAATTTTCAGAGGAAGTTTCAAAATCGATAGAAACTGTGATCTTGGGTTTCGGTGTTTCGGAGTTTTTCGGTTTCGTGATTCTAATTATATCGTCTAATCTTCTAGCTTTCGCTCTGATACTATGAAAGTCTACTCTAGCACCACCATAAGGTTCTAATGACACCAAGCATGCCAAATTCAAATTTTTATAGATGCTAAGCTAGACTAAACAAGATCGTTAACTAGATGATTAGGATTTTAGGTTTGATATCAACTAAACTATAAAGAAGTGAAGATGGCTATACCCTCGTAGATCGAGTCCTTCACTTCACATGCTCCGTGTAGTAATCCCGCGATCCCACTAGGCTCCACTTGAGAGTTTAGATGAGCTTCTTCCGATGACCTTGATACCGAAGATGATCTACGCGAAGTCCCTCCGACTCAAACTACCTCTACACTAAACTCTTTGGTGCAGGAAACACGCTACACTTGATCGCTAGTCAAGTGTAGGATGGTGAAGTAGGGGATAACAAAGCTCATAAGTTTGTGTTCAAGCTTCATGTTTCACATCACATGTGACGGTTGAAGATTGAACCATGACAATGAGGAAGATGAAAAAGCTAGAGAGCATGAGAGTAAGAGAGCAACCTTTTCAAAAATAGCTAAGTGTTGGAATAAATGAATGGCAACTCTTGATGCTCACTCATTCAAGTATGGAATTATTGCAATATAAAATTGCAACCAAGCTTGAATAGTGAGTCAAGATGAATAAACAAACAATAAAACCCATGCCTTCAACCATGCTCCCAAAATCTCCCCATTTTCCACCTTTTATTCTATTTTCAAAATATAGAAAATACATGCCATGCTTCATATAATAATATATATATTTATATATATCAAATATACATTAATATATATATATATATATATATTAATAAAGCAATTAGTGAGCTAATGATATTAGTTAACATATAAATATAATATATATCAAATTATTAAATCAACACTTGATTTAATAATCCGATTATATCACATATGACCGACTAATATCATTTATCTGTTTATCACATTATCAAATCAATACTTGATTCGATAATCTGGTTATATTACATATAACCTAACTGATAACAGATAACTGCCAGATTACAATACGGTATCACATACGCGTATTTAATCAGGCCCACACACATATCACATATGTGTCCTACTTCGTTTCGCTTGAACCAGGAAATTTCTGTGTGGGACTCTAAAGACTCGTCAATACGCCAGCAGTAGGTGATGATCACATCAGTCATCTACAAGCCGTCAATGGTACTAGCTGGACGTAACGGCTATCCGGGTATTGAGCGATATGAAGATCAACAAGCAAGCTTGTCCATACTCTCCATGAAGCCTATCAGTAACACTACCGTACAATCCGGTCTCTTCGTCTGATATGTCGCATATCATGTCTAGGAGTGGTGAACGTCAGACCCCAGTAACGTGATAAGTCATGCCGATGTCTGGCCTATAACGGTTCGAGAAACTACCGATAACTCTTATCAGTAAATCTCAGCAGCAGCCCTGGCCAGGGATTCCAGTTATAGCCAATCGAGTATAGCACAACATCAACCCCTAATACCGGAAAAGACGAAACCCCTCCTATCGCTCATTACCTCCATGTGATTCAGGACTGTACCCAAAATCCACCTGTTTGCACAACTCCTCTTGAGCATGGTAGGGAGGAAATCAAAGCACAGTAGGAGCAACACAAGACTCTATGACGATCTTAGGTCTACAGACTAACATGTACCAGTGTCATCAGAGGACTGCTATCTGACGATAGGTATAATACCAACTAGGAGTTCTCGGCGAGTCCGTTCGGTGTACCCATTCTCTAATGAGCACCTGTGTACAATCTTTGATGTCACACACCAATGGCTGTGGGATCAGCCATCGCCCTCTAAGGGACAGGAAACGTACACACTAGTCTACTATGGAATATCGATGCCCTAGTCTCGATATCCCCTCGACTAGGAACAGTTAAAGGATGTACTTTTGGACCACCTTGGCCCTACTAGTATGCTCTCATCATAATCCTAGTAGTCAAGTACATATCCTAAGGGTTATATCAACATGTAAGAGACAGACAGTATAAAGATACCAGTTTACATGTTAAGATAAATGTAACCAGATAGTATACTATCATGTCGAGCAAGAAATTCCTCTATATATATGTCCAAGCATCCACTATATCAACAATAATGGCCTCTAGGACATACATATTCCTAACAAGAAGTGATAACAAAAATTTACAAGCAAGCAAAAGCAACCAAAAACCATTGATTCATCCGAACACTAAAACTAGAAACCAAAAAAGAACTCTAGACTAGGAGTTGGCTTGCTACAACCTTTGTAGCGTGTCTGTCCAATTGCGGAAGATTCCGTCTAAACTCCGAGTGCTCCGGATCAACCCTGCTCATCGATCGACTTGCCGAAAATGATCCACTCAAGAAAACCCATGCCCAAGCTTCAACTCCATCCTCGAAATGATCTTGAGTGAAGCAACTAGTCTTTGAACCTTGCCCGGATTCTTAGACTAGAGATGTAGGAAGCTCTCTGCTATTTTATCTATCTCATTTCTTGAGTTTTCTTTTGGGAGGATAAAGAATAAGGAGAGTTTAGAAGAGGGAGAATGGATTTTTTACAAATGATTTTCCCATGGAATAAAAATGAGAAGAGATCTCACTACATATCTCTCTTTACCCTCTCTCTCTCTTCCACTTGTCATCAAGTATGAGGTGGGTTTACACCTCCTCCCCCTCCCCCGCCCCCAACATGCCATCACATGGCCTCTTAAAGAAAAAACAAATGAGAAAAGGAAATTAAATATGTAAGCATATTTAATTACATTTGCATCTTCGCAAATAACTAAAGACATAAATTAGTAAGGAGAAATAATGCTATATATATATATAATCAACACTTGATTTAATATCTGGCTTTTCAAAGGACCGGCTAGTATTATTAAACGTCTGATTTAGTTTGTGTATCCAATACACGTATTTAATCAGACTCCTGCACGTATCAACATATGGCGTCTATATCGTTTCGTCCAAGCCGGGAAAATCTCTGTGTGGGACTCTAAATACTCGAAAATATGCTAGCAGTAGGTTAGAATTATATCCGATTGATCTGAAACACTTTCACATCAATTCCCCACCGGGTTAACCTACAAATACGTCAGCGATACTAGCTGCACGTAATGGCTACCCAAATATTGAACGAAAGTAAAGTCGATAAGCAAGCTCATCCATACTCTACAAAGCCTATCAATGACAGTCGCAGTACAGTCCGGTCTATTTGTCTAAGAGTATCGCATACCAAGTCTATGAGGTAGAAATCGTAAGACTCCCAATAACCCGATAAATCGTACTAGTCTCAAGCTCATAACCAATCGAGAAACTACCAATAACACTTATCAGTAAATCTCGTATTCCCTGACCAGGGAATTTTGGTTATAACCAATCGTACACTTCGCGACATCAACTCCCTATACCGGGAGAGACGAATCCCTTCTGATCGCTCACTGCCTCCGTCTGGCTCGGGACTGTACCCAATTAAAACCTATTTGCACGACTCTTTAAAACCATAGGAGGATAGTAATCAAAGCACAGTAGGAACCAGACAAGACACCATGACAATCTCAGGTCTACAGACTACTTTGTACTCATGTCACCAAAGAACCGCTATCTGACGATAGGTATAATATCATTCAGGAGTTCTCGGTGAATCCGTCCAGTGTAACTCATAACCTAATGAACACCTATATACAATTTTCGGTGTCAAACACCAATGGCTATAGGATCACCATCGCCTCATATAAGATCAAGAAACGTATACACTAGTCTAAACTGGAGTACCGATGCCTAGACTTGATACTCCTACGACTAGAGACATTTAAGGTTGTGCTTATGGACTAATCAGGCATTACTAGTATGATCCCTATCATAATCTTGGTAGTCAAGAAAATATCCTATGGGCTTTATCAACATGTATTAGCGATACGTAATAACGAGTAAAACGTATACATATGTTAAGATAAAATCAAACCAAACAGCATATTATTATTTCGAGAAAGATTGTTCTCCGTATAGGTTCTCCTTCAATTAAGTAATTGTCATCCCGCAATCACAATAATTGTCTTGAGAGCACTATATCCAACAAGAATAATGTAGAAAACGACCATAGGAGGCTTTTTCGTTAGGTGGCGTAAAAAATCTATATATTCCACGATTTTTTTCCAACGATCGGCACTCATCATCATCATCTTTATCATGTAAGATGTGTATACACCAAATTTCATGTGATTCCACCACTTTTTCACCATTGAATTAGCAATGTAAAAAGTTCTATTGTCGATAAACCGTTAATTTTGCCCCATGAAATCAATAGTGAAAAAGTGAGGAAATCGCATGAAATTTAGTGTATCCATATCTGACATGATAAAGATGATGATTATGGGTGCCAATCACCGAAAAAATAGTGGAAGATGTATTTTTTCGACGTAATAGGAGGAAATTCCTTTCTATGACACATTTCCTCCATTATTCTCATGTGTGTGTGTGTAGGTTAATGGAGGAAAGGTGCCATAGAAGGGAATTTTCTCCTATGACGTCGGAAAAATGCACCCTCCATGATTTTTTTCGACGATCGGCATATATCACCTCCATCTTTATCATCTAAGATGTGGATACACCAAATTTCATGTGATTATACCATTTTTTCACCATTGATTTAGTTGGTGCAAAATTAATGGTTTACCGACAATAGAACTTTTTACATTGCTAATTCAATAGTGAAAAAGTGGTGGAATCACATGAAATTCGGTGTATGCACGTCTTAGATGATAACGATGATGATGATGGATGCCGATCGTCGGAAAAAATGGTGGAGCTTGTATTTTTTCGACGTCATAGAAGGAAATACCCTCTTATTGCCTCTTTCTTCCATTATATGTGTGTGTGTGTGTGATTGATCTATTACAAACCGGTCCATATTTTTTAAAATTAAAAACTCTCGATCCAAGATATATTTGAACAATCCGAACCATTCAAGTTGATCACCCTACCCTAAAATATATGTGTATGAAAAATGAAAGGATTTGAAGACATCTAACCTATGTATCGAATCGGTGTTAAATGAACGTCTTTCTATATAGCAACATAAACTCCATTTAATGCTTTGGTTAGATATTTTCTAATTTTTTGATTTTTCATACACATAGACTTGAAGGTAGGGTGATCAACTTGAACGGTTCGGATCGTTCTAACATATCGTGGATCGAGAGTTCCCGTTTTTAAAAAAACACGGACCGGTTTGCAATAAAGCACTCTCTCTCTCTCTATCTCTCTCTCTATATATATATAGAGAGAGAGGGGGGGGGGAGAAAGAGAGAGAGGGGGGGGAGGTCGGTTCTCATTTTTTATTTTGAGGCCAAACTTTTAAATACACAACCCCCGTGTTTTTCACCGATCCGTACCAATCACTTTAATTTACTTGTATTAGATATGTATAAAGTTTCATTAGATTTGGAGATCTCTAACGCATCAATCAAGTGATCTTGTTTTTCATGCATCGTAAAACCGTCGACTTTTTAGTCTATTTGATAGATTAGTTAGAAATCTCCAAATCTTCTAAAATTTGATACATAACCCATTTAATTTGTGTAGATCACGATGATCGGTGTGGATCGATGAAAACACGTCACATTGTATGTTAGAAAAATGGACCTCAAAATAAGAAATGACGCTGGACCTCATTGGATCAACTCTCTCTCTCTCTCTCTCTCGCTATATATATATATATATATAAGATTTGAAGATCTCTAACACATCTATCAAGCGATCGCATTTTTCATTCACTGAAAAGTAAATGAATCTTTGATGCACTTGATGAATAGGTTAAAGGTTTCCAAACCTCGTGAAATTTTACACACGGCCTATCTAAAACATGTAGATTAAATTGAACGGTACGGATCGGTGAAAACACGATGGATTTTGTGTTAGAAAGTTTGGTCTTAAAATAAGAAATGAGGTCCGGCCTCATAGGATCAACTCCCTATATATTTAGGAGAGCGCTCTATTGCAAACCAATCCGCATTTTTTAAAAACGGAAACTCTCGATTCACGACATATTTGAATGATCCGAACCATTCAAGTTGATCACCCTACTTTCAAGTCTATGTGTATGAAAAAATCAAAGAATTTAAAGACCTCTAACCGATGCATTAAATGAAGTTTATGTCGCTATATTGAAAGACGTTCATTTTGCACGCATTCGATGCATTAGTCAGAGCTCTTCAAATCCTTTGATTTTTTATATACATGCATTTGAGGGTAGGGTTATCAACTTGAACAGTTCGGATCGTTCAAATATGTCGTAGATCGAGAATTCCCATTTTTAAAAAACGTGGAAAGATCACTCCCATATATATATATATATATATATATAACAAGAGACGAGCGGGATGCAGGAATTTTGGTCAGTGGGTCAAAACAACCCGAGGACCCTTCACTGAAAAGCGCTATAAAATAATATAATAAAACCGAATGAAGAATATAGTCTTTAAAATGATTTTAACACGGAAACTTTCCATATGGTTCGAGTGTTCCTTTACAATATATATTGTCCTGAAAAAGGCATGCGGAACCGACACAATTTTAAGAAAGTATAAATAGATAAATGTGGTGGGAATATAACCTATATATGATCTTCTTCTAGGGATTTGACAACTTACCATCTAAGCTACACTCCAATTTTAATAGTTTATAAAATATACATGAATAAAATATACTCTTAAATACGATTCTTACTTGCAACCAATATTAATCTTCTGATTTTTCTTCAAAAATTCAGTGGGGGAAATTGTTCCGGTAGACCTATATAAATCCGCTCCGGTCATGTAACTGACACGTGTACAATACCGGCCTTTTCATAATTAATATGATTAATGTGATATATGAGAAAACTGACTAGTTTGTTTTTTTAGTAAAAAGACAGGTATGATTATATGCATAGAGATGAGAATATAATGCCTCTCTGCGTGTCATTTACCTGAGAAAGATTTATAGAAAGCATATCTTAGGTGACAAAGAGATTCTTGTACTTTTGCTTGGATTCATTGGACACAAACTTTTCTTGGCAGATGCACCAATTATATACTACATGAAAATTAAACAAAGAAACAAGCATGAAGCCATGAACAATGGAAACTTTGCGGCTCAATATAATCCAAATCTATTGACACCATTGAATTTGATGATAAATCCATATTGAAAAGACAAATTGAGTGGATTTTTATAAGAACTAGGCATAACGTTGATATTCTTGTCGTCTAGAAATTACTAGTAAACAGATTTATTATATAGCCATCAGTATCGACAATACATCCCTGACACGCACTATTAATATTTGTGCCAATATTTAACCATTAAGACCCAGTTTTATTAAGGCCTTGTTCGGGTATGGGGTTAGGATAACCGGAGTATATTTTTAAGTGATCGTAGAGCTAATGCAAACTATGGTTTACAAGATCTCTCTGTTTAATAAATTTTAACTTTGATGTGATGTCCAGCTTCAGATTTAATTACACTCTAAAATGATTGGTTTCCTTGTATATCTTGTATATTTTGAAGTTTATAAAACTTTGATTAGTTTGGAATTTAGTAAACTCTACTTATCTGAATTAAGCTACCCGAAGTTGACTCAACTTGAAAATGGACGTCAGACATGGTTAATTAGGCTTTTGGGAGTTAGTATTGGTACGATGCGGTGCATGTGAATTCATAGCAGATGAGTTATGGTTTAAATAAATATATATTGATGTTATTTTTCCTTTGTATTTTCAAATATCGAGGCTTTATTCTAAAGTTTTAGGGATGATTTTATAGATTGAAAAGAAAGGCATGGATATTGGTGCTTAGGTATGGGAAGAGAGTGGGGAGGAAGGGGAGGGGGATTTAAATTTTGAATTTAGACTTGGATGAATGTGATGATGATGTGTACATCTTGGATGGTTGAGAGAATAAATTGATTGATCTTTTTTTATTAAAATGAAAGATCAGCAGTTGGTCCCATGTACTCGACCCGGCACATGTGCTCGACAACGTGCTCGATCCAGTACGATTCTCCTGTTGGTTCATGTAGCCCACATATGCTAGGAATAAAGGCTGATCAATTATTGTTTTATACATCATCAGTCAGTTGATGACATTAATATCAGAGATAACTCTATGAAAACCCCCCTCATTCGTATCATATGGGCTTAACTTCATTTCCAAACAGGGACAAATTGTACGTCGTACTACATAAATCCTGTGTGGTATCAACAAATTACTGATTGATCAGACGGTAAATCAATGTCAATGTCAACCAACTGAGTAAAGTCTTCTGCTTTAACCTCATAAAAAGGAAGAAGGTTGCTTTTTCAAGGGGATGGGCATCTGATTCCCCATGCGAAATCTACTTTGATTTTGAGCGTTCTTTCCTTTCATTTACTAGTACTCTTTTCTGCGTGGGACTCTCACACATTCCCAAAAAGCCAACCCCCACCCCAATCTTAGTCTCAAAAGCTGTGGGCTGCTAAATAATAGGACACCTTAATTAGTAGCATTCTAATCTCCCATGCAAATTATAGCACTATGATTTCACATTCCCCAAAGCCAACTGCTTGGCCCCAAATCCAAACTCATTACTCAACACCCCATATTTTCTCTTTTTCTTCTGCATCATTCTCCTCAACCCGATAGATTCGGCTTGACTTTATCTCGCCAAGGACTTGTTCAAGTTCAGTTCATCAATATATAAATGAACCGAACCCGAGCTAAAAATAAAGCCTGCTAAGTTAACCGGTTGAACTCGACCCGGTCATGACTAGTTCATTTATAGCTCGAGTTTAGCACGTTTTTGCATTATATTATATCTTTAATATATCTTGAAATAATAGTCAACTTTCGGATCTGTCAATCCAAAAAATCTTGCTTTCGATAAAATAAAATAAAGCCAATAAAAAACAAAAATGGGTAACAATATTTTCTTTTCTCTGGATGATATTTTGGTAACATTGGTCAATGAGCTATAACCAAGGCAAAGTTACATATGAGCTAGAGCCAGGTTTGTTTGTTTCTTTGTGAGCTCGGTGCGTTCTGTTATTGAGCTACTAACGAATCGAACTCAAGTTAAGGTGAGTCGAACCAAACTTGAGCCAACCAAGCTCAACTCGGAATGAAATAGAGCTAACCCGACCCCTTCAAGTTCAGCTCATTTACATCCCTAATTATAATCAAAGGTAGAGAGTAAATACAAGCAGATGAAATTGTCTATTTACATCTTCTGTGTTTTTCCCGTTGAGAGTTAGTATTAAATTTTCATTTTCCACCCACCGTAGGCTCTCAACCTTTCTTGCCGAATTTCCTTTTTTTCTACTTTCTTGTAGTAATTTTCTACTTTCATTTTAGCCCTAATAAATCATCTAATCTTCAATAAATTAATCCTGTGAAAGCACACTGCAAATAAAAAGCATGTGAAGCAGTGAAGGGTCTAAAGGTTGTTAGTTAGCACACATGTAACAAGAAAGATATCAAGGTCTTTCTTCTTTTTCCCCCATGCAGTTTTTCATTTGCATGCAAGGCTCCAACACAAAGCACTAAGAAAATAGAGAACTTAGGGGTTTGTGCTGTCCAACTCATAAGATTTGCATAGGACAGTTGGGATATATTCTCACTGGTCCCAAAAATGATTTTATTAGGAAAAAGTTTCTATTACTACAGCCTATGCAATGCCTTTCCCTCGATAAAATTATTTGCGGTACGTAGTTGCTACGCTTTTAAAAGCCTGTATTATTACTCCCCAAGCACACAAGCATGTTAGGGAGTTGGGTTTGAGGAGAATATGCGATGTTGACATTGCTTTGTTTTCCTTTTTTGGGGTTTAAAATTCTTTTTTTGCTTTTCAGCTTTACTGTATCTCAAGAGCATATAATCTTCTCACCTTTCTGTAACTTCCTAAAGAATAATTTACAAGGCATGTGCATCATAGCTAATATGGCTTAAAAAAATTGAGGCTGAGATCAACCGCAAGCTTATGCTTGTGGTCCTAAGATCCGACCCCTATAATTTCCCTCCTGCAAATGCAGCTATGCGGTTGCGGTTGCAATCAAGCATGGCTTCATACAGCTCAGAAAAATAAAAACTAGGCAATGAAATGGCATGGATGACAACAAATATCAACTTAATTTGACTGCTATAGGCATCTTTTCCAACTCAAGCTCCATTCATTTGCTATGTCAAGATTATGTCAATTTCGTAGTGATCACCCCAACTAATCAAATTATAGCCAATCACCGACTGACTCTTAGTTACATCAAAGGTTAAAATATTCCTCACCATATATTTTTTCCCTTGTCAATTCATTTTTCCCTTCACTCTATGTCAAGACCAAATTAACATTTAGCCTAAACCCAAAAGGAGACACTACAGCCCCACAATAATGCATGCTTGATGTCTCTTCCTGTACTTCCACAACTATCCAAAAACTTAACTGTTTGCCATCTTTAAACGACAAATCATATGTGTAGAAAGGAAATAAAGTGGTAACAATAATGAATGCAAGTTGACATAAGAGAGTATATAGACTTGATTGGGAAAGGGATGTTGAATTGGCACACAGATTAGAACAAGCATGCAGCTTTATGTTGCTATCCAAACAATTATATGCATACATAACCTTGTCCTCTCTTTGCTACCATCATTTCTGCATCTTTCTTCAACCTTCATCCCTTTTTTTTGTACTGATCCGTAAGCCTTAACCTAAACACAACACCCACACACGCCACACACGCAACCGGGGGATCCACGAATTTGCCCCGAAAGCGTTAATTTATGGTCACTTTCCCTCCTGGGATTCTTGGGGTTCAAACCCCGCACTCTCCCCAAGAGGGGAGGAGCTCGTACCAAGTGAGCTAGTGCTCATTGGTCAACCTTCATCCTTTGATTTACAAAAATAATATCAAGTGCCTAATATGTTGTTTCTGAATTTAATTTACTTGGAAAAGCTCGGAGTGGAAAAATGCGCAAAACATAATTGTTCTCTCTTACATGTGAAGTATAGCTCGATAACATGAAGCATGAAGCAGTAGATGCAAGCCATTGAACAACATAATAAATAATATAAATATGATACTGGCCATAATATCTGTCAATGTCCGAGTTTGCTCCACAATGAACCTTTCGATGCGTTGAGCGACTTCACTTTTCCAAAGACAAAGCCTCTCTTGACAGGGTTGCCATCGACAAGAGAATTTTCATAGATTTCTTTGCAGTCTTGTATCACCTGATCAAGCGCAAGAAAGAAACATCAAACGCTTATAATTAAAGGATGCATTTTATTTTCCATTTTATTCAATTATTTAGTTAGTGTATGTTCGTTTTATAAAGGAAAACCATTTGCGCATTTTTTTCCCGGATTCCCCTCCATGATAGTGGGTAAACCGTCTGCTCCTTGGGATTTATATACAAATTATGAACTAAAAAAGAGAAATCATGATGGTATACTGAATGCAAGGAGACAATATATAAATTAAAAAGACAAAAAATACCGAAGCTCTGCGGTCAAATGCAAATGACAAAGTGATTACCTCCTTTGCATCCTTTCGCGGTATTCCCTCTCGCAAACCAACAAGTTTCTCGACCACCTCAGGCTGCATTCCATGAACAAACACTTAGCATACTATATAATTTGAGACCTTGAATGCAGGACTATAAAATAAGCGGAAGAAGTTTGTAGTTAAGTTGAAAGCTGGAAACACGTCAAAATGGAATTTTATCTGTTGAAAGAAATTACTGGGCAATCTGGTTGGTGTTCAAGAATATTTGTATAGATGAGAGTAAAACTGTCCAGGCTCTCAGCTGATGCTAACTCCCTTAGGTCGCCCAGAATACGCAGTCTACTTTCAACTTTCTGCATTAAAATTTAGAGAAAAGTCAGAAGAGGAAACACAATAGGGAAAGTGAAAAGAACATCATTCCTCCTTTTAATAATTGCAAAATGTAAACACCACACACATACAGAGACTGGTAATTTCTGAAAGATTTTAAAGCAAAATCGTTAATATTCAATTTCAAGGATTAGGACATTCAGAATAGAAGTCCACTCATTATGATGTTCATAAGTGACAAGAAATCCAAAGCTAAGTGATTTAAGGTTCAGAGGAGAGTTTACTTTGTTTTCCGCTTAGAAGAAAAGAAAATGATTCCATTTACACAGGCTTTTGACATCAAGATACATTAAAAAATGTGATTGCGGAAAGCATGCCCTTATATTCCAAAACAAAAGACAAAATGAAATTGTGAATGCTACCAAGTTAATTTTTACAAAAATTAAAATAAAAAAAAACTAAGCTAAACATTATTTTACTTAAAATTTCTCGGTGTAACTTCTTTAAATAACACTGCATATTGTGATTAAGCAATTAAATTGACATGGAGGTAAGACAGTGAATGCTACTCACATTTACACTTATGTACTCCCTGAAGAAGTCCAGCAAAACCTCTTCATCAAGTCGCATGCGCTCGATGGTTTCTTCCTTAATGTAATTCCTCTACAGGAAAGAGCATTAAACAAATTTAAACACCATGAACTACAATTGGAGGATTAAAACAAGTTCAGGCATTAGTGCTATTTTACTTGAGGAACGATGTCTTAACCTGTGTAAGGAGATGGTCGACATAAACAATAATTGTGTCTTCCAGGCAGGCTTCAACAAACCTTCTGAACGATCTATCTTCAATATACCTGAAAAAAACCGAAGTAACCAAACATCAATATAAGTGACAAAAAGGAACATGCTTTCAGTCAAGTTGTATAAAAAGAAAAATGCAATAAGCAGGTACAGATGAAATCATAAAGATAGCAAGTCAGCACTAAATAAAATAACTATCTCATATAAGCAAACAACATTTTCAGTTACTTGTACTACTATAATCTCATAACAAAGAAAATTAACGGCATATCTCATAACAAAGCGGTAACCTATTCAGAACACGCACACACAAACGCATGCATGCATGCGTTTGTGTGTGCGTGTTCTGAATAGGTTACCGCTTAAACCGGAGGCCAATAGGTAATATCTTGTAATGATTGAATATGACACACATGTTTCAACTGATTTATTGAGGAGACTTTTTTGTGTCTGATGGTTCTTCAAGTAACAGCATTAAGTGACGTATAATTGGAACTTCATAACAGAATTACATTTATGGGAAACAATAACAAAAATACAGTAGATTATTTAATGGAATAACGCCCAAGAAATGGATTTGAGTGTCGAAACTAAAGTAAACTTTACAGACTCAAATGAGAGATCTAATGAGAAACCCCAAAAGAAAACAATGTGGATTTGCCTTGCTAATTTACATTACATTTGTACGAGGCAGGATATGGGTTGTAAAAGGAACTCAAATTGGAGTATCAAGAAGTAGGTAGTATGGATTAACATGAGGAGAGGAATATAGAGGAAATGTATATAATAGTAATACTAGAAATTAAGCGAGAAATTTGAGTGTGCTAAATTAAAGATTGACCAAGTAAACAACAATGTATGTATACACTGCGGTGTATTTGAAATTCTAATAAGTTATGAAATGATAATACAAGGTTTACCACGAATTATTTACATGTTTATTGAAACACTGTACTTAAAAGTACTATCCAAGAAAATCACAAAATAGAGAGAAAAAAACTCTGTCCGAGTTCTAGGAAACACATTTCCCGCCTCACAGATATGTTCCTAACCACAATAATTATGAAACTGGAATTTTAGATTTTACAGTGCCATTCACATAAAACTATTTATTGCTCCAGACTTCGAGTGAGTGTAACTCTCTTAATACAACAAACATAGTCGATGTGTAGCAAACTAGCAACAAATTCCCGGAACATATACAATGGGTAAATGTCACATCTTGTGGTGCATCATCATAATTGTCATATAAACCTTTTCCAATCAAATCAGATAGGGTATAAAGCAAGGCTCCATGAAAATTTTGACAAAGTTTTGTGTCCCATTGTCGACCTCACACAACCCCTCTTAGTGCCAAAATTATGCCCGAGGACAAGATGGACGATAGAGAAGCTAGCATAATCCTGAATGCAAAGCTGGCTCCTCCAAATTATAGGCAAAAAAAGTTTAGAAGAGCGACGATAGATTTGCAAAAAGGGTTCAAGTTCCCAGGCACAAATAAAGCCGAAAGCGAAACAAAATGCATTAACAAAATCACATTTAGTTGCTGTCCAGTTGTGTCTGTTGCTTCAATTGAGTAAACATTCTGTTAATATAACGAGTATACAATATACACCGTCTCTCTCTCTCTGTGTGTGTGTGTGAGAGAGAGAGAGAGAGCATACTGTGTTTGGTCTTTGAGAGAGTAGTGTGTATGAGAGAGAATATACAATAAATCTGTGCGCAGGTGCGTGTGTATCTGTGTGTGCAGGGGCGTGTGTGCGTGTTGCTTCAATTGAATGCAACCCTTTGTTTATGTAGTGAACAAAATAGTCATTTACAACTGTTGCATCATATACAGCTGTGTGTGAGTGGCAATTTCATTGAAAAGGTAAAGTACAATCATAGTTACATATCATAGCAATATAGCTAACTGTAGATCAAGCCTTTAAAAACACAAATTTATATTTAAAGAACGTCAAGACTTTTCAATAAAAAGAGAGTAATCGGAAAATCATGTGATCACTATTCACTTTACCTTTTTTAATTAACATCAATGATTTTTGGATTTGCAAAAGATTTAGTTTGTATTTACTTGAAGAAATAGAAGCATTCTCTTTTTGCAGACCTTTACCCCTTACAAATGTAGTTGCATGCTGAAATGACCGAACAGAGATGAAAATTGAGTTCTATTTGCACGATTCAAACTGGGTAGCTCTACACCATGGATCAGTTATAAACCTAAGCTGTTTCTCAAAAGTTCAGTTTATAAAGGCGCACAATATTCACCATCTAGAAACAGTATGTGGAATATGCAATCTCAAGATTCTCAACCATGAATAACAGCAAGCTGGTGTTGATCTAAGGAAACCTATTGAGGAAGAGTATTAAGAAGAATTAATCGAGCAAAAATGCAGTACAATGTAATCTGTACATAGTTCAGAATACTGAATAAGGGATATATTAAGGTAGTTAGACTTGTTTTTCTTTAATCTACTGTATAGAACAATCAAATGATACCCATATATACTCGAACAGACTTAGGGCATGGTGGCAGAAATATGGCATGCTTTAACCTGCTGTTTAATCGCACCAGCATGATGGATCAAATTTAAAATTTTATAATAAAAAGAAGTACAAAAGAAATAAATAGTCGCCTGCAATCTGCGATAAGCTAGTAGATAAAGAAACTAAAAATGATTTAAATGAAATGACTCCGTGCTTGAAGTAGTAGTTCGATGGTAACGGTAGAAAGATTTGCAGAGGATTGCGTCACAGCCAGAATTGCTTGAGAGAGGATTACAAGGAAAGTGAGTTAATATTAATCACAGGATATGTAGAAACATTCGATATAGAATAAAGTATAAGAAATATAGGTTTTACTGGATCAGATTTATAAAATGCTAATATGAAAGGAATATGGAAATCTCAAAGGAAAAGATAATAGAAATCATAACACCATCCCAGAATTTGCTGCTAAGCCCAATAAAAAAAGATATTCAGATTGCAATACACAAAACACAACACACGCCGCGCGCGCGCACACTCGATTGTCTAACTTATAATTGTTTAGGAGAACTTGAGAGGATGCCAACTTTATATGACTGGGAGAAAATGCTTACCCTTTTACATCCAAATAATAATCAGCAAATGTTGCAACAAGATACTCCGTGACCAGCCCTTCAAACCAATCTGGAATCAATAAGAAAGTTCAGTTAACAAATCAATATAGTCCAACAGTAACTACTTTAAACGCACGTAAACATTACGAGGGAAATCAAAACAAAGTCACCAAAGGAGTAGTTAATTAGAGATGCGCCATTCCTACCGGTTACTCAAAAACTATTCCAATAATAAGCCAAAAGGATAACTAGAAGATAAGGTACCCAGGCACTTAATCCACAATTCAAAAATGCAAATATCAAAGAATTTAAATTCAAAATATGTGAGTGATGATCCAGAACACTAACTGAAAAGAGACGACAAAACATTCAATTAGGAAGTAAACTTTAAACATTATAAAATCAATAAGTTGAATGGCTGAAATCCTCAGTTGGCAATCAAGCAAAAGATTTCATGCTATAGACATAAAAATGTTATTTAGTATAGGAAAAAGAAACACAATGTTGATAGTACACAAAATACGAAATTAATAAGTACGTAGATATATAGAACCTAAACAAGTGGGAGTAACATTGTTTAACAATCTAATATATTCAGAATCAAACTTCTTAGATAGACGGGTTTTAGTTGTTCCCATTGATTATCTAGTATAACACGGGTAGCTTAATCCTATGTAAAGAATTGATCAACAAAGTAAAGTCCAATAGAAAACGATGAAAAATAGTCTAACAACTCAAAATAGCAACCGAAACTACAAAAGGAAGTATTACTTGCCATTTATTAATATCAAGGAGAGAGGTGCCGCCGTACTAAACCAATTAGCTTAAATATTTCTTCAATTTCCTGTCATCTATATTGATATTACTTGCCATTTATTAATATCCAGGAGTATCAGTCCTCTATGATAATCATATTTTGCATTGATAACAATCACCGCTTCTATCCATTTTATTCTCTAATTACCTCTTTTCAGGCCCTTTTGAAATGAGAACCTCTTCACCGGGTCATCTGATGCATAACTCTTTATGTACATCTTATATGGTGTCCCTCACTTTAAAGTACTGTCTTATGACTTACCCTTATCAGAAAAGAACAAAAATCTGAGAAATCAGATTCTAAGTAAAGGAATATAACCAACACAATCTCGGAAAAAAACTTGGTTGCAAATTTTTTGAATGAATTTTCATAATAAAGAAACCCCAATGTTGGTATTGCCGACAAAAAACGCCAATTTGTTAAAGCGCTGCATCAATATAATAATGGAATTACATGAACTGCTTTGTAAGCAGCAACTGTAAAATGTCTTTTGAGTCCAGTAAACCAAATTCTACATATTAACATAACCTTTTGGAGGGAAACCACTAAATTAGAAGCTGTGTTTTATTATAACTTGTCCATATTTTATCGCAACCAAATCTGCATTTTCTATAGTTATATGTTACTTCCCTTGTCGATTCTTTATTCGACCTAAAAGTCCTATTGGAGGCCAACCTTTGTTCAGATGTTTAAGCCCAGCAACTAGCAAAAACTGAAATTTCACTCGGAGTACTAAATGTCTAGATGACAGTTGGCGAAGGACTCAACTTCACCTTTATTTGAAGACATGGATGTGGTGCTTCGTATAATAGGGAGGTGAACCAAGATTACAGATAAGCTTAGATGTTACTGCACAGCATATATTTAAAAGTAAATTACAGTAATAACAGGTATCAAATAGGGTAATGCTTTATAGAGAGCGAAACAAAGATAAGATCGATATTTTTCATGTACAAGATGCTGAAGTAATTACCTTTTTGGTATATTTTTGCCAGCAAATCTTGTACGCCAGGGTCTTCGAATATAACATTAACAGTCTGGTGGATGGCTTCCTGAAAGTAAACTACCACATGTTAACAAATTAATAACCTCGTGACTCCCCCGATAAAGAATCCAAGACAACTTTAAAAGTTGATGATATCATTTTTGGATCCCCCTCTTTTATTTAAGGAGTTTGGTTTTTTCTGCTCAAAGTCTTATTTGACAATGGAATCGATATTTATGTTAATTTTAAATAATTAGATCCAGGTTATGTAGGTTGACAAATTACAGGGTATTCTACTATATTCTATAGGCATTCTTTCCATCAGCCTATATTTTCGAGTTCTTACAAACTCATAATGTCACTTTAACCGGTGTAATGTGAAAGAATCCGTTAATTTCTTGTCTAAATTAACAAGTAAAATTAGTGCTCAACCCTGCAGATTAGAAGATCAAGTTCTACATCAAGTATTGAAGATTGATTCCCTACAAATGGCTAATCAGAGGACTCGGAAAACTTTGTTATTGCTGTTGTTTGTTGTATACATACAAGGGATAACATGCTAAAATTTTCTAAACTCTCACACCCCCTGTAATTATCTGGTCTTATCAGACCAATTAATACCCAACTGTAGTTACATAAGTTTACTAGGTGTATTGATTCTATTAGGCATACAGAATAACAAACTTTTTAAAATTTTCATATATTTTAGAATATTCAACTCTGAAAAGAATTTCTAAAGGCATTTAGACTTTGAAAAAGTTAAAGGTGGTTTGCAAAAATTTACAAACCTTGGCAACCTCCAGGAAACCTTTGCAAGTATCTTCAAAATTAATCTGCAATTAAAGATGAACAGTCAGAGTCAGCAACAACTAAATTGTGTTAACGATCAGATTCCCTTTATGCGTCAATATATTCATACTACAGACAGAAAGAATGCATCAAAATGTTATAAATTCAGTAACCAGGTTTTGATTGATTTATTCTTTAACATGATGAAAGGTATCAGTATTTATTAAGACCAAGAGGGATTGTAATTACTGAATCTTCGTGGGCTCAAACAGGATAGAACTTATGAACTGAACAATGGATTAAAAGTCTTTTATTTGAAACATGACGAAAATATTGACCAATCATAATAATAGAAATATTGCTCCTTAGCCATAATACCTCATGGCAGACAAGGCATGTTTGCCTGCCATCAATTGGTTCTCCAGGATTAGTGTCAAGCCCCTCTCTTTTCATAATTCTCCATGGGATGAACTTGGCACCAATCAAGATGGTTGATTTCGTTGACAATCGGTCACAAATTGTGTCAATATTTTATGGAGCCTTGTGCTCCATGTAGTTTGATCAAAAAATTCAGCTAATGATGATTATGATGATGAAAATATAAGCACGCTCAAATGAAAGGGAAAAACGTCAACATGTTTGTTACCAACTCAAGTTCCTACCATAAACTTGTCTTTCTATATGGATCAAATTTGTTCAAAGTGCTCACAAGCTAATGTAACTTATAGTTTCAACCATAAACTTGTCTTTCTATATGGATCAAATTTGTTCAAAGTGCTCACAAGTTAATGTAACTTATATTTCCTTCCCTGTTAACTCGTATCATCAAATGATGCAAGTCTTGGATAAGAATCTGCAAAGCACTAGAACGCCCTTGATGACGATCCTTTACTCCGATAGCATCTACAGTTCCTCGAACAATGTGATATATCAAACAGGGTAAATCTTTGACTCTTCCTCCTCTTACTAATACTATATAATGTTCTTGTAAATTGTGGCCAATACAAGGTATATATGCAGTGATTTCAAATCCAGCGGTTAATCATACTCTGGCAACTTTACGTAAAGTTTGGTTTTTATGGGGTGATGGTGTAAAGGTTGCCAGATAAGTCAGCTTTACTGTCACTCTACAGAACCGTACATGAAATTTTGACCTCCTACGGCTCCTCGTTCAATTCTTTCAAAGTAATCGGATCCTTTTCTTCATTCGAGAATCTCTTTCCCTTCTTCCGCTTTGCCCCGTAGATTACTTCGTGTTTTCATGTTCCAATTGAACACTTTCCATTTATGATCAAAGGAGAACGTTGTTCTTTTTACCATACATATGCGGATCAAATCACGATCTTCTACTCTAATAAGAACAAGAGTCAAGAGATCTTTCTCGATCAATCCCTTTGCCCCTCATTCTTTGAGAATCGGAAAGATCCTTTTCGAGTTTGAATTTGTTCATTGGAGTGCGTGTGTGTGTGCGCGCATATGTGAATAATGGAGGAAAGGTGTCATAGGAGGGAATTTCCTCCTAAGGTGTCGAAAAAATACACCTTCCACGATTCTTTTCGACGATCGGCATTCATCATCTTCATCTTTATCATCGACGATGTAGATATACCATCTTGTCGTCGTTGATTTAGTGAGTGCAAAATTAACGGTTTACTGACAATAGAACTTTTACATCGCTAATTCAACGGTGAAAAAGTGGTAGAATCATATGAAATTTGGTGTACTCAAATCTTAGATGATAAAAATGATGATGCTATGTGTCGATCGTTGAATAAAATGGTAGAGGATATAGATTTTTGATACCACCTAACGAAAAAACCTCCTAAGGCCTTTTTTCTTCATCTCTCTCTCTCTATATATATGGAGAAAAGAGGCCATAGAAGGAAATTTCCTCCTATGGCGTGGAAAAAATACAACCTCCACCAATTTTTTTGACTATCGGCCCCCATCATCTTCATCGTTATCATCTAAGATGTGGGTACACCAAATTTCATGTGATTCTACAACTTTTACACCGTTGATTTAGCAATGTAAAAAGTTCTATTATTGGTAAACCGTTAATTTTGAACCCACTAAATCAACGGTGAAAAAGTTGTGGAATCACATGAAATTTGGTGTACGCACATCTTAGATGATAACGATGATGATGATGGGTGCCGATCGTCGGAAAAAATGGTGGAGGTTGTATTTTTTCCACGCCATAGGAGGAAATCCCCACCTATGGCCTCTTTCCTCCATTAATCTCATATATATATATATATATATATATATGAAGAAGAGAACCTAGAAGGCTTTTTTATTATGTGGCATCAAATATCTATATCCTCCACGATTTTTTTCAACGATCGGCACCCATCATCATCTTTATCATGTAAGATGTGGATACACCAAATTTCAAGTGATTCCAACACTTTTTCACCGTTGAATTAACAATGTAAAAATTTCTATTGTCGACAAACCGTTAATTTTGCACCCACTAAATCTATAGTGAAAAAGTGATGGAATCACATGAAATTTGGTGTATCCGCATCTTACATGATAAAGATAATGGGTGATGATTGTCGAAAAAATCGTTGAGGGTCTATTTTTCGATGCCATAGGAGGAAATTCCCTCCCATGGCACTTTTCTTCCATTATATATATATATATATATATATATATATATATATATAAAGAACAAAGGAAAATATTTGACTATTCATTCCCAAGCAAACCACAATTTAAGTTGTCAACGATGTAAGCCAATCCAACTTTGGGAAACAAATAATATAAACAGAAAAATATCTGAGGACATCTGAATCAAGTGGAAAGGAAAGAGGATGCATTTTATTTCTGTTATTCTTTCAAAACTCGATCTTTATTTCCATCTAATAGGACTTGGAAATGATCCTCCTCAACCAAAGCTGTTTCCTTATATTAAGTGTTTAAAACCATCATGCTAATTTTACCATGAGCTTAATTTGGTTATAAAATGTTCAAAAGTGATCTGATACTCAAGTAGGCTGTAATATTGGTTGAACATGAAGGATGGTTTTCCACTTCATTTATTTTTATTATAAACGACTCAACTTGAAATGACCATAAGATCAGAATTAAGTCGTAAGATCAATATACATATCGTATGACGTATGCCCATCCTCATCAAATAAATGTTCTAGATCAAATAGGCTGTATATATTCTGGCCCATGAACCATAAGGTGTTCAAGTCATTGAAAGGATTTTATCTAAATGCTACCTGTTAGCAAAAACCTGGAATTTTTATCTGTGTATGTCAGTTGGCTAAAAGGAAATAGATGATGAATAACATGTAATTACTTGATCATTGACATATTTACATCATTTGTTATGCGGAACATGTCGCTGATTGGGTAGATTAGAAAATATTTCAGTGTTTCATTTGCCCCTAAAACTTTGCACCCTGTTGACTATTCTCAATATTGAAGTAAATTGATAATTCTATAGGATGTGAATGGCTTCTTTAATATTAAAAAAAAAGACAAAATATAAATAGATTTTTCGTAACAAGGTTCACGAAGTTCCAAAGTTCAACCATTTGGATAGTCAAAAGTTATTAGAATTAATTTCTACATCTCTAATTTATGGTTTTGACTGAATAGTGTGTGGATCAGATTATTGCAACTAGGATCGAATGCCTTACCAATGCTCAAAACTATAATCAAAGGTATGAGCAGTTGAATATTCATAATCATCATATAAGAGTAAATCGCTTTTCTTAGCTAAACACGATACTGAATTTAGCAACTTATAGTAGCGAAACTATGGAAACGGACAATATAGGTACCTTACAGATAAAGGTAACGAGAGAGGCCAAGGGAGTGAGGAATAGATATGGATATAATGAGAAATAGAGGAATGCAATGAGCGGTGTAGTGTATGGAAATGACAGACATGGGTAGCATGTGGCAAGACAGAAATGAGATATGACTGTTGAGAAAAGATTGAATAATTTGGTGCAACAAACCCCCAAAAAAGGATGAATGGGTATAGGTGTCAAATTAGTTGTGTACATGTGCCTCGTGTGTGTGCGTCACACACACACACACATGAGAATAATGGAGGAAAGAGGCCCAAGGAGGCTTTTTCGTCAGGCGGCGTTACAAAACTACACCCTTCACCATTTTTTTCGATGATCGGCATTGGCCATCTTGGTCATCGTCTAATATGTCGGTACACCAAATTTCATGTGATTCTAACACATTTTCACCGTTGATTTAGCAATGTAAAAAGTTATATTGTCGGTAAACCGTTAATTTTGCGCTCACAAAATCAACGGTGAAAAGGTGTTAGAATCACATGAAATTTGGTGTGCCGACATATTAGACGATGTAGATCAAGATGACCGGTGCCGGTCATCGGAAAAAAATGGTGAAGGGTGTAGTTTTTTTAACGCGGCCTGACGAAAAAGCCTCCTATGCCCCCTCCCCCCCCCCTCTCTCTCAGCAGCTAATTGACTCCCTAGGCATAACTAAGTTAGTTACACCCTATTCAAAAACAACATGATAGATCATTTTTTCGGATGATCGTCACCGTTGATCTCCATGTTTTAATATACGTGCATACCAAATTTTATGTCATATGGACACTTTTTACCTATGCATCAGATGGTACCAAAATGAACGGTTTTCTGACAACATAATGTGTAACAAAACTAAGTGATGTTTTCTTTTCTTATTAATCGTGGATGGGGGGAAGCCGTGGTGAGTTGTTGGGGGGTGTCTAAACGGTTTATTCCATGCCATAGCAATGGGTTTTTTCTAAAGCAATCAAGAAACAGTCTCCAACTTACAGTCAAAGGTTCCCCCAAAAGAAAATTCCAAGTCAAGTCAGACAAAAAAGGTCAATGGAAGCACCCAACCAGATCATAAGTCAAAACAAAAACAATTTCTTGCTGAGCTGCTATGGATAACATATCAAGTTTCTAATGCAACCCAAAAAAATTTTGGAATCTTAAACACCACTCAACGCTTTCCTCACGCCATGGAATAGTTTATGAATAATTGACTGTTAGAATTATCAAGGAGGATGCAACTTCAAATAGCAAGCTAAACAACAGCAGCAATCCACACATTGAGGAAATCTGTTTTATGACTTTGAGCTCTTGGCCTCCATGCCGCGATGGAACAGCCTTACCATTGCACTGAATTTTCTTCCTCCAAGATAAAAAGATACAACAGAATGGAAAGCAAGATACAGTAAATTCTTATAAAGAAGAAGCACAAATCGGTTCATGCTACACTCACGTCACAACCTCAAAGTCGAATTTATTAAAATATATAGACAGCACATAAGCACATAATCAGTTAATGAACGGCTCTAATTCAAAAGTGTCAACATTCAAGAATCTCAAAACTATCAACATGCACTTAGTAAATCGCACAATCGTATGCGTGGAATATAGCATATAATATGACTCATGCTAACCTGTTCTGCATAGTTTTGTGGAAGAGCTTCAATCGTACTGTTACTAAGATCAGTTGAAAGCTCGTAGCAGCGCAGGTTGTTATTGATCTGATATCAAGAATCGTGATAAGTAAATATTAGATTAATAACTTGTTTTGCATGAATGAAATCGCGTGTGCGCCCACAGGTACAGATAATGATTGGTTGTATTACAAAAGCCACAAACCATGGCGCAAAGAGGTTCTAAACCAATCTCAGAAGCTGGTTCCTCAAGCCTGCGTCTTTGAGCTGCCTGGAAGTCAATCATTACCTAAAGGAGAAGGGGGAAAAGGAATGGTGTCAGTTGAGAAGCTTGCAAGCATTTCTAACAAGATTCAAGAAAAAACAACCCAATCCTTCAATTTAAATCTAATGATAGATACTCAAGTAGTCAAATTGCAACGAGCTTCATTTATCTTCAGCTACATCTTTTGGAGTGGAGTGACCAATTGGGCTTAGTTCATGCGGAAAGAATTTCTTCACCTAAGCGAGAGGTTGGTGGTTCGATTCCTAAAAATCTCACATCCAATTTGGAGTGCCAAAATTTAGATTCGCATTTTTTTTGGCTTGTGGATCAAGTGGCCATCAATGGGATCAACATAAAGTTGTACGTTGTTTTATACCTATGGTTTGCTTGAGAATCCAAAAAATTTACTGTGATTTTTAAATCCAAACGGTTGAATGTGATCAACATGCATTTTCGCAAAAAGTAGGAAATTTTGCATCGTGTCCTTCAAAAGAAATGCATGTTTAAGGAGCTCATTCACTAGTGTTTTTAAAGAATGGATCAAGTAATTACAGTCTTGGCATAACAACACACTGATCTTTAGTCCAAGGTTTTAATGCTTGCAATGGCGGCGGAGGTAATTAAGATATCACTGTCCTTTGTTACTTACGTGGAAACGATAGAAACAGTCGCTTAAATAATCTTTTTTCGATAGCCTCGAACCATTCAGTCGAATATTTACTTGCTGCAAAAGTATATAGTGCACTGCATATGATCGTTTTCCTTTACACGAAATGGATGAGCATGAATGCCACTCCTTACTAGAAACCTCAATAAATAGCATAATTTGTTTCTTGGCGCGGCTCATCATTAATGGTTTAATACCTTGCTCCTCAATATACAATATTTTTACATTAGACGCAAATTAAATGAATGAATAATTATGCACCACAATGCATCTTTCTCCATCGGCAAAGGACTCAATTTATGGAAGGAGAAACTAAATCATTTAAATGACTATATAAAATGTTTTACCATTATTAGAGGCCTTGTTAAATCGCAAAACTACTAATGGACCTAGTCATTAGGTGTGGATCTTGATGTCTGTTCTTCCTTGGGAACCCCCCCCCCCCCACACACACACAAAAAAAAAAAAGCAAAAGGAAAGGGAAAGAAAAGAAAATGACGCCCCTAGACAAAAGGAGAGATCGTTTACATATAAATTATGACAGGAAAGCACAAAGCAGTTGTTCTGCTGAATGAGAGATCATAGAATGGGAAAAGATAAGTAAATAAATGCCTGCCTGGATTACTGCAAGAGCAATTCGATACAGCATGACATCCGTGCTATTATCCCTTACAATCTGAACCTGCTCCGTCAAAATTCTGAAAAGATCCACTGCTGCTGGTGTGTATAGTTTACCATCCTCTGTTTTCTTTGGTGGTTGTACCTTGTCTGCCTCCAGGATATTTGTGTACCATTTCTATAGCAAACACATTACACACATAAAAATCAGATACCTGCCTCCCTTCAAGTCTCCAGAAGTAAAATTTAAACAAATAAATATTAAATGGTGATATGACTACCTTGGTAGTTTCTTGCATTCGCTCAACATATGCATTCATGAGTGGGTCCATAGAACCACTTTCAGAACAAACTTGAGCTAAAGAATCATCGACACCCAGACCAATCAAATTTTCTTGGTATTCAACAACCCACCCAGTTACCTACAAGACGTAAAAATGCTCGAAGATGTTTAGAAGAACCTCAGAGCTTCTATTGTACATAGATTTCATGGGTTCTAATCATAATGCATCCAAGCCTATAATATTGGCACCGAGTAGAGAAAGAATACAGCAGTATATTCCTGGACACAGATTTCACTACCTTCAAAATTTCTAAATTTGTCAACTTATCAGCTCTGTCACTAAGCTGCCTAAGCATTTGAATAAATCTTTCGGTATATAGATTAACCATAAGTTGAAATATCTCATATCTGCATGCAAGGAAAAGAATCATCAGTAAGTAACAACAAAATGGATTCCCTTTTCAAAGATCATTCGGATCACATGTATATACATCAAATATTGTTTAACAAGAAATTACTGAGAAGATAAAAGGCCACAAGAAACGTATAAAGTTTTAATCTGATTCGTTAGAATTTAGAAACGATTTTATGCAAGTGGATTCATGAAGATCGGGCAAAGACATAAAGTATAGAAGCGTTATTGCACTTATATAATGTATAGCACTGCTCTAAATATCGGCCGTATCAAGCGAGATCTCGGTATCTGCTCGGCCACGATATGATACAATATTTTTTTCTCAAATCTCATTTTAGGCCAATATCGGCCGAGATTTTCAAATAACGGACAAGATATCGGGCATCTTGTATTGCTTGTGTGTTGGGGTCAAAATTTGCACCCCGTTTGACCAAGTCAAAGTCAAGGTCAACCCCAAGCCAGGTGGGCCCAAGCCCAGGTCAAGCGGGCCCATGCCCAAGTCGAGCCCGCGGCCAGCCTCCCTATGCCAACATAAAATCATGTAATAAATAATTTTAATGTAATTTTTTTTATGCATGAATGGGCATAAAACCAAATTTTTGTAAAGCCCATGGCTTATGTGCAAAAAGAAATGGCACATGAGCCATGGGAAGGGCAAAATGCCATTTTGTAAAGCTCAAGGGGTTATGTGTAAATGTGTAAACCTATAAGAGGCAAAATGATGAAAATATCTAATATACTTTTCATTTTCTCTAAAACTCTAGGGTTTGTGCCTCCTTCTCCTTCCTCAAGGTTCCAAACCTTCTCCTTTCGTTTGAATTAAATCAAAAGTTTTACTCTTCCTTTTCAAAAACTAAATAGTTTTTCACCACAAAACCCACAAAGGGGAGCTCAGATCTTCCATTAGATCTCAAAAGGGGGGAGACTTTTAAGTCTCACCCCTTTTTCTTCAAGATCCAGCCGATCAAAAGGAAGAAGGAGACTCATCTCCAAAAATCCAACTTTGGACAAAATCCCAGTCAAGAGAAGATCCAAAACTCAAGAGAGAAGAACCTCTAAAGATTTTTTGGGAGTTCAACTCCAAGACCTAAATCCTCAAAAGAGTTTTAACTACTAATCCAGATCCTTAGGAGTTTGACTCCAAATCTAAATCTTTTGGAGTTTAACTTCTCCTCGTTTTGGAGTTTAACTCCTGTTTCTGGGGTAAAATCCCCTCCTTTCGCTGGCGCCCAAAGCGCGAGCGTCCAGAGCGCTAGCGCCCACGTGCCGGGCACGTGAGGCGCTCGCGCACAAAGCGCCAGCGCACAAGCGCCTAGCGCTAACCTAAGCACTGGCACTCACGCGTCCTTTGGACGCCATTTTCCCCCCATTTTACACTCACTCCACACTAGGAATACCTCCTCCGTTAGAAAAAATTTATAACGAGGCGCTGTCCCGCACCCTGCAAGGGGGCTGCTAGCCCTCTTGACCCCCAGCCTGCTATCCGGATAGCAGGACCCCCGTAAAAACTCTGCGGGGCACCCGATATATCCAAAACCCCTTCAAAACACAACACTGCACATTGAAATCGCATGACCAGTTTAACCTGTTAATCGGAGGTTCTCTCGCTCCAAAAACGAGAGGTAATTAACGGCAGCTTAGTCCGTGGCTGCCGGAGATTCGGATCTCTACAATCAATAAACCCCGGCCTACTCTAGGCAGGGAAATCTGTAATGCGTCTGACAAGCGCGCGCGTATTTCCATCTCAATGGGGTGACGAAAAACACCCAACATTATGTATTGGCCGAGATGGTAAATAAATTGAATTGGTTTAACGTTAAACCCGAACTGACCCGACTTGACCCATTAACAAATTTTAATTATTAAATATCTGCCCCAATTCCTCCCAATTCTTTAGCAGTAAAAAACCCTAAATATTTCCCTCGATTCCTCACCGCCTCGAGTCTGCGCCTCCTCCCTCGATTCCTCACCGCCTCCTCTCGTCTCGAGCCCTTCCTTCACCTCCTCCTTTCTCTTGACGCCTACGCCATCACCTCCTCTCGAGTCGGCGACTGCGCCATCACATCCCAACAAGCGGCGGCGGCGCACGGCGGCGGCGGCGCACGGCGGTGGCGGCAAGCAACAGCTCAATAGCGGCAATACAGCCGCAAGGCCCACAACATCAGTGGTAATCGACATCAACAACAATAACTTCCATCGAGTTTACAGATAAAACAAGTACAGCTAAAACGGTGTAAGATTTTATTACTAATTTCATGTTTTCAAATTTCATGTTTACAAGACAAGATTTTTCATGTTTACAAGTAATATGCCCAATATTGTCGTCCGATATGCTTGACATTTGTGTCTGATATGTCCGATATCGATATCCGGTATGACCACCCGACATGAACTCGTATCACTGCGATAGTACCCGATTTCCGCTATCCGATATTGAAAACACTTGTCCGATACGCATCCGCATCCGCATCCGATATCCGATATTTAGAACCTTGAATGTATTTGTTGAGTTAATCAATCTCATCCCTCTCCCCTTTATTAATATTTATTATTTAACAATGACTCTGCCTCCGGTTGTGGATTAAACAGCTTCCAACAGAATCTGATATTTCAGGTGGTTTTATGTCTCTTATGGTCTGCATGTCCTAATATTGTCACAGACCTCCTGTTGATTACTTTGCACATAAGAAAGGTGCCATTTCATTCAACACCCTTTTGGATCATCATATTTAGAGGTTACATCAGACAACTGCCATTTAATGAATGGATCGTTTGTACACTAGGGTGATCACTTCACCCTCATCTTCCACCTGTGGCATCGTAATATATAGTTCTGATATTCAGGCTTGTTGAATGCAACTATCCGGTAGAGTTGAAAACTTTAAAAAATCAATCCAAAGTCCAAAGATTGAAGCAAGAGGGTGAATGATTATCTGACACGATCTTGGCAGTTTGGATGTGATTTACTAAAGAATTTTTCATCTTCAAACTGGTTATCATTCTTTAGATTATTTTACAACTTTAGAATAGTAAATAAACGTTTTAGGTTTCCACATGGCAACATTTAATTTGTTCCTTTTCAGGATGGGAGCAATCCGTAAGAGATCTTTATATTTAATTTAAGTGGGCGGTTGAGGTGAGCTGAAATGATGAATAACTAGCTCTAACTGGGGATGTACTAGGAATATGTTGTTAGAGTACCATTTAACATGATGTAATAATGACAGTATTTTATAATTTTTTTTGGCCAAAATGATGTCATGAATATGATTGGGATACATCTCTACTATGATAACTAGAAGAGGAGAGAGCATGGATTCGAATTAAATATTCAAAAATACGAGAAAAATCCTTGATTCTAAGATTGTCCACATCATCGGCTCTTTTGATATGAGAAAATCTTTTAAAATCAACATCTATTAAACCATAAAATCACGTGCATTGCACGTGCCAAAACGCTAGTGCATGCTCACGGAAAGAGTCAACTGCGCATAATATCCTTATAACACCGTTCATCTATGCTTTTTCTAGCACTTACAATCTTGAACAAGCTTCTCAGTGCTCGACACCCTTGTGAATTGTGTCGATCAGCTCCAATATGTATGAGTTGGCATGACCTGATTATCGCTGACTAATCACATGGCGCTATATAAAGCAAATTAAATGGACTTTAACTTTTACTTATGTAGCTTCCCTAAAAGTTGATTCATGTAATAAAGATAAGGGAGCTTTTGAGGAATGACAAAAAATATCAAGAAATCGTTTGAGTGTGATGAATCTTATCGTAGCTCACTTCTCTTTTTCCTCAAAAACCTTTCCCTCCTCATGGAAAAACTCTCCCAGATCTTTACTAGGTTCGCTTGAATTATTTGTTCTCTCCTTTTCTTGTAACATGCAAAGAACAGAACTAGCTTGGCATGCTAATTGCAGTTCATGCAAACAATGAACAAGATATTTATAGCGTAATAATTTAAACAGTATCTATAGAATCTTGAATATCTCTTGCAGGCATAGTCTGTCCAGATTAAGATTCGTGTAAACCAGAGAAAAACAAAAATGTTTAATACATGGTGAAAAGAGAAGGGGAAATGAGAATAGTGAGTTTTTGCAAACCTTGGAGGAAAACAAGGAGCCACATAGTCATAAATATCTCCAAGCTCATTAGCAATCTAAAGAACAAGATCAACAATTAGAGTGTGATTCGATGGATTAGAAATATCTACTATTAGCATAGCTGGAATTTCATAAGCAAATTTTTTTAAACTTCAATCATAAAGTGCATCAATAAAACCAGAAGGTAATCCTTCACAATTAGATATCTAAACAATATAACCAGTTAAATTCATTTTGTACGGAAACTAAAATAGGGTGCAAGGGAGGGGATGCAATTCTGTAAGATCAAGCATGAATAGAAAGAGAGAGAAAGAAAATAATAACAATAAAATGCATGCACATATATGTACGCATTAAGTAATAGAACTACAATGCAGATAACTAGAAGTGCACAATAAGTTATGAGCAAGCATTCAGGAATTGACCAGGGACTTTTACACCTTTGGCAGAGCGACGATTCATGTCTACATTTTCTGCATAGTTCGATGACTAATTTTGCTGTTGTGACACCAGTTTTCTATTGCATTCATAAATTCCCTTAGAATCTATACCTCCTATCCCTGATAATTAATCTCTTACTGGTAAGAACTGTGTTTTAGGAGGGTATTTGAGGAACCTACAGAACCAGTGCGCCATAAGTGAAAATAATTATTGGACTATGCCAAAAGAGTTGTCATGCCAAAGGGCACAAATGTAGAAAGTAGAAACCCCTTCCACCAAGTTCTAACATTATGGGATGATTGACACTATCAAGAATATTTTGGGACTTCAACCAACCAAAAGATGAAGTAACTGAGAGGATCAACTGTTTGAATAATTGCTCTGAAGACTGACAAACTAGACTTGGTTCCTAAGGCGACGCACTTCAAAAGAGGATGTACACCAAATAGTGTTTTAATTATATGGATACAACAAGACATGATGAAAATGCATAAACTAGAAGTTCCGATATTCTTAACACAATATATACTGTGGAATGTAGATGATCATTTTTTAAAAAGACACAATCCGTATAATAGAAGAAATTCTAGAGATGGTTTTAAAACATATTCGAGTCATGTTAGAATTAGACTCTTATGGTCTATGCTTGATGAATATAGACAGAACAGACACCATCAAAATACTGAAACCCCCCACCGCCCGCGGTGCCCACAACCGCTGCCAAAACAAGGAGAATTTAGACAGTCCTCCATGATTATAATTTAAATGAGGATCTCTGTGTCGCAGACATCATGATATTTTATGAAGATATTGTTAGAGATGCATGTCATTAAACATAATGTAAATGAGGATTGCTAATTACAAGAAATATTTGATAATGGAGGAGAAAAACAAGAGTACTAGAGACATATATCTGAAAGAAAAAGATAGTCAAGTGATATATACCTCTCTAGCTTCTTCTAGGGCGGCTTTTAGATCCTCAAACACAAGCTGCACAAATACAGTTACAGAAATGAAAATGATACAATGAATCGAAAATGCCATGGTATATATAGTAATGAAAACAATATGGTATAATGATGCATGAACTATACAGAGATAGCTTTCTTTCCTATGGGGAAAACTTGATAACACATTCTGGAAGACAACTTAGACAAGACTACCTACCTCCGTAAGCAACCTGTTAAAACGTTCCTCTACAGTTTTCCTGGTATATTCATAGCACTTATCTTTAAAACATTTTCCCTGGCCCTTTAACTTCTCTTGAGTAACATTCCTGGGAGACGCTGTTGCGCCTGGACCTTTTCTGCATGATATAAGGAGTGATATATGGCGTAAGATAGGAAGGGAAAAGTACTCCAAACTCGTGGAAAATTGTAAGGTGCATGCATTAAGATCTTAAAAGAAGAAGTCCGACTGAAATAGAGGTGATAGGCCTTTTGGCATATAAAAGTTATCACTTATCAGTAGTAAGCAATATTAGGATCATAAGATTGGGATAATGCATATAGAAGCTTCATCCCCACTAATTTTCTGTCAAGAAAGAAAAGATGAGAATTATAAAAGGGTATTGGAAGCATTATAATAGTGAGCATGCTTTAACTTTCTAGAAACAAGTTGATGAGAGGCTTGACAGTGACGGGAGGGGTCGCAACTCACAAGTTCAAGAGGAGTGCAAAATTATGCAGGATCTTCCTCACTTGAAACCACAAAGATATGAAGGGGGCCTTTAAACCTTTACCCTCGAGAACTGCCAAGGTTTGGCCCAATTATATTCAGTAGTAATACAGATTTAGTTAGTATTCAATTATTCGTAACTCAAAACCAAAAATGATGCTATCAATTGAGCAATATTGAAGTGAAAAGGACACAAGATTGTGCACAAAGCTCCTAGCATTGTGGGGTCTATTGAAGGTCAAATGCACACAGGATTACCCCCACAATACAAAAAACTGTTTCGACCTAGACCCTTGACCTACTCCAGGTCATAATGGAGTAACTTTACCATTGCAACCTTGAAGCATAACTAAGTGGATGATGTAGAGTGCTTTATCATCAATATTCTTTGAAAACCTAAGTTAAAATCATTACTTTGCAGATCTACGTGGATTTGCAATCGAGGCCATAGTGCCCCCGCCCTCGGCCTCGGCCGCCTCTTCAGCTAGTTGTGAATCTAGGATTTCTTGCATTTCGATAACCCTGCCACAGAAAACCATGCAACCTCAGATTCTGATTATCTTGATTAAATAAAGCTACAGAAATTAAGCTAAAGAGTTTGCATGTTATAGCTGATATATTATAACCTACCATCCGCTTTTTATTATTTAAAATTACGTAACATATAATTATGGATGAACCGGGATATGAGGCTGCTCCCATCTTTATATACTCTAAAGGAAAAGAAAAAGAACCATAGATGATCTGCTATTGGAAACTTGGAAAGACGAGTTAAATTTTTTCCATTTTTTCATTTGTTTCATAAATTTTAGATTTTGTTTCTGCCCCTAATCAATTTCTGGAAACAGCTCATGTCATGGGTAGCTCACAAAAGTGCTCAAGGAAGGAAAAGTAGAAATTTGAAAAGGAAATACAGAGGCGCCTTTTAAGTGAACCGGCGTTTTACATGAGCTTGAAAACTCCGTAGTTAAGCGTGCTCGAGTCAGGGAAGTTCTGGGATGAGTGACCTCCTGGGAAGTGGCCCCCGGTCGGATCCGGTTCGCCCCGAAGGACAAAACCGTGCAGTTTCGGCCAGAGCGGACAATACTCTCTGTATTGAGGGTTTGGGTGGGGCGTGACAGAATGGAACATACCAAATTCCTTTCTACCCCAAAAAACTTGGTATTTACTTTTACCTGCCCCCCCCCAAAATTAATATTATACATCATTTTACTCCCCCTTATAATTTCCGTCAGCTTTTAACGGCATAACATCGAGGTTTTCTTTAAAATATCCCAACTACTCTTTTTCTTTGAAAATACTCAATTTCTTCCTCAAATTGAAATTCGGGTTTAGATTTCTGCTGCACCTTTCTCAAAATCGACCATAAAATCAGGAGCGTCTTCACCATTCTTCTCTAATTATGAAGAAGTTGCATGCTTATGCAATCTTGTTGTGTTCGGGAAAATGGTAAACCTAGAATCTATAGAGAAAAATTAAAGTTAAAGTTAACGGGGTTTTCTAACGGAAATCGTAAAGATGGGTAAAATGCTGTAAGTTATTAGTTTTTGGGGGTAAAAAGTAAATACCAAGTTTTGTGGGGTTAGAAAGGAATTTTCTATGTTTTGGGGGCTGCAAGTAAAAACCCTAAAAAATTTCCCATATTTTCAAAGTTCTTAAAAAATTCCTTCTATTATGAAATGACTGCTCCATCAATGGCACAATCCTAGGATTTTATAAGATAAGTATCTTTTTAATATCAAGGATTTAGGGCTAACTTTTTATGTTTAAAGTGTAAAACCATTTTGGCAAGATAAGGTAAAAAATGGAAACTTTGTATTTTAACAATGATTTTGGGTTTACATACTTTCAAGGTTTTTAAATCTATTCCTTTTCTTCCAGATAGGTTTCAAGAAAAGCATGCCAAAAAAAAAAGAAATAAAGGGATTTTTGGATAGGAGCTTCGAATCAAATTTATTTTCAATTTTCGGTAGAGCTTCAAAAATCTCCAGCTATCTTCTGTTGTAGCATGAATATGTTATTGATTGACAGTTGTAATTTTTCCCTATTTACTCTTACCGCCTTCCATTATTTCTGTGTGTTCTATCTTTTTTTATTCGATTTAAACACGTCTTTTTCATTCTGGGAGATTTTGGTGTGCTTGCTTGCATTATGTTTAAACATACGTGAATTTAAATATATGTACTATGATTGCTCATATTGCAACCATAAAAATTCTACTAAATATCATGCTAAAACTTGGCGACAAAAATCAATGAGCTATCATGGATTTATTTATTACCTACAGACACACAAAAAAGATCTAATGTCGCATATATTTCTCAGTTTCTCTCATATCACAACATTAAAAAATGCGAAGAAAGTGAAGAAAAAATATTCAAACTTGAAAAAAAAAATTATGTCACGGTTATTCCCTTGATTCAAAATCAGTTAGATAAAATACAAGACAACATTAGACAGCTTTTCCGGTTGAATTAATTTTTCGATGTTTAATTTCTAAACGAGTTATGAAAAGTATGTAGTTTATTTATGATGAAATTTAATTAGTTTTTCTTTGTGGATTTCCATCTTTTAAAAGAGTTCTAATTATATGGATGCAGTAGAATTTCATCTTTCAAGCCCTAATTATTTAATTTTGGAGGATTTAATACAATTATAATAATCATTCTCTCCATGCACATTTTCAAATTTTCCGATCTTCATTCTGTATGCATTTTGTTTAGGAGGTTAAGTTGTTGCATATCTAACTGTGTATTTTTTTCTATATATGCTAATTTTTATTTAATAATTAAACCTATACGGCTAAATTTTTACTTTCTTATGTCCTTTTTCATTTGCTAAAATTTAATACGAGCATTGGGGGTTGAATGGATGAATGAAGCATTTCGGACCAATGCAACTGTTTAAGTACCTAGGCTACAATTCTTTAAACAAATGAGCGGTCATTCCCTTAAGACGTAAGAAGGCACATCCTTGGCTTGGCCTTTCAGGTTTCAACTGGATCTTCCGTCTTTGATCTACCATTTACCTCATTGCTGGTGTTGCCTCATTGTTTGCGTTAAGACTGTTATAGTTCATTGTTGTTGTTTCTTTGAACAAGGTATGTTCTCTTCATAATTTAGGATTGGTTAAAGAATACATGTTATATGACAGGTTGAACTTTACTTATAAAATAATGCGTATTTTGAGAGTACTCGGGTCAATCTTTGGCCAAAATTACTTTTGCTGTTGTGACCACTGCTAGACTTTGGACAAGTGCAATGTATTAGCATATGCATTATTTAAATCCATTTTCTAACGTGCACAACATCAAAATAGATTGTAGGACAACATTTTTCCTTAAAGCATTTTTACCTTAGACAACAACCCCACGCATTGTGCAGGGGCCACTTGCAAGTTTACAACAAGAATCAAATCCTCATAGTTTGCACAGGTGATGGCTGAATATGCTCAAAAGATAGCCACGGAAGAGAGGAACGGAACATAATTGATTTTTTATGAAACGTTGATTGAAGACTCAAAATCAAACGAAGAGATACAGACAGAAAAGGGAGAGGTGTAACATAGGAACTAGTGAAACTTTCTGAAAGAAATGAATGTCCACAAAAAATGGAGCTACATTAGAAACGTTGGCAAGTGATGATCCAAAGAGCTACTCTGTTTTTTATATTAGACAAGGCTTCTTAGTTATACTCACCTTATGCTGGCTATAAAATATCAGTTAAATATTTGACAATGATAATTAAACAAAAAAGAAGAACCATGTTAAACAACAGAGATGAAGTTCAACAGAATAATAATAATCCTGGCAGGGGTAAAAAAGAATGGAAGAGAATTAGTGTTTATAAAGAATTGTTACCTTACAGCTCGAACCAGAGTTTGTGGGCTGCAAAAAAGGAAACAATTACCCATACCAAGAATCAGAAACACTTTGTCGAATATTAAACAAAAGAAACGTTGAAGTTAGGTTTAGATTCTCCATACAACAATTATTCTCTATATGAAATAGGATATAGAGTACATAATTCATGGTGTAGAATTAACAGCTTAAAGATATATTGTTCTTTTTTTCTTCATATTCATCAAGTAGAAATAAGAATATCACATGAAGATAAAATTACAAACTTCCTATAAACCTTGTATCTCAAAAAATGTCTTTTAGAAAATATATATGTTGCTGCAGCATTCAATACTTATCCCATCAAAAAGAGCTGATGGAGATGCATAGCTGGAAATTGACTGATTGAAAACACTCTGCATAAGCATTTCGTTTCTATGACCAGCCGTCAACATAGTAACAACCATTTTTAGGTTGATGCCAAATTCCCGGTTTACTCAACTACAAACAAGTTGAACCTCCCTGAGAACCTCAAACAACTGTTGGCAGGTAGGTTTTTACATCATTCAGTTCAAGATAATCAAAAAAAGGATAATCCCACCAAACTTTCCTAACTAGGAAAGGTTCCAGGCAAAGTGATAGGGTAATGAGATTTTCTCCAGTCTCATTCAACCTTTGGGGTGTACGGTACACCAATTGAATCGCATTTCCTAAGCTATATGCATAACCTTGAAAAAACTTATCGATGATTCATATAAAAATTAAACCGCCTAAGAACATCAATGTAACAAGAGGAGGGAAGAAATCCTTTATGCACCCAGAAAAATCATGGTAGCATTATAGCTTTGTCGAAAAAATCTCCTTCAGTGAGATAGCTTCAGAATTTCAGTAGGCATGTATAAAAATGTAATAACTACAATACCTTCAGCCTATGCCTTAATCATACGTAGTATAGAAAAACCAAGCAATCAATATCAACTCCAACAGTCAAAAATTACAGAGGACAGAATCTGAACATATCGAAAATATGCCATCAGAAAGAATTTAGAAAAAAAATAACACAACTTAACTAATTCTATACAAAATTAAACTCTGTGATAGTTTCATAATTTTGTGGAGATGACATACAAGTCAAGGAAGACTCAAAAAAGCTAGATTCCACTCCTGCTTCAGTAAACAATCAATAAAAGGGAATTCACTATCGTCACAATACATTAACGAATAACGACCAACCAAGTGGAGCACAATATTATTGATGGTACCCCAATGTTGCTCAGTTGATAGAGCCACAAATTCTATATGATGTCCTGGAAAGTACATCTGAACGGTATTTGAAGAAAACAGCACTTAGGTAGCAAACCTTGCCAGTTTCTAATTAAAAGATGAAAATTGATGCATCAAGAAAGGTAGCTAGTAGTCATAAAAAGTTCCTGTTATTCTACAATTACATTGAGCATCTATAACATCATAGATGGTACCAGATTGTATGCTCAGTAGAAAGTATGAAATTGAGAGCAATGCAGATAGGAAACATTTTGAAAAATAACCAACTAGGCAACAAACATAAAGTGATTGCAATAAAGTCTCATGATGAAGATCATACCTTTCCTTCGCAAGCTTATAGAAGTTGGAAATATGACCCCACAATGTTTTTTCAAATGTCTCCCAAGTTCGATCTACATCTTCAAAGTATTCTCTGTGAACATTGTCAGGTTATTTAAGTAAAACAGTCCGTGAAAATATATCAGGTCCAAAGTATCAAAAATCTACAGATTCCTATTTGTTAGAATAATTAGTACAGAAATACTTTTGCAACCCACTTCTGAGTTCTGATGCTGCCCGCATGCTACCCAAGAGTAAAACAACATGGGTCACTTGCATGGCACTAGTATCTAGATGATATGGGCTCCATGCATTTGTCTCGTGGGTAGTATGCAGGTAGGCTCAATAGCGGGTAGGAAAAGCATTTTCTCTTATTAATACTAGAGAGAGGGAGTCAATTGTACTCTTTGCTATCTTTCTCGCACATGCATACGTGCACACACATGCATCGAGTGGAGAAGGGGCTACCTTAATCCCTCACGCCTCTACACAATTTGTTACACCTCCTTGTTCTCAAGTTAGATTGGCAGATGGATTGACCCCAGATGTGGAGGTTATTGGTGTTACTACCCTCACTCCTTTATCATGATCTTTTGTCTAGTATGTGTCTTGTTTTCCATTTAATTGGTTATGTATTTGTGAACTTATAGGTACATGAACCCCTCAATCTTATTCTTTCTTGATCATTGTATCATGCAATATCTTGGAAAGAGGACTATTGGTACAAAGCATGAGTCTCGAAGACTATACATATGGATGCACCCCCCTCCCCTCCCCCCCCCCCGAGCCCAATGGCATGTTCCATCTCTTCGTCATACCTACTTGATATTCATTATTATATAGGACTACGACTGTAATTTTTATCTTTAATATACATAGACACGTTGAGTGAATAAGTGACGACCCTAATCCCTCAAACCTCTCTCATTGTCTCCTCTTCCTTTATTTCTGACCAATAAATTGCATTATTAAAGAATAAGTAACAGAATAACCTCAAGTGTCCAGAATATCAAGCCGCCTTCCAAAAACTAGAGCGAGATATAATCATGCATATCCCCAAGTTCACCTAATGACATTAAGATGCTAAGCTAGCTAACCTATATGTGCAATACAATAAATGCAACCAGTCAATTTTGGCTACACAACATATAATTCAGGCACATGACTACATCAAATAGTTAGATTCAGTTCGCAAAGCACTAAAAACATGGAGAAGAAAGAAGGGGGGAAAGGTGGCTCCAAAATTGCAACATTTCGAAAATTATAATGTTATTTTGGAATTTAATTAATTATTGTAGAATTTAATTAATTTTATAAAATGAGTCGTATTTGGTTTTTGCAAAATACCTTATGAATATATCCATATAGTTTGCAAAATAAACCGAAATTTTAAATGGCAAGCAAAATTATATGTTATCATTTCACAACTATTGGGATTTACTATGGTTGGGGTGTTAGTTGGTTAAGTTAATTGTTGGGGAAAGAGAGCCTAAATCTACACAAATATCCCCAAACACCATCTCTCCTCATCACTCATTCTTACCTATAGTTCTCTCTCCTCGTTCATCCCAAAATTATCTCCTCTCAAAATATCATAAACCAAAACCCTAACTCCTCACCCAAATGAAAAATCCTAGCTTTCATCCACTAAAACCCATGGATTTTACAAAATACTTCATCTAGATCCATTTAGACTTCAAGAGAAGCCATCACAAACTCCAAGAGCTTCAAGTGGACATCCCTAGAGCTTGGATCATGCTCATCTCACACCAAAATAGGTAAATATCCCATCTTTATTAAGTATTTATAAGTCTTGCCATGTTATCTTTGTGTTTCAAGCTAAAAAGTCACATTTTGATGGATTTGTTCTTTAAAAATCGAGTTTTTAAGTGAACCAGTAGTGGTGAATAATAGTATGGTGTACTTGGCGTCTACACCCTATTTTAGGAAGTTGATGGTATTTTGGTGTAAAGAAATGGGTTTTTAAGGTTTTAGAAATTTCAAGTTTATGAAAAATTTCATAACGGATTTCTTCTTCAGACGTCTGCCCCATAGAGATGGGGACGTCTGTCGTGAGTCTGTTAGTGTTTTGTTTCTAATCGACAAACGTCTGAAGCTCATATCCAGAGAGCTGCTTTTCATTTTGTAAATCTTGCTTTTAGTCTTCAGAGACATATGGGACCCCTTCTTCAGACGTCTGATTTCTTCTTTGGATAACAGTAACCATTTGTCAGACGTCTGCCTCTTATAGGTGCAGACTTCTGCCTTTCAAAACTTTTTACAGTTTTGAGTTTGAGTTTTAAAAACGAATTCTAAATTTCAATTTGATCTTTTTGGGTTTAAACGACGACTCCGAGGGTAGTTCTATGTAATTAGCACATGTAGCACACGTTAATCTTTGGTTTTAACCTTTAAACGTTTAGTTCGCTAATATAGTATACAGTTTAGATATTTATACGATTTCGTTATTGTTTTGATTGTAGGCTCGATCGCAAAAACTTCCGACGCGGCGAGAAAGGGAAAGGAGGGCATTGGCTTCGACTAGATCGAGCCATACTTAGTAAATAGATGAGCATCTACAAGTGGGAAATCGGGCGAATGGCGTATAGCACCCCCGACTACAAGAATTTTACAAAACTTCGTATCAATTTATAAACGCGTGATTATATGTGCTCATTGATAAAATTGTCATGCCTACCCTTGATAGAACACAAGCACAATTATTAATGATTGATATGAGGTACAATCACAGACGCGTATGCTATACTACACATCATTAGTATTGCCGTGACACTTAGAATTGTCATGCTATTTGTAAATTAATCACATTAATGCTAGTATAAATGGTTGAATCCCTTAATTTCGGTATACGAATGGCATTGCGATTTATTGCCAACTGCTAAATAGATAAATGATGGATTGATGTTTTTCATGGATTTCGAGAAGCCGCAAAACAATTTATAAAACTTGCTTGCATTTGCAAAAGCGCGGTTTTCTCTTGATATGATGATTTAGGACTCCACCATGAGTTTTCTATAGATTTATGTTGAAATTATCTGATTTCGAGACAGCAGGAAGATTACACCGATTTCGGATACATAGTAGACCCGGTGTGGTACCGAGGGGCAAGAAGCCCGTATAGAATGGCGAGGTGAGCCTAGTGAGGATGAATACCGACCGGTGATCGTATTGGATACGGCAGTTATCCGGAGGATACCGACGGGTGCAAGAAAGAAAGAGATAGACCCGATCCAAAGAACAGTGCCTAAGGAAATACATGAGTTTTAAGTGTCAATGACTGGCACGGTTTTATGATGATTTAGTTAATGATGTGTTTCCATTTGCGCGATCCGATTATGATGCACTTGATATATAGAGAGAGAATAATGGAGGAAAGAGGCCATAGGAGGGAATTTTCTCTTATGGCGTTGAAAAAATACCCTCGCTTATTTTTTCCGACGATCGGCACAGACCATCTTCATCATTATCATCTAAGATGTAGGTACACCAAATTTCATGTGATTGTACAACCTTTTCACCCTTGATTTAGCAATGTAAAAAGTTCTATTGTCGGTAAACCTTTAATTTTGAACCCACTAAATCAACACTAAATCAACGGTGAAAAAGTTGTAGAATCATATGAAATTTGGTGTACCCACATCTTAGATGATAACGATGAAGATGGTGGATGCCGATCGTCGGAAAAAATGAGAGGGGTGTATTTTTTTGAAGACAGGAGGAAATTCCCTCCTATGGCATCTTTCCTCTATTATTCTCATACTCATATATATATATATATATGTGTGTGTGTGTGTGTGTATGATGTACATATCATGTGATGATTATTTCTACTCATTAAAGTTGGCAACTCACCCTATTGTGCCATAACTTCTTGCAGAACAGACCACACGGATACGTAACGACTCGTTAGCACATCTTTTGGGTTATCGCATTGCTTTTGCTGGTGGGTTACGATGTGAAGTAATCGCCTTTATGTATATTTTCTTGTATTTAGTGTCTCTCCATCACACTAAAACTTGTATATTTATGGTATTAGATCAAGTCGAGACTTTTTATTATTATTTTGGATGTCGATCTTGATTGAGTCGACTTGATGATGCTTATATAGTATATATTACTTATTGCTTGTATTGATCTTCGCCTTGAACGTCGTATATTAACAGCGTGATTGCTCCGCCGTTTGGACGTGAAAACTAGCTCCCGTTGGGGATGCTTTTATATATACTATATATTTGTAAATGTTTTTATTCAAAATTTACAAAGGAGGTGCTGCCCAAATGTTAAACGGCAAAATTTTTTTAAACTTAATTATAAAATAAACTTGCATGTACTTTTATACAAATAATCTTTTCAACTACATCTTATTCCATTTAGTATGCCCTTTCGAAAACTTCACCTCCATTATTTCATTTAAAAGGTTTTTGAGTTTGGTTTTCCGCTTTCTTGGGTTGCGATGACGTTAGAATGACGTCATGTAATTTAAATGCTGATTACGTGCCATTTCTGAATCGTGACAAAGTCGGTATCAAAACACTAGATTTAACCTTGGTTTGACGTCACGTAATTTAAATGCTGGTTACGTGCCATTTCTGAATCGTGACAAAGTTGGTATCAAAGCACTAGATTTAACCTTGGTTTGAGGCTAGGTTTGACTATGTGGAGTTTAGACATGAATTTTCGAAACCTAAGCTTAACCTTACAGAACTTAGACTTGACTTTGGGACGTAAAACCCATACTTCCATCAAATAGGTTGTCCTTGATATGATGGAGTAGGGAACTAAAATAGTCACGTAGCGTACGTATATTCCGCGGCATATTTACGATATGACACTCCGCTTAAGCGACCTTAGGATATGTCTTGTCTTGTAAATTCTTTCTTTGACTCTATGCATCCTTTCATTTCTGTTATTACACCTTACCAACTCTCGTTTTCTTGTTCCAGTTGCCTTGGCTTTGCGAGCCGAGAAAGCCGCGGCTAGGGATGCGGCTGGGGAAGGTCCGCCAGGGACGAGGACCGACCCGGAGGGCATTCTGTTGGCATAAGGGCAGATCGATTCTCTTCCCGACAGGATGACCAGGCTAGAGGATGGCATGCTGAGTCTACAGCAGACGCTCGGACAGTTGGTTGAAGCCCACCGGACTCCGACACCTCATATTCTACCACCTGTTCCGGCGCCTATCCTGCAGCCTATTACTCAGGCAGTCGTACCCGTCGTTGATGGGATCATAAAGGCATCGCTTTCAGAGTTTATGAGGTTGAAACCTCCGGTGCTTACAGGATGGATGAAGCAGAGAATCCACTGGCGTTTCTTGATAGGATGGCCAGGATCAGCCGTTCGTTGGGATGCTCGGGTGAGAGATCAGTTGAGCTGACTAGCTTTCGGTTGAAAGGACTTGTCCAGACTTGGTGCTAGTCGATAGAAAGAGGCCAAGCATCAAGTCTTCCTCCAATGACTTGGGCAAAGTTCTCCACAGTTTTTCTAGCCCGATTTCTTCCTGAAAGCATGAGAGATGCTAGAGCCCGTAGTTTTAAGGCATTGCGCAAGCCTGCGGGCATGACCCTGGCTGATTTTGATTTGCAGTTCACTCAGTTATCCCGCTATGCTCTGTATTTGGTTCCTACAGAGGAACTTAGAATCAAGAGATTTGTGAGAAGCCGTGATACGCGGTTGTTTTTTGCTCTAAGCACTCAGCATTTTGATACATATGCAGCGGCTATGGACGCGGCGATACAAATGGAGGAGCGTCTGAATGAAACTATAGTTGTTCCAGAACCGAAGAGAGTTCGTTCGAATGTTCCGGCTTCCGAACAGTACGGCAGAGGTGCTATAGGCTGAGACCGTGGCAAATTTGGTGGTAGAGGTTGGACACAGGGCCAGATGTATAGCTCGTATCCCGAGAGGCAGAGGCCACCGTTGACATGTTATACTTGCGGAAGTCCATGCCACTTCGCCAGAGATTGTGGGTGACAGGACGAGACCGCAATTCCACAGGCCGAACTCACCCTCCACCTCATTCTCCGATGGCATTGCTTCCTCCACCAGTCACTACACCGCATCTGGCAGTTGCTCAGAGAGGTCATGGTTTTACTGGTCGCGCGCAAAGGGGACGTAGGAACAAAGGCAAAGGACACCAGGAAGCCGGTAGGGGTCAGACTCGGGTTTTTGCTTTGACTCCTCAGGATGCGCAAGCATCGGATGCTGTTGTGACAGGTACTCTTACAGTTTGTTCTTTCGATGCACATAATCTGTTCGATCCCGGTTCTACACAGTCGTATGTATCCACTCATTTCGCACCGAGATAGGTAGAGGCTCGCTCTTGTTAGATCAGCCGTTGGTAGTGGTTACTCCGGTGGAAGAGTTGTTTGTTGCCCGGCACGTGTATCGATCATGTTCGGTTCGGATTGGGAATAGGAATTTTTTGGTCGATCTTATCCTTCTGGATACGTTGGATTTCGACGTCCTCCTCGTCATAGACTTGTTAGCCGCATGTCATGCCTTTGTGGACTGCCGTGAGAAGGCGGTTAGGATTTGTTTTCCCGGCGAGCCAATTTTGGTTGTAAGGGGGGACCGTAGAGCCGCCCCTGACAATATGATTTCTGCGCTTTGCGCCAGACGACTTTTGAGGGATGTCGTGAATTCTTAGCTTATGTTCTAGATATAGGGGCTACAGAAGTCCAATTAGATAAGGTCTAAATTGTGCGAAAGTTCCCGATGTTTTTCCTGATGAGCTATCAGGGTTGCCGCCGAAGCACGACATTGAGTTTTATATTGACTTGATCCCTGACACGGGGCCTATTTCTAAACCGTCTTATCGAATCGTCCCAGTAGAGCTTAAAGATCGGTTGCAGGAGTTGCTTGATAAGGGGCTAGTACGTCCGAGTGTATCGCCTTTAGAAGCTGAAAAGGGACGGTAGCTTGAGGCTGTGTATCGACTATTGTCAGTTAAACCGAGTTACGGTGCGGTACAGGTATCCAATACCTCGCATCGACTATTTGTTCGATCAACTCCAGGGAGCAGGATATTTCTCGAATATTGATTTGCGATCCGGGTACCATCAGTTGCGAGTCAAGAGGGAAGATATTCCGAAGACTGCTTTCCGGACACACTATGGGCATTATGAGTTTTTTGTGATATCGTTCGGACTCACCAATGCGCTAGCAGTATTTATGGGTTTGATGAATCGGATTTTCAAGCTGTTTCTCGACCAGTTTATTATCGTGTTCATAGACGATACTTTGGTCTATTCGAAAAGTCGAGAGAATCCCGAGCAGCACTTGAGAATTGCGTTGCAAACTCTGAGAGAGCACTAGCTTTATGCTAAATTCTCAAAGTGTGCTTTCTGGTTTAATAGTGTGGATTTCTTGGGTCACATCGTTACGAGAAACGGGATGAAGTTGAACCGAAGAAGATTGAAGCGGTAAAGTATTGGTCCAGACCCGTTACAGTGACCGAGATTCATAGCTTTTTGGGCTTGGCGAGATACTACCGTCGTTGTGTAGGACTTCTCCCGTATTGCTGTGCCACTGACTGGTTTGACCTGTAAGGGGGTTCCATTTCTTTGGACTGATGCGGATGAGCAGAGCTTTCAGCAGTTGAAGACTCGTCCGACGACTACACCAGTGTTATCATTGCCTTCAGGCTCAGGCGGTTTAGTTATCTTTTGCGATCCGTCTCGTGTGGGTTTAGATTACGTGTTAATACAGCTCGGCAAGATTATTACTTATACTTCTCGGTAGTTGAAGAAACACGAGCAGAACTACCCTACTCACGATCTGGAAATGGCCGCAGTGGTCATTGCGTTGAAAATCTGGAGGCATTACTTGTATGGTGAATCGTACCAGATCTTTACCGACCACAAGAGTCTGAAATATATCTTCCAGTAACGTGATTTGAACTTAAGGCAGTGTCGTTGGATGGAGCTTGTAAAGGATTATGATTGTGACATTCTTTACCATCCGGGTAAAGTGAATGTGATAGCCGATGCTCCGAAATCCCGGAGGTAGCTTGTCTCAGTTAGGCGTAGTACTGTGGCAATCGACGGCAGATTGGCAAACTTTGTGCGACAGTGGCATTCAGTTCGAGTTCACATCCGCAAGAGGACAATTAGCCTATGTTATTGCTCGTCCACTCTTGCTCGATCGCATCAAGAAGACGCGGTCTGATGATATTCATTTATCCGAGATCAGGGAACAGGTTCGGCAAGGGGGAGTTTCTGAGTTCGTGATTGATAGTAAAGAAGTGTTGCGGTTTAGAACTCGTTTGTGTGTGCCCGACTCTGAGGGGCTGAGACACGAGATTTAGAAGAGGCACATCAGTCCGCGTATAGCGTTCATCCGAGATCTACTAAAATGTAACACGATTTGAGAGATGTGTACTAGTGGGAAGGGATGAAAAGGGATGTATCTGATTTCGTTTCGAGATGCCTGACTTCTCAGCAAGTCAAGACAGAGCATCAAAGGCTGACAGGAGAGCTGCAACCTTTACCCATTCCGGAGTGGAAATGAGAACAAATCTCCATTGATTTCGTTGTGGGTCTACGTAGGTCCGACAAAGGGTATGACTCCATTTGGGTGATAGTTGATCTGTTAACAAAGGCTGCTCGTTTCCTTTCCGTGAAGACGACGTTCGACTATGCCCGGCTTTACATCAATGAGATTGTGAGGCTACACGGCGTTCCGAAGTGTATTGTTTCTGACCGAGGCACTCAGTTTACCAGTCGTCTCTGGCAGAAACTACAGGATGTTTTGGATATTCGTTTGAGCCTTAGTACTACTGCTTTCTACCCGCAGACCGATGGTCAGTCTGAGCGGACGATTCAGACTCTCAAAGATATGCTCAAAGCATGTGTGCTAGATTTGGATGGCAGTTGGAATCGTCACTTGCTTTTAATTGAGTTCTCCTGCAATAATAGCAATTAGGAGACGATTCAGATGACGCCCTTCGAGACGTTATATGGGAGAAAATGTCGATCAACGGTTTGTTGGACCGAGCTTGGCGAGAGCCGTCTTTTAAGGCTACAGTTAGTTCAGGAGACTTCTAAGAAGATCCAGCTAATCCGTGATACGATGAGAACCGTCTAGAGTGGGCAGAAACCATATGCTGATCGCCGCCATCACCGACTTGAATTCACAGTAAGTGATCATGTGTTTCTCTGGGTTTCTCCGATGAAGGGTATAATGAGATTTGGAAATGAAGGAAAGCTTAATCCCATATTTGTTGGACCCTTCGAGATTCTAGACATGGTTAGTGTCGTAGCATATCGATTGGCGCTCTCGCCTGAATTTCCGGATGTACACCCAATGTTTCACATGTCCATGCTTCACAAGAAACTTTATGATCCTTCTTACGCGATTCAACATCAGACGATTCAGTTAGAGCGTGATTTGTCTTTTGCCGCGCAGCTGGCAGTTATTCTCGACCGGTAGGTGAAGAAACTGAGATCAAGGGTACTTTCTTCTGTTAACGTTTTGTGGCATGGACCAAACTATGCAGAGGTCACTTGGGAAGCCGAGGGTGAGATGCGGACGAAGTTTTCCCATCTCTTCGTAGGTACATGTAGTTAAATTTTAAATTCGGAGACCAAATTTATTCAAGGGGTGAAGAATGCAACATTTCGAAAATTATAATGTTATTTTGGAATTTAATTAATTTTATAAAATGAGTCGTATTTGATTTTCGCAAAATACCTTATGAATATATCCGTATAGTTTGCAAAATAAACCGATATTTTAAATGGCAAGCAAAATTATATATTATCATTTCACAAATAGTGGGATTTACTATGGTTGGGGTGTTAGTTGGTTAAGTTAATTGTTGGAGGGAGAGAGAGCCTTATCCTACACAAATATCCCCAAAGACCCTCTTTCTTCATCACTCATTCTTACCTATATGTCTCTCTTCTCATTCATCTCAAAATTAACTCCTCTCAAAATATCGCAAACCAAAACCCTAACTCTTCACCCAAATGAAAAATTCTAGCTTTCATCCACTAAAACCCATGGATCTTACAAAATACTTCATTTAGATCCATTTAGACTTCAAGAGAAGCCATCACAAACTCCAAGAGCTTCAAATGGACATCCCAAGAGCTTGGATCACCCTCATCTCACACCAAAATAGGTAAATATCACATCTTTATTAAGTATTTATAAGTCTTGCCATGTTATCTTTGTGTTTCAAGCTAATAAGTCACATTTTGATGGGTTTATTCTTTAAAAATTGAGTTTTTAAGAGAACCACCGGTAGTGGTGAATATTAGTATGGTATACTTGGTAACTACACCCTATTTTGGGAAGTTTAAGGTATTTTTGTGTAAAGAAATGGATTTTTAAGGTTTTAGAAATTTCAAGTTCTTGAAAATTTTCATAACAGCGGATTACTTCTTCAGACATCTGCCCCATAGAGCTGTAGACGTCTGCCGTGGGTCTGTTAGTGTTTTGTTTGTGATCGACAGTCTGAAGCTCAAGTATCCAGACGCCTTTCATTTTGTAAATCTTGTTTTATAGTCTTCAGACGTCTGGGACCCCTTCTTCAGACGTCCAATTTCTTTTTGGGCAACAGTAACCCTTTGTCAGACGTCTGCCTCTTATAGATACAGATGTCGGCCCTTCAAAACTTTTGACAGTTTTGAGTTTGAGTTTTAAAAACAGATTCTAAACTTCGATTTGATTTTTTGGGTTTAGACAACTCCGGAGGTAGTACTACGTAGTTAGCACACGTAGCACACGTTAATCTTTGGTTTTAACCTTTAAACGTTTAGTTCACTAATATAGTTTACGGTTTAGATATTTATACAATTTCGTTATTGTTTTGATTGTAGATTCGGTCACGGAGACTTCCGACGCGGTGAGAAAAGAAAAGGTCGTTGGTTTCGACTAGATCAAGCCATACTTGGTGAGTAGATGAGCATCTACAAGTGGGAAAACGAACGGATGGCGTATAGCACCCTCGACTACCAGAATTTTACAAAACTTCGTATCAATTTATAAGCGCATGATTATATGTACTCGTTGATAGAATTGCCATGCCTATATGCATACACTTGATAGAACACAAACACAATTACTAATGATTGACATGAGCCACAATCACAGACGCGTATGCTACACATCATTAGTATTGACATGACACTTAAAATTGTCATGCTATTTGTAAATTAATGACATCAATGCTAGTATAAATGGTTGGATTCCCAAATTTCGGTATACGAATGACATTGCGATTTATATTTGTATACGATAACTGCCAACTGCTAAATAGATAAATGATGAATTGATGTTTTCCATGGATTTCGAGAAGCCGCAAAACAATTTATAAAACTTGCTTATATTTGCAAAAGCGCGGTTTTCTCTTGATATGATAATTTAGGAGTCCACCATGAGTTTTCTATAGATTTATGTTGAGATTATCTGATTTCGAGACAGGAGGAAGATTACACCGATTTCGGATACATAGTAGACCCGGTGTGGTACCGAGGGGCAAAAAGCCCCTATAGAATGGCGAGGTGAACCTAGCGAGGATGAATACCGACCGGTGATAGTATTGGTCACGGCAGTTATCCGGAGAATACCGACGGGTGCGAGAAAGAAAGAGATAGGCCTAATCCAAAAGACAGTGCCTAAGGAAACGCATGAGTTTTACGTGTCGATAATTGGCACGGTTTTATGATGATTTAGTTGATGATGTGTTTCCGTGATCCGATTATGATGCGCTTTATATATATATATATATATATATATATATATATCTTATGATGATTATTTCTACTCATTGAGTTGGCAACTCACTCTGTTGTGTCATAGTTTCTTGCAGGACAGACCACACGGATACTGAGCGGCTCGTCGGCACATCTTTTGGGTTATCGCATTGCTTTTGTTAGATGGGTTACGATGTGAAGTAACCGCCTTTTATGTATATTTTTGTATCTAGTGTCTCTCCATCACACCAAAACTTGTATATCCGTAGTATTAGATCGAGTCGAGAATCTTTATTATTCTTTTGGATGTCGATCTTGATTGAGTCGACTTGATGATGCTTATATAGTATATATTGCTTACTGCTTGTGTTGATCTTCGTCTTGGACGTTGTATATTAACTGTGTGGTTGCTCCGCCGTTTAGGCATAGAAGCTAGCTCCCGTTGGGATGCTTTTATATATACTATGTCTTTGTAAATATTTTTATTCAAAATTTACAAAGGAGGTGCTGCCCAAATTTTAAACGACAAAATTGTTTTCAAACTTAATTATAAAATAAACTTGCATATATTTTTATACAAACAATCTTTTCAACTACACCTTATTCCATTTAGTATACCCTTTAAACTTCACCTCCATTGTTTCATTTAAAAGGTTTTAGATCTTGATTTTAGGCTTACTTGGGTTACGGTGACGTTAGAATGACGTAACGTGATTTAAGTGCCGGTCACGTACCATTTACAGGTCGTGACAAAAATTGTCAAACATTTCAACAGGTTTTGTATAGAAGACCAAATTATTCCATAAATAAATAATACAAAATATAGCATGCAAGAGGTATTGCTTTGACCTTAGCCTGCCAACTTCTTCTTTGTGCGATGCTGCAGCTGCTAGTGCAAACCGCCTCTTACCATCAAGTGCTGTCAATTTCTAAAAATCCCACCAATAAGACAGAAGACCAAAAAAAATTAGTAACACATAACTAATTGTTTGATTTCTTTCATAAATGTTACAAAAGTTTAATAGTCATAAACCCAATTTAGATAGTAATGATACCTCATATGTATGAATTAGTTCCCTGTCATCACTTAAAGAATCACGTGCTGCAGCTGCTTCAACAGAAATAGACATCATCCCACCAACATCCTGAAAAGGAAAGTAATTAGAAAATTACAGCAATCAGGGGTAGATGTCCCTCACTGCCAAATTCAACCAATTCCCAAATTCAGAATTAAAGCAGAAGCAAATAAAAGTATAGATAATTTGAACTTTCCACAGTTTCATATTGCTGAATTTACCGATTGATGGCCTACTAGATAAGAGAGTTAAGCACCACGTGGAACAACCATATAATGGTTTTTAATATGCATTTGTAAATCCAAAATGGTGTGATGGTGTCAAGATAGTCCAGCCAACCTTTAAAGTTGTGTTCAAGTTGTTCCTTGCATTGCTAAGAAGTTTGATTCTGTCATGATTTTCTATCAGCGTTTGGCATTCTTGGCACAGTCTGAGATATCAGAATAGTGATATATTGAATGTATCAGAACATAAAGCTTATCACTGCCTTTCAAGAAAGCAAAGATGAGACTAGCATATGGTTGTACAACTCAGATACAAAAAATAGATACTGGCTGTGGGCGTACTTTTCGATGGACAAGAAGTTTTCACGGAGCTGGTTTATTGTTTTTTGAGATAAAGTGAGAGCATCTATACCAGCATGTGCTTGTTCAACCTGCAGGAAATCTTACATGCTTGTCAAAAAAATATTAGTGTATAAATGTAATGAAATGTATATAAGTATTAGAGAAAGAAAACGTAGAAGAATCATAATCAAAGAATATTATATGCACGGTTTTTTATTCTGTTATGATTATTCAACGGCAGAATATTTGCCTGCTCCAGGACATTTTAGCAAACTGCGCCGATGAGTTTGTTTGCAAAAAAAATTAAAAATTAAAAAAAATTAGCATTTCGGTGCAGAGAAGAGATAACCTTACCTGCTCCGCAACCATTGTGCTGAGCTGTGCATCATTTGCCTGGAGATATAGGAAACATAAGTACTTGTTCCATCTTGAAAGTTAAAATGCAGTGGCGTAGAGTATATTTTATAAGCAAGTAAATGTTTTTCTATGTAACAACATAGATGTTTATGAACATCTTGAAAGTAGATTAATTTCATGTTTGAAGTAACCACATATACAAACAAATTTAAATTTAGAGATACGCTATTGGATAAAAGTTTCATTATTGCTCTTAAGATTCATCGTGGCAGAAGTCAGGTTCGTGACCATGTCAGGTGGCATATGACGGGCGACTTATCAGGACATTAATTAAATAAAGGGTGCCATAATATTATGAAGATATATATAAATAGTGTCTCAATTGTCATCTCTCCAATAATATAGTATAATCTAACTGTTAAAGCACTAAATCTAACTATAAAAGCATTAAACGAAGTATATTCTTGTCGAACAAGAAAATATGTAATGCTACAAAAATCCCACATAATTTATTATAGCTTGTAGTGATACAACATAACAAAGAAATACACAAACAATAAACAAAACTACTTTGATTCGAGTGAAAACACTCCAGGAGAAATGTTTGGTCAGGTACCGACATTGACCTGAAGGCTAAGAACATAACTATAATTACCTACATGCCCGGGTGTCATTGCTCAAAAATGACATTGTTGCCCACGTGTCGAGGTCATTTAAAACCGTTAAAGCTTAAAGTTTATTTAAAGTTGAGGGAGTGATGGGCTTTTTATAAGTACACATGGGTCTTGATATAAGTGGGTTCCAACAATAAAACTCAAGCCTTGTTGAGGTTTGGCTCATCTTATATCTTATACCCATGTGTTTCTTTTGTTGTTTCCAATGTGGAACTATCTTTAAAGTCCCATCATTTGGTTTTTTACTGTCAACAAAAACAATGGCTGCTGTTAGTTGTATCAACGAAATTGAGTTGTTTGCTTGGCCCATATTGCATAAGAATGCTGCAAGTGGTTGCATATTGGAAGAATAGAATGTAAATCAACAACCCTTGAGCAAAAAGCTCCTAGAACATGAATTTGTGGTCAGTTATAAAATAACCACATACTGAGAATTTATAAGAAAAAGGATATTATCCAGTGATACTTTGCATGAGGTCAAATAGAATAATATTGATTTGGTTGCTTGCTTTTGAGGTGAGTCGAATTGAAATTGTTTATTCACTATGAGAATAAGGGTCGTTGTTTATAAATAAGAGATGCTTGCGTGCGAATTAATGACCATCATAAATGTAGGAGGTCGTATGAAGAATTGCTAGCTGTACATCTTTTCTATATTTGTTCACGGCGGTTTTGCCCATGTCTTTCGAACCACGTAGTTGAAGAGACAATTGTAGGCTGAAGGATTGGTGGAGTCTATACCCAATATTCTCTCTAAATTTAACAAAAAGTTTTTATTCCTGCTCCCAATGGCAGTATTTCATATTTCAATCATATCGACCGATATATAGATTTGAGGCCCCTCGCAATATGATAAGCAACAATAGATGGATATTGTTTTTTTCTAAATACCAGGCCAATATTTTGGAAATCTTCATATCGGTCCAGATATCAGCGATGGTTCAGAATCGGGTTTCGATGAGTTATTTTGGATAGCAGGATTAGTTTTGAAAGGTTTGAACTCATTACCCAAAATTGAATAATAAAGAACAATCAACAAAGTGAAATATATGCAGATTTCGTTATAACTAGTAGCTAATGCAATACATGACTTCAGTTCAGCCTACTTCTTTCTATTGTTTATCTAAATTTTTTCTTTTAGCATGGTTATCTAATGCATGTTCTTGCATGAAGCTTGCTATAAATCTCTATGATGGATGGCATTTTAAGTTTCATTGTGCATCTTATAGGCATAATACATATAGACAAAAATATGTTTATGCCTATAAATCCAATAAGTTTGATATGCATATAGAAACCCCCGATATGAACTTTCAATATCATCATCCAAAATTGAATCATATCCGGTTTAATGCTCAAATGTCGCTATCTGGTATGGAAAACATCCATCCCGATATACTGAATTTGAAACCTTACCCTATGATTTAGTTTCTATCTATGATTGAGCTATTTGTGACGTGATTTCTGGATTTAGTGTCAAACCTACCATTCTGGTGCAACCCATTTGAAAATGTTTTGGTTGGCCATACCAAAACTATACAGCAGAGTCTGCAGACTCTAGTCCTCCCACACTTAAAGTTTGGTCTGCAAGCGATGCTTTGAATCACCGGTAAAAGCATCTAGAACTTAATAACTAAGTTAATAGTCTACTGTAGCCTAACAATTTTTCATAAGTTGTTTTATCCAGACTCGTCGAACTTTTAATGAAATTCGATTATTCCGAAGCATTTTCAGATTTTGGTAAGGAGAAAAGAGTTGACAGCAATTATGTGTAAACATGAGTATAAAGAATCAAGAACTTAAGGTGAATGGATATTTTTGTCCAAGTTGGCTTGAACGAAAGTAATTTAGTATTAGAACCATACTCTTTAAAAAAAAAATCAATCGATGATGGATTTAAAACTTCCCAATAATTGGGTAATAGAGTTATTGCAAGGGGAGTTTAAATATTTTATATCCAGAAATAGGTTTTAACCTATCAAGATTAAAGAGGGGGTGAAAATGTATTAGATCGTCACTTGTTTTAAGGTTCATTGATATGTGTCTCATACTGTTGCATGTTCGTAAAACTGGCCTAATAAATTGGTTTGTCAACCAAGATACCATTTTGCATGAAAGTCAAGACCTAAGAAAAGCTTTAGGTGTGCTTGGTACACGGAATAGAAGATTACTGGGAATCCACACATTCCTGAAAATATGATTCCCAAGCATATGATTCAAAGGATTGTGGCATTAACGTGATTGGCACATTTTGATCATTCCCGTCAATATATGTGCACAACAACAACAGATAGTGGTGGTTATGGTTATAAAAGGGTCGACAAAAAAGGTGTCAGCGTGTCAGCCAGCGATAGAGGACAACGGTTGCGAGGCGGCAACCAACGACATGTTGGTGGCATGGCGGTCGGCGATGGAGAACGACGGGTTGCAGTGGGCGAGGCCTAACGCGGCAATCGGAGATGGAGGGCGTTGGCCCAGAAATGACCAGCAGGGGAGGGCAACGACCGGCGAACAGCATGGGCAGCGGGCTACCACGACGAAGGGTGATGGCCAATACCGGGGGAGGGAGGAAGCTTTTTTGCCAAAAGAAGGATGGAAGCTGGTGTCGATGAGCAGCGGGGGGTCGATGATGGGCAGTAGCAGCGAGCACCTGGCGTTATCGGGCATCTTCTAGATATGAGCGACAACAATGGTCTGCGGGGGAGCTGGCCCAAAGGCGTAGGCGGCTAATGCGGACAATCATAACGCTAATTGTGCCAAGCGGGAATATTTAAAGATATTATAAATTATATAATGATATACAACTATTTGAGTGGGAAATTAGGTATAGGATTCCCATGGTTTGAAGTAATCTTATACTTGGAAAAATCCTAAATTTTCGGGAACATTATTAGCGTCAAAACAAGCATGGATATATTTCGTGAGAATTAGAATCTAGGAATCTCTCCTGAGGGGATCGGTATGTGGTAATCTTGGGGGTATCCTAGATTCCCACGAAATATACTCATGCTTGTTTTGACGCAAATAATATTCTCTTGAATTTAGTATTTTCCCGGACATCGGATTACCTCAAATCATAAGAATCATATTCCCACTTTAATAGGTGTATATTCTACATTAGACCCAAATATTTCCGCTCAACGCAAATAGTGTTATGACTGCCCACCGGTCGGTCGTCCCCACCGTTCGGCGGGGTCCCTGGTCGCCCGCCCTCACGCCACCGGCTACCTTCGCCTGCCACTGCCATTGCTCATTGCCGGATGTCGCCGCTGCTGGTGTCGATTGTCGCCCACCTTCATGGTCGTTCGGTGCCTGTCATAGCCACTCATTGCTCTCCCTCCCTCACCAGTCACTATCAGTCATCGTCCCTCATCACCGATTGTCACGCCAGGTGTAGCACCTTAAAAACGCGATTAGAGTTAAGTAAACGATATAATGCGGGGTTTTGATAAATTTAACTAATAATTATTTTTCACGTATTTTATTATAAATAATTAATATTTTATTTAATTATTTATGTACTTGTTGTGGTTATGCACACGCATGTGCATGCTAATCTAGCATTAAGAAGGTGTTAACCATGCTTTGCTAGACATGGCACATTAACCATTTTATTATATTATATTATATATATATATATATATTGTTTATTTTAAGTAAAAGGTTTTATTTTTAAAAAGGAAAAAGAATAAAGAATGGAGGCATATGGGGAGACATAGGAGACATGGGAAGCATTAAATGAAGAGAGAGAGCATGGCTCTCAAGAGCCATCTCTCATCTTACAACTCTCATTCTTTCATTCTCACAACACTCACTCTCTCATTCTCTTCTTCCACAAAATCCCACTCATGAGATTTCCCCACCTCACACTTGAGCCTAAACCAACATCAAACCTCACTAAACCCTCATCTAATCATGTTTAAACCCTCTTGGAAAGTCTTGGAGCTTGCATGGTTAGGGTTTCATCAAAGTTTTGGTGATGGTAATGATCTTAAACCCTTAATTAGGCTCTAAGGAAAGTTCTTGTGTCAACTAGTTTCACTAATATACCTTAATGTTCTAGTTTAGTGTCGATATCGTATTTTGTTAAGACTTAGGGTTCTGTTTTTAATCTGCTATCGACTCAGATGTTCTTTTGAGAAGTTGTCATCACAGAAAGATAGTCTAGAGGCCTAGAACCTACCCCCAAAACCTGAGCCCTTTCTCTCACTTCGTGGCCGCCGATATAATCAATCTGGCCGCAAATTGCGGCCAGAGTGGGGAGTCTGTGCGCGTGTGTTGGTTGTGGGTTCTCTGGGGCTATGTGTAGACTTACGACACGTGCAACTTTCTCTAATTTCTTGTGTAGGGAAATCGAGGACCATTTTGCTATAATTCAAGCGTTTAGATAATGTGCGATGCGGATTTATCCGACTTTCATTTAGGTGTTTCGTGTAGTTAGCCGCCATAGAAATGGTCTAGGATGTCGCTGCACACGTTTAGCCCGCTAAGCTAACACATGGTAGCTTGTGGGGGTCGATTCGTTGATTTGGCGTTTGTGTCCGTGTGTTATCGGAAAGTTTACTAATCTCACGCGTTATGGTTTTGTGAGATGCTAGGATCACTTGCGGGGACTTCGAACGCAGCCAAGAGGAAGAAAGAGGTGATCGGATTCACTTAGCTCAAGATCGTCCGGTGAGTAAATTTAACATCTACATGTTTGGCGTTAAGCACCGATGGCTAGATTCAAATGACAATACCTTGTGCTATATGTTTATATGTAATGACTTGTACATGCGTATCATATTGTGCATCCTATTACCTGTTGTATATTGACATATTATTAATAGGGGCACTGCACCATTACTAACGGTTCATATTGCACGAGCACTGATTCATATGCCCACACACGCCGTTGGTAACTGCCGTCACACACACTATAGAATTTGCCATGAATAACTACATTGTATTTTACTCATAAATGGTAGTTATACTCCCGTTGTTGTACTAGTACACATCATGTCAGGATCATACATACATTGCTATTAGCACTATGTTCTCATATGATGCTTTTATGAGATTTACGGTTTTCTTGACATGATATTTCGTGTCCACCATGGGTTTCTGGGTTCTGAGTTATGAGTATACCCGATTTGAGGAGTGATGAAGAACCGTCTGCGGGTACATGGTGGACCCGGTAAGGTACCGCGCGACAAGAAGATCGTGGAGTAGACGATAAGCCTGACAGGGGAGCACTGCCTACCGGTGATTTTATGGAAACACGACGGATATCCGGAGGATACCATTCGGAGTTATATGATGAGATGGCTATGGAGGCCGATTAGAGTAACGGCGCCTGAGATATTGGGATCTGGGTGTCATTGATGAACACCAATTTTTATGATGATTTACCGATGATGACTCTGTTTTATCCCACACTCAGGATTTATTATGACATGCTTGGTTCATGTAGTTGTTGTACCTTGATCATGATTATGTTGCATATCCACACTGTTATACATATGCCATCATGACTGCATATTTCAGATTTGTCGATTTTTCGTGCATGCTTGCGATTACTCGTATGATGTTATTTACTATTCACGAGCTAGCAACTCACCCCCGTTGTGCAACAATATTTTGCAAAGTCGACCCTCAATATAGTCGCGGCAGGGCTCTCTATTTCACCTATTTCTGTGGATACCGCTACTTTGGGTGTGAGATATTTTTGTAGGTGGGTTTTTGTGCGAGTATGCATATGCCTCCACTTGTATATCTTATTTTGTATCTAGTACTATCCATCTACCATCTGTATGTATTTGACTTGGAGACGAAACTGAGAAATTCGATATTTGTATATTATGTGACTCTGGGTGTCGTGCTCGTATGAGTCGGCTTTTGTTTAATGTTGCGGTGTTGTTTTACTTCTTATTTGCTTTTTTTCCGCCTACGGCGTCGTGTGTGTATATATATGTGTGTAAACCCACCGTTGCCGGTACCAAGTCCGGATGAGAAAGGGTGAGAGTTGTGGTAGGCTTGTGACAGCCAACGTAAAACTTTGTCACATTCTATGACATGAACCATAATAAGAATATCGTTGAGGCGTCCCCTACTCGGCGACACGCTACATCGGATCCCGGGTGTAGTGTTAAGTATGCAAGGGCTTCTACGTCGTCGTCCAGAAACGACGCGCTGCATCGGACCCCGGGTGTAGTAACGAATAAGCAAGGGTCGTCGTCCAGAAACGGCGGGCTATATCGGACCCCGGGTGTAGTGACAAATAAGCAAGGGTTTCATAGGATCCGTCTAACTTCCTGAAACATAGGTTCCCTTACGGGTAAACTAATAGAATTAGTGGAGGTGATGATTAGGAGGAGAGTTGGTATTATGTGTTTGCAAGAAACTAAGTGGGTAGGTGAAAAGAGTAGAGTCATGGAGCCTTGGGGTTATAGGCTTTGGTATACGGATAGAGATAAAAATCGTAATAGGATAGGCATAATCATAGATAGACGGTTGCTTGAGGATGTGGTTGAGATTAGAAGAAAATGTGATAGAATTTTACTGATTAAGCTTATTCTAGATGGAGAGATCCTTAATGTTATAAGTTCTTATGCACCACAGATAGGTCTTGATGGCACTAGTAAGCGTCTATTCTAGGAGGATTTAAACGAGATGGTGCAAAGTATACCTAGTGAAGAGAAGTTATTTATTGGTGGTGATCTTAATGGACATGTAGGTACTAGTCGTGGTGGATTTGATACTATCCATGGAGGTTTTGGTTTTGGACAAAAGAATGAAATAGGTGACTCGATTCTATCTTATGACTTGATCTTAGCAAACCTGGTTTAGGAAAAGAGAGTCTCACCTTATCACTTTTAGGAGCGGATCAAGTGCTAGTCAAATAGACTTTTTTCTGACGAGAAGAATAGATAGAGCTTGTTGTATCGACTGTAAGGTAGTGCCAGGTGAGAGTGTAACCACTCAACATAAAATTTTAGTTCTAGATTTTCGATTTAGAAGAAAACCTAGGAAAATTAGACGTAAGGTAGAGCCTACAATTAAATTGTGGCGATTGAAAGAAGGTAACCAAAAGGCTTTTATAGATCGTGTAGTCCAAAAAGCGGATTGGCGATCAGAAGATGATTCAGACGGAATATGGAACAAAATGGCTAGTTGTATCAAGAAGGTAGCTAGAGATCTACTTGGTGAGTCGAGAGGTGGTGCTCCACCAACTAAGGACACATCATGGTGGAATGAAGAAGTAAAAGCTGCTATTAAAATTAAAAGGGATTCTTATAAAGATTTGAAGAAAAGTAGAGATGTGGAGAGATTTGAGAAGTATAAAATAGCTAAAAAGGAAGTTAAGAAAGCTGTTCGGGAAGCTAAATCTAAGGTCTACAAGGAGGTGTACGAGAAATTAGATAATAAAGAGGCTGAAGATGATATATACCGGATTGCTCGGATGCAGGAAAGGAAGACTAGAGACTTATGTGCGGTGAAGTGTATCAAAAATGAAAATCAGAAGGTTTTAGTTCGAGATGAGGATATCAAGGAAAGATGGAGAGATTATTTTGACAAATTGTTCAATGAAAGCTTTACTAAGAATTTGGATGGACTTGTCATTCAATCTCAAGATATAAACCATGATTTCATGCATAAAATAAGACTACCTGAGATTAAAGAAGTTTTGAACGGAATGAGTTTAAGAAAAGCGGTTGGTCCTGACGGGATTCCTATCGAGATTTGGAGATGCTTAGGAGAAATAGGCGTTACATGGATGACAGATCTGTTTAATAAGATTTGGCGGACAAAAAAGATACCAAATGAATGGAGAAAAAGTATCCTTGTACCTATCTATAAGAACAAGGGTGACATTCAAAGTAGCTCAAACTACCATGGAATAAAACTTATGTGTCACACCATAAAACTTTAGGAAAGAGTGATTGAACACAGGCTAGGAAGGATATTAAGATAACAAAGAACCAGTTTGGGTTCATGCCTAGATGATCGACGACAGAGGCTATTCATTTGCTTTGTCAACTTGTCGAGCGTTTTTTAGAGAGGAGAAGAGATTTGCATATGTATTTATTGATTTAGAAAAAGCGTACGATAAGGTACCTAGAAAGGTATTATAGGAACAATGATGAAGAAGGGGGTCCCCGTCAAGTATATTGACATAATCAAGGATATGTACGACGGAGTAGTGGCAAATGTCAGAACTTGCGGCGGCTTAACGAGTGATTTTCCGATTACAATTGGTTTACATCAAGGATCTGCATTAAGTCCATTCCTGTTTACCATCATGATGGATGAGCTTACTAGAACTATCCAAGATGAGGTACCTTGGTGTATGCTATTCGCTGATGATATTGTTCTAGTAAATGAGACGAAAGCAGGGGTTAATGCCAAATTGGAATTATGGAGGCAAACATTGGAATCTCGGGGATTCAGATTGAGCAGGTCCAAGACAGCATATATGCATTGCAAATTTAGTAACCAGAGAAGTCAAAACCATATTGGTATAACATTGGAAGGGCAGGAGATATCACCGAGCGACCAGTTTAGATATCTAGGTTCCATCATCCAAAAGAATGGGGAGATCGATGGTGATGTTAATCAAAGGATCCAAGCTGGTCGGTTGAAATGGAGGAGTGCAACAGGGATTTTGTGTGATCGTAACTTTCCGTTAAAATTGAAAGGAAAGTTTTATCAGAGCGCTATTCGGGCCTGCCTTATTATATGGTACAGAATGCTGGGCTCCTAAGAAGCATCATACACAGAAGATGCACATAGCGGAGATGCGGATGCTTCGTTGGATGTGCGGTAACACTAGAAAAGATAAGGTGCGAAATGAGAATATTCGTGCAAAAGTTGGTGTAGCACCTGTGGAGGAGAAGATGCGGGAAAACCGGCTAAAGATGGTTTGGTCATGTGCGACGCGGACCTATGGAAGTACTGGTTCAACGAATAGATACTCTCGATATGGGCAATGGCAAAAGGGCAAAAGGCAGACCGAAGAAAACATGGATGGAGGTGATACGAAACGATATGGTTGCCAAAGGACTCAATGGAAGTATATTGTTCGATAGGAGTGAGTGGAGGCGGAGGATTCATGTGCTGGACCCGGCGTGATTCTTATGTTGGTTCATGTAGCCTACCCCATATGCTTGGGATAAAAGGCTCAGTTGTTGTTGTATATATGTGTGTTATGGTTGTGTTCCGCCTTTTGGCGTGAATTTACTCCCAATTGAGGATGCCTTTTATATATTATGTTTTGTATCCGTTTTGAACTAGTTTTTACAAAGGAGATGCTGCCGAAAATTTTGTAATAACTTGAGATTTTAAAAAGAGAGATGACGTTTTGAAACAAATGTTTTACCACTCTACTCCTTTTCGTGGTTTAGATTTCTGGGTTTCGGCTTACTTGAATTACGTTACGCTTTTAGACGTTGCATGATTTAAGTGTCGGTCGCGTTCCTAAATTGGATCGTGACAAAGTTGGTATCAAAGCGTTAGGTTTTACCTTTCTGAGTGTAGGATGACCCTAGGTATGATGAAGTAAGTAGCTTAAGTAGAGTGACGTAACGTGTGTATGTTCCACGGCATACTTACGATACGGTACTCCGTCTGAGTGACCTTAGGACATATTTGCTTGTAATTTCTTCCTTGATACCATATATCCTTATGATTCGATTTTTATGTTCTTATCGAATCTTGTTTCCTTGTTCCAGCCATTATGCCGTCAAAGACTACGAGGGCCCAGAGAGCTACCGCTAGAGATGAGGTCAGGACAGGCTCGTCTGAGACGAGGACTGACCAGGACGGTGCGCCTATTCTTCAGGAGCAGATTGATCCACCTTCTCCAGACCATACTGCTAGGTTAGAGGCCGGTATTCAGGATTTACACCAGATGGTTGGATCTTTGGTTGAGACCAGTCGAACATAAAGATCAGATGTTGTTCCACCTACTATGGGGACCATGATTGTACCTACTGCTCAGACAGTTGTACCTACCGCTACCGAGACTATCGCCGTATCTTTATCAAAGTTTATGAGGCTGGAGCCTCCGGTTTTCACTGGCACTGACGCAGCAGAGGATCCACAGTCGTTTCTCGACCGGATGGCCAAGATCTGTCGTTCTTTGAGATGTTCCGATGCGAGATCGGTCGAGTTTACTAGTTTTCGTCTGGAGGGTCTTGCCCAGACTTGGCGGGATCTATGGAGAGAGGCCGAGCCGCAAGTCTTCCTCTTATGACCTAGGATGAGTTCGCGACGGTTTTTCTTGCTCGTTTCCTTCCGCAGAACGTCAGGGATGCTCGAGCTCGCGGCTTTGAGTCGTTGCGGCAGACTCCTGGTATGACAGTGGCAGAGTATGATATCCAGTTCACCCAGCTATCCATAGATGCTCCATATTTGGTGGATACTAAAGAAAAGCGCGTCAAGAGATTTGTGCGAGGCCTTGATACTCGGTTGTTCCTCTCTCTATTGGCGCCCAGCGCTTTGATACGTATGCAGTAGCGATGGACGCAGCCCTACTAGTAGAGGAGCGTATTGCAGCGACTTCGGTCATTCCAGGACCGAAGCGGATTCGTACTGATGTATCAACCCAGAGACGGTCAGGTAAAGGCCACGGCAAATTCTTTCCAGGCCGTGGTAGTAGCAGGCTTTAGACGAGGCTAGTTATATAGCTTTTACCCACAGGGTCAGCAGCCGTCGTCGGAATGTTTTCGGTGTGGGAGTTTGTATCACCGCATCAGGGATTGTACTGAGGGACGCCAGGACGAGACAGCAGTTCCACATGTTATCTTACCGCCTTCTCCTCCTCAGAGAGCATTGCCTTTTACGCCCGTCATTACTTCACGCCAGACCAATGCTCAGAGAGGCCATGGTCATGATAGTATTGTTCAGAGGGAACGGGGTGGGTAGAAACGGAGGACGGCCGGATGCTGGCAGAGGACAGGACCGAGTTTTCACTTTGACTCCTCAGGATGCGCAGACATCGAATGTCGTTGTGACAGGTACTCTTTCGGTGTGTTCTTTCGATGCGCGCATATTGTTCGACCTGGGATCTACGCACTCTTATGTTTCCATGCACTTCGTACCGAGTTTGGGCCAAGATTCGTCTTTGTTAAATCAGCCGCTCGTGGTGATTACTCTCGTTGGAGTCTTTCAACACCCGACATGTATTTCGGTCCTGCACCGTTCGTATTGGAGATAGAGATTCGTCCGTCGATTTGATCCTTCTTAATATTTTAGACTTTGACGTTCTCCTCAGCGTGAGCTGGTTAGCTACTTACTATGCGTCCGTGGACTGCCGTGAGAAGACGGTTGGGTTTTGTTTTCCAGGAAAGTCGGTTTTTGTTGTGCAGGAGGACCACAGTGTCGTCCCTCACAGTTTGACTTCTGCCCTTTGCACTAGTCGGCTCTTGAGAAAAAGATGTCGGGGATTCTTAACTTATATTCGTGATAGGGGAGCCACAGCAGATCCGTTGGATCAGGTTTCAATTGTGAGAGTTTCCCGATGTATTTCCTGATGAGTTACCTGGATTGCCGCCAGAGCGCGATATCGAGTTCTGCATTGACTTGATCCCGGCACGGGGCCTATTTTTATACCGCCTTATCGGATGGCCCCGGCGGAGCTTAAAGAGCTTAAGATTCAGTTGCAAAATTTGCTTGACAGGGGACTTGTTCGTCCGAGTGTATCGTCTTGAGGAGCTCATATCCTGTTCATTAAGAAGGACGGCGGCATGAGATTGTGTATTGATTATCGTCAATTGAATCGAGTTACGGTGCGGAATAGGTATCCTCTACCTCGTATTGACGATTTGTTTGATCAGCTCCAGGGTGCGGGACACTTTTCAAAGATTGATTTGAGGTCAGGTTATCATCAGTTGCGGGTCCGAAATGATGACATTCCGAAGACTACTTTTCGTACGCGCTACGGGCATTATGAGTTCTTGGTGATGTCGTTTGGGCTCACCAATGCCCCAGCAGCGTTGATGGATTTGATGAACCGGATTTTCAGGCCGTTTCTCGACCAGCTCATTATTGTATTTATTGATGACATTTTGGTCTACTCCAGAAGTCGAGAGGAGCATGAACAGCACTTGAGGATTACGTTGCAGGCATTGAGAGAGCACCGGTTGTTTGCTAAATTCTCGAAGTGTGCATTCTAGCTTGACAGTGTTGACTTCTTTGGTCATGTGATTACAAAAGACGGTATACGAGTGGACCTGATGAAGATCGAGATCGTACAGTATTGGCCCAGACCTGTATCAGTGACGGAAGTTCGCAGCTTCTTGGACTTGGCCGGTTATTATCGTTGTTTCGTGCTGAATTTCTCTAGTATCGCCGCACCGTTGACCGGACTGAACAGGAAGGGAGTTCCTTTTTTTGGACTGAGACATGTGAGCAGAGTTTTCAGCAGTTGAAAACTCGTTTGACAACTACACCAGTCCTGTCTTTGCCTTCAGGATCAGACGACTATATTGTTTATTGTGAAGCTTCTCGAGTGGGGCTAGATTGTGTGTTGATGCAGCATGACAGACTTATCGCTTATGCTTCTCGACAGTTGAAGAAGCACGAGCAAAACTGTCACACTCATAATCTAGAGATGGCCACGGTGGTCTTTACGCTCAAGATTTAAAGACGTTACTTATACGGAAAGTCATGTCAGATCTTTACGGACCACAAGAGCTTAAAGTATATCTTCCAGCAACAAGATCTAAATTTGAGAAAGCGCCGTTGGATGGAGCTTGTGAAAGATTATGATTATGAAATCCTTTCATCCGGGCAAGGCGAATATGGTGGCTGATGCTTTAAGTCGTAGTACCAGAGGTAGCTTGTTCCATTTGAGCGCAATTCAGAGAGTCTTCTACAGATTGGCAGATCTTGTGCAACAGCAGTGCAGTTCGAGTTCACTTCCACTGGGAGGCATATCCGCACTCATCCCCTTTTGCTCGATTGCATCCGAGAGGCACGATCCGACGATACTCGTTTGTCTAAGATTATGGAGCATGTTCGGCAAGGAAGAGATTCAGAGTTGTGATTGATGACCAGAGTGTGCTACGTTTTAGGACTTGTTTATGTGTACCAGACTCAGAGGGGCTGAGACGCGAGATCCTAGAGGAAGCACATCAGTCGGTATACAATGTTCATCCAGGTTCCACCAAGATGTATCGTGATTTGTGAGATATGTACTGGTGGGAAGGGATGAAGAAAGATGTTTCTGACTTCGTTTCGAGATGCCTGACTTGCCAGCAGGTCAAAACTGAGCATCAGAGACCGGCAGGAGAGTTGCGGGTTTTGCCCATTCCTGAGCGGAAATGGGAGCAGATCTCTATGGATTTCGTTGTGGGTCTACCTAGGTCCAGTCGAGGGTATGACTCCATTTGGGTGATTGTAGACCGGTTGACGAAAGCGGCTCACTTCCTCCCAGTGAAGACCACTTTCGGATTTTCTCAGTATGCTCAGTTGTACATTGATGAGATTGTGCGTTTACACGGCGTTCCGACATGCATTGTATCCGACAGAGGCACCCAGTTTACCTGTCGTCTTTGGCAGAAACTTCAGGAAGCTTTGTGTACCCGCTTGAGTTTCAGCACCGCTTTCCATCCACAGACCGATGGTCAGTCAGAGCAGACCATACAAACTCTCGAGGATATACTTCGAGCATGCGTGCTTGATTTTGGTGGCAGTTGGGATCGTCACTTGCCCTTGATACCTTCAATAACAGTTATCAGGAGACGATTCAGATGGCACCTTTCAAGGCCTTGTATGGGAGAAAGTGTCGATCGCCAGTCTGTTGGACCGAACTCAGCGAGAGCAGGAGTTTGGGACCACAGCTAGTTCAGGAGATTACGGAGAAGATCCGGTTGATCCACGACAGGATGAGAGCAGTCAAGTGCACGCAGAAGTCTTATGCTGACCGTCGTCGTCGCAGACTTGAGTTCGCAGTGGGTGATCATGTTTTCTTATGGATTTCTCCGATGAAAAGTGTGATGAGATTCGGAAAGAAAGGGAAGTTTAGTCCCAGATATGTGGGTCCTTTCGAAATCTTTGAGCGAGTTGGTACCGTTGCATATCGTTTGGCACTTCGGACGCAGCCAGGAAGGGGAAAGAGGTGATTGGATCACTTAGCTCGAGATCGTCCGGTGGGTAAATTTAACATCTACAGGAAAATCGCCTGTATGGCGTTAAGCGTCGATAGCTAGATTCAAGTGACAATACCCTGTGCTATATGTTTATATGTAATGACTTGTACATGCGTATCATATTATGCATCCTATTACCTGTTATACATTGACATATTATTAATAGGGACACTGTACCATTACTAACGGTTCATATTGCACGAGCACTGATTCATATGCCCACACACACCGTTGGTAATTGCCATATCACGCACACTATAAAATTTGCCATGAATAACTACATTGTATTACATTCGTAAATGGTAGTTATACTCCCGTTGTTGTACTAGTACACATCATGTCAAGATCATACATACATTTTTATTGGCATTATGTTCTCATATGATGCTTTCATGAGATTTGCGGTTTTTTTGACATGATATTTCGTGTCCACCATGGGTTTCTCGGTTCTGAGTTATAAGTATACCCGATTTAAGGAGTGAGGAGGAACCGTCTGCGGGTACATTATGAGCTCGGTAAGGTACCCGGGGCAAGAAGATCATGGAGTGGACGATGAGCCTAGCAGGGAAGCACTGCCTACCGGTGATTTTATGGAAACTCGGCGGATATCCGGACAATACCGTTCGGAGTTATATGATGAGATGGATATGAGAGCCGATCAGAGTGACGGCGCCTGAGATGTTGGGATTTGGGTGTCGTTGATGGACACCGGTTTTTATGATAATTTACCGATGATGACTCTGTTTTATCCCACTCCCAGAACTTATTATGACATGCTTGATTCATGTAGTTGTTGTACCCTGATATTGTACCTTGATCATAATTATATTGCATATCCACACTATTAAAAATATGCCATCATGACTGCATATTTCATATTTGTCGCTTTTTCGTGCATGCTTGTGATTACTCGTATGATGTTATTTACTATTCACGAACTGGCAACTCACCCCCATTGTGCCACGGTGTTTTGCAGGGTTGACCCTCAGTATAGTCGTGGTAGGGCTCTCTATTTCACCTATTTTTATAGATACCGCTATTTTTGGACGTGAGATATTTCTGTAGGTGGGTTTTTGTGTAAGTATCCAATGCCATCACTTGTATATCTTCTTTTGTATCTAGTACTCTCCATCTACCACCTGTATGTATTTGACTTAGAGACGAGACTGAGAGATTCGATATTTGTATATTATGTGACTCTGGGTGTCGTGCTCGTGTGAGCCGGCTTTTGTTTTATGTTGCGGTGTTGTTTTACTTCTTATTTGCTTATTTAATCGCCTACGGTGTCGTGTGTGTATGTGTGTGTATGTTGTGGTTGTGTTCTGCCTTTAGGCATGAGTTTGCTCCCAACTGGGGATGTCTTTTATATATTATGTTTTATATCCAGTTTGGACTAGTTTTTACAAAGGAGATGCTGCTGAAAATTTTGTAATAACTTAAAATTTTAAAAAGAGATGTTACGTTTTGAAACAAATGTTTTACCACTCTACTCCTTTTCGTGGTTTAGATTTCTGGGTTTCGGCTTATTTGAATTACGTTACGCCTTTAGACGTTACGTGATTTAAGTGTCGGTCGCGTTCCTAAATTGGATCGTGACACCAGGCTCTATCCATCCCGTTCGTCGCCCTCCCCCATCGCCTGCTCGTCGTCGGTTGCCACCCGTTGGCCGTCGCCGCTGACACATTTTTATCCTCTACAGTCACAGCCGCCGCTGTCCATTGTTGTGCATATATATTGCTGGGAATGATCAAAATGTACCACACGTTAATACAACATTCCTTGGAATCATATGCCAAGAGATCACTATCCCAAAAATATGTGAATTTCCGGTAATCTTTCATTCCATGTACCAAGCGCTAGATTACCGCGTACCAAACACCCTCTTGAGTAAATGCAAAACAAACAAAGGATTGTACTTAACCATGAGTTTTAGATTCATCATAACATTAAGTACAAATAAATTTAGGACAAATTTATGGTCCTTTTTATGGTTTTTGTTATATTAGCTAGATTAGAAAATTAGTTAATTTTAAATCTTTTATGTAGTAGAATGTGCACTAACGAGAACTGTGATTTTCTATGATTATTAACATGCAATGCGGTGTGGTGCACGGTATTTTTTATGTGGTGCGCTATACTTTTCATTGTAGCTCGGCCCCAGCGTAAACTTTTATTTCGCCTCACAAGGTTAACAACATAGACAAACAACATATGTCACTATGAAAACTATAATTTCTTCACTGATATTAATTGAAAACTCACTTTGCCTGTCAAACTATTTATGTTGTATATTCAGTTTCCTGCTTTTAAACTTACCTTCGTTCAGTATCTCTTTGAATGATGTAACCAACTGCAAACTAAAGTTTCCTATCGAATTCACAACTAGATAACGATGCTCCAGTTTGTCTAAATTGCACTACTGTTTAGCGGAGAGGTAGAAGTTAAACCTCCTCACACACGATATCCAAGTTTTCAAACAAGAATGCTAATCTTGTAATTCCAAAGCCTTGTGCCACTCAGAATTTGTATCCATCGCGCAAACGTTGACGTTCAATCGTTATATTTCCCCTAATATGCTTCTGATTCTAATCAAAATGTCCACACCAGCTCAACATTAATCGTGTCTCCCTGGATTTCATTCATTTAACCCTAATATCGATGAAATCATTCCAATTAATATTTTTTTAAAACGCAAACTTTACAGCTCCAATGCACTTCCATGTCAGCCAAAAATCAAAATCAGTCCATAGAGCTTAATCAGCTTGCATCACGAGAACTCAAGATCAAGGTGATTGCGAAAGGGATCCAAAATACAAAGAATCAGACGAGGTTTTAAAAAATTCCGCACCTGTTGGCGAGAGAGATAGTCGGATTTGATGGAGGAGATGGAGGCTACGAGCTCTGGAAGAGGAAGGAGCTTGGTGACCTCGCGAATGGCGGCCTCCTTCGCCTCGATCCCAACGTCTTCCATTGTCGATCGATCCAAACCCTAGATCTCACCACTGTGATCAATCAAGAAGAAGAAGCTGGGGGATAATTTTATGTCAGAATTTGATCGTGAAGAACTCGTCAGAGGCTCATGGGTGCGTGAGAGTTAGATCACGCGGCTTCTTTGTGGATCCGTATTTCATGCCAAGCAAAAGGGTTAGGGACTTTGCTTAATTATGTTTTGGCAAAAATAAATACTTTGCTTAATTATGTCGTATTGAGAGTGATTAGATCAGATCACAAATAATTACTCCCTTTTTTATTCCCTTTTTTCACATTTTTGCCCTTTTTCTTTTTTTTGGGTCATAGGAAATGGAAGATGGGATCCACACATTCCTAAAAATTGTTAACCGAACCATATGAATCCAAATAACGGTGCATTAAAATGATTGGTACGTTTGATCATTTTCGATAATACATAAGAAGGCAACCAAAAGAATATTGGTTGGCCATGAAAGATGTTGTCGGATCCAACCGGCGGTGAGTGGGCGACGCCCGATGCCGCGAGCGATGCCGAAGAGTGATGGGTGAGGCCCTATGCGATAGGCGGTGATGAAGGTGTTGGATATGTATGGCCTAGAGGCATGTATTATATAGGATGTTAAGGATGTGTATGTACGGGACAATCTTGCTCAGATTTACAGTATACTATTTTAGTTTGTCTTTATCTGAACATATGTATTTGTTTTTCATGCTACATTTTATTGCTTATCCGTGTAGATAAAGACTCGATACGGCAGTATACTATTTTGGTTTGTCTTGATCTTAACATGTACATATGTTTTATTTAATATCACATATGAGCGATACATGTTGATAAGGCCCGTAAGATTTTGCTTGGCTGCCAACGTTGTGATGGCGATCATACCAGTGGGGGCTAAGTAGTGCATAAGCACATTCTTAAATATCCCAAATCGCAGGAGTATCGAAACCGGGTATCGATATTCCAGAGTAGACATGTGTATACGTTTCTAGACTTCGATGAAGGCGGTGGTTGGTTCCAGAGACATTGATGTGATCATATAAAATTGTGTGCAGGTGCTCGCTGGGGCTGAGCATACTAAACGGACTCGCCGAGAACTTCTAGATGGTATTATATCTATCGTCAGATAGCGATTTTCAGGTGACATGAGTACAGATTAGTCTTTAAATCTGAGATCGTCATTTGTCTCGTGCGAGTCTCCGCTGTACTTAGATCACTACACTGCTACGGCTCTACTGAGTCATGCAGACAAGTTTTGGTTGGATACAGTCCCGAGCCACATGGAAGCAGTGAGCGATTGTCAAGATTTCGTCTCTCCCGGTATTGGGAGTCGATATTGCACTGTGTCCGATTGACCAGAACCATAAGACCTTGGCCAAAACAAATGGGATTTACTAATGGTCAAAACAATAATTTCTCAGATCGGTCTTGAACCACATCGACACGGCTTATCGAGTTATTATGGGTCTGACGTTTACTACCCCATAGACCCGGTATGCGATGCTCTTAGACGAAGAGACCGGACTGTATGGAGATTGTCACGGATAGGCTCGGTAGGAGTTCGAATGAGCTTGCTCGCCGGCCTTCCTTTTCAACAGATACCTGAGTAGCCATTACGTACGACCAGTGCCGCTGACGTGTTTGTGGTAAACCCATTGCTGGTGTACCGTCGAGTCTTTAAAGTCCTACACAGAGGGTTTCTCTAGTTCAGGCGAAATGATGTAGTGGTCGTATTTTGATACGTGCAGAATTCTGATCAAATGAGTGCGCTGGCTATCTGGACTTTTGATCAGACGGTTGTAACGACTCTAAAATCTTGTACGGAAATTTTACTGTTAATATACAAGAAATGAGTTTTACAGCCCGAGTTGGAGTTATAAGTTACTTTTGTTAAATAACAGTAAGAAACAACTTGTAGCTCACCGGTAAAGCCTTGCACTGCTGTGACGTAGCCCCTGTGTTTCATTCCCATCAGACACAATTATTTTTTTCTAATTTTTAAAAACTTTTTGAAGCCCAAAAGATTGCATGTGCAATACACAGGGAAATGAAAAGTTCAGAAAAATCAAACAGGCACAAAATGGAGCAAACACAAAATAATCCACATGGCACAAATCTCGAGGCCAGAAGCCCTAGATCAATTGGTGGAAAGCTCAATATAGCTAGCGCCGACGATCAAGATGGGGCCAAATTACCCCGGGCTCTGCACACTTGTCTCTTCACCTACCCCTAACTTCTCTGCACTGTTTGATTTCCCTGCAATCAAAAAGAGACCCTTCATTTCACAATTAAACACAATTTTAATACTTTTAATTCACATTTTTAATTCTCAAACCCTAATTCTTCACTATAAATACCATCCCCACACTTTGGCTCAGCACATTCTAAAAAATCTAGCCAAAACTCTCTAAAATTTCCTAATGCAGGGTGAAGTAAAGTGGAGTTAGCAAGCAAGCTGGTTCCGGCAAAGATCGAAGCAAATTTCGGCGCTCCCGCGACATTACCAAGCTCACCCCCTCTTCTTCAACCTTTCTTTAAGCTTTCTAAACTGTAAGTCCCTTTCAAATCTCCTCCTTCTATTGAAATTCATCTTCAAATTTTGTATCGGTAAAAGTGGAATCAATACTGACATCTTCTTTTCTAAAACTTATAACTCTCTTTTCTTTTACAATTTAGTCAATCTAATTTTAATACATCACTTGTAACCTTAAACCCTAATATTTAGAATCAAATTTCATCAAAATTCTCATGTGAAACAACAATATAAAACTTTTTCATTAAAATACCTTGAACTTTATAAACAGCTCTTTTAGTATTTGTTAAAACAATACATTTAGGAAAACTTCATGGGACAACGACCTACCCCACACGCACACTTGGTTTCATAGCACGATACTTTTTTGAATGGATATTTGTTACGAAGATAATATTACAATAAAATACCACCTACTTTAAAAACCGGATTTCTTTTAAAGCGGCATTTCATATTCTTTGCGATTACGTATCTACAACTCTCTTTAAGCGACCCGCTAATGGATGGTGTGAATTATTGCGCATTCTTAGGCTAGTAGAACAAGATGCAGACCTCCTCACGGAGGATTCGATCTCGAAAGGATTTAAATACGGATTTTAAGAAATACGAATTTTCTAAAAAAAAAATTATTTTTAAAATTAAAATTATATAAAATCTAAATCCATATTTTCAAAATATAATAAATCAATATTTTTCAAACATGAAAAGTTAACAAATGACAATAAAATATCATCAAGATACCAAAAAGGCAACTTTTACAATAAAATACTATGAACTTTCCAAGCTAAGTATTTATCACTAAAATAACCCAATACTTAAAATCCATGCTCATGAAAATCTCAAATAATACTAATCACTCTCGAGATTTACTTTTAAACTATATTAAAATATTTTTCATAAAACCCCCTCGAGTTATATAAAAACACTACTTAAGGACTTTAGTAAATATAGGTTTAAGCGGGATCAATTCTCTTAAGCCCCATGGAGCCGGAGAAAGTGAGTGCTCGCCTATTTAAGATAGACAACTTAACGAAGTTATCAATGGTAATTGTCTTGGAAAAAAACACAAATCCTGTCGTCCATGTGCAGCAATTACCGATAACTCCCCAACCTAATTCAAGAGCTAAATCTGTTTACAAGTGTCTGACTCGGTCTGAGTCCAATTCAAATCGAATCCAATATCAAACATGAATACTTGATCATGAACATGAATACTTGAAATCAAACACCAATATCAACCATGTATACTTGACCTGACTTGACCGAACCATGGTTATAACTTGACTTGACAACTTCATTATATCCTGAACATGAATACTTGAACAATTTGTATCCATGGTTTCGGCAAGACTTGTAGATATAATCTATACAATACATTACGGATAAAAGGGGTAAATTGATACGGAACGTATATGGCAACACGAGAGGTCACTTAAAAGACACCTACATGATTTCTCGTGTCGTTGTCTTGTGGGTTATGACGAGATCTTGTACCACATGTTACCATGGTCTACTGGGTAATTTGGACTCCTCTTGTATACATGAATACCTTATGTATCAAGCTGCAAATAATCACGTTAGAATAACAATCATATACCCGTACAACTCACCAGTTCATTTTACCTTACTTGGTATATTTTCTTCTTTTTTTTGGGACTTACCGAGCGCTAGTTCGCTGACGACATTCCTTTCTATTTCTTCTTTAGAATGTTCGTTAGGAGAACAGGACTCTCAGGAGATCGAGCCTAAGCAGGAGGACTTGGACCGTCTTGCGGCACAGCCTGACTTTTAGTTCCTTGTACTTTCATTTCCTGTATACCATTGTTTAGGCACTTCTTTATATCATTGTATCTTTTTATTTTCAAACAGTTGTATGTAAAAATGAATATAAATAAAGTTGTTGTTTTATTTTAATACTCTTGTCATTCTTGTACATGTTATATATTGCTTAATTACGCTTAACGTATTTATTTCTTAGTAAATACGCTGCGGACTGCCACGTCATCGTTCCCGTCTACTGGAAAGCGGGACGCGGCAACGGTTGATAATATTAGCCGGTTTAGGATTAAGCCGGATTATTAAACCAGGTATCGATTTAATAATATATATATATATATATTTCGACATGTATATTATAGTATTATGTTCATTTTATTATTCTATCTCCCGGGTATTCGTATTTCGATACGAATACGTGTATGTATGTACGAAGATGTATTCTTGAATTTATACAAATATACGTTCTAGAAGGTGGACACCTCATCATAGATTTTATATTGTGCAAAAATAAAAATGAGGTGTAAAGGTAAAGGGGTGGAAAGAGAGGGAGGCATGGTGAGGGGTATAGGAAAATGAATTATTAATTCATTTGCCTACACTATTCAAGCATGGTTGCATTTTTATAATGCAAAATTGGTTTTCATAAAACCATAATTGATATGCTTGAATGAAAAAATGGAGTTCATTCTCACCATTCACCTCTCTCTCTTCTTTTGAGCTTGAGCTTTAGCTCTTCTTGTCTTGCCCTAGTTTTTTGAGTTTGATCTCCATCCTCATCTTCCCTACACTCTCATGTGATGAAAAACAAGGGAATGGGATAGATAAACTCTTGAACAACTCCACCACATCTCTAGCTATCATTTCTTAGCAAGTCGTGATTCTTAGTTGCTTTACTTGATCGATCGGTGCGAAGCTACAACCTTGAACCCGTTCTCTCAGATGGACCGTCTTCGACGAAGGTAGACCGGCGGTCAAACTTGATCATGGAGACCTCGAGGAGCTAAAGAAGAGGATGTGAAGACCGAAGGACACAAATTCTTAGGTATAACTCCTCAACCGAGTAGATAAACTCTTCCATGTTACTAGTTCAGTATTTGGATAGATTGTAGATCGTTGTTTCTAGCGCCAACGTTTTAAAATCAATTTTTTCATTCCGCAAACACCGCGGGTTAGCGACCAGGGCGCTAGGAACCCCATCAGAAGGGAGACAAGTGGTGACAGATGAGGGAGGACGACATCAGACAACAAGCGGCGTTGGTTCCTGAGTGGCTGTGACAAAGGGCGACGATTGGCGTTGGAGGAAGGCATTGGCCGGCGTTGATTACCGACAACATAACCACACCAATGATGAACACTGGGGGCATCCGGCGATGAGCGGTGGCAATGGTCGAGCGCGAGGGGCAGCTGACAGCCATAACACTGGTTGTGTGAAGCGGGAGTATTTAGGGACAATACCAGGACATGGATCTATTTGAGCATGAATAAGATCACCGTAGTTTTGAGGTAATCTGATACCCAGGGTAAGATTAAAATTCCTTTAAACTCTATCTGCGCCAAAACAAGCACGTGTGTATTCACGGAAAGGATTCTGATGGATCTCTTGATCTCCTTCAGATGTTGTCTTACGTTGATCTGCTGCGAGCGCTGATGGGCAGCTGAGATTGAGTTAGAGGGTTGACTCCTGGAGCGTATGGATCTCAATGGATTTTGTGTGGTTGAGGCTGAGCTACCTGCAAAGAAGTTTCGGAGTGGTTGTGCCACCGAGGACGCTCCGACGATCAAGTTAGACGGGGTATTTTGGTAGAGTAACGACCTAATGGAGTAAAAATGGCTTACCTGAATCGTCTGAGAGGGGGGTTTATATAACGGCAGCAATGGGCAGGCGGGCGTGAGATTCACGCCGACCGTTATGCCCCTGGCGTCACGCCCGCATGATAGGCGGAATCCCGCATTAATGACGAGACAGGCTCGTTAATGGGGTATCGTGATGGCGTGGAACGCGGGATCGTGGGCGGCAGATATCTCGCGCATGGCGAGATTCACGGAGCCGTGGCGGAGGCGCCTGTGATCAGCGCTGTGGGTCGGTCGGTGAGAGACCGAGGAAGATGAGCTCGGCGGGAGGCTCGGGCACGAGCGAGAGGCCGAGGCATCTTGGTTCTGTGATAGCTCGGAGGCGAGCCGGGGGAGTCTGGAAGGCTGTCGAAGGTCGGGAGACTCCTCGGGCCGAAGGCCCGAGGTGTGATCCCAACTGAAGTTCTTGATCCTTTCTTGTAGGTTCTGGGACACGTCATCTGCAACGTGTCAGCATCTGGAGAGTCACCGATATCGAGCCTCATCATTAGCCCCCCACTCTCGTCTCGACCCGTTCTTGGGTCGGGTCGAGAGTGGTCTAACCGGTCACCCGGGGTGAGCATGTCACTGGAAGATATCGTCGGTGTGTATTCCCGGGAATTCAGTCGTATTTTCTTGATGATGTCAGCGGATTAAGGGAGAGATCTCGCATTAAAGGGGAAGCGCCGGATCGTGTGTACGCCCGCCGAACCGACAACCCACGTGTCTGGCGCCGGTTGGCTGACAAGACATATCGCAGGCGTTCCCGCGCTCGAAGTGACGCGCCCAATGTGAGTGCGACAGGTGGAACGTTGTCGGCCGTTGGTTGCGAAATGTTGTTTTGGCGGGAGGCGATCGGAGCCGTAGGATGCGTACACCGACAGCTATAAATAGAGGTGGGATCCCCATCAGGGCTCATACCACTTCATAATTTCCTTGTCCCTAGTCGTGTTAGCTCGGCGCTCTTCTCCTCAGGTCGGATTCCTTGCATTTGATCTCCCGATGACACCTCCCCTTGATAAGGTTAGATGTCTCTTCCGAGGAGTCTGTAGATATAGTCCAGGTAGAGTCTAAGGAGTCTTCTAAAGCTTCCTCTTCTACTTCTTCCTCTTCCTCCTCTGAGTCGGAGTCCCCCCGAGGAGTTAGGGTTAGTAATGCTCCCCGAGTTCATGCAACGGGGGTGGTCTCCAGAGCACAAGTCACGGGTGTTCACGGCGCGTCATCTACGCTGAGGCACGCGGATGAGCTCGCCACCATCCGGACTCGTTTCCACATTCCTCCTGGCTATTCGCTTCGTCTGGCCGAGGAGGGAGAGAGGGAAGACCAGGTACAGGGCAAGGAGATTACCTTGTACCTGGAAGCATTTTGGGCCGGGATGCGCCTGCCTTTCTCCCCTGAGGTGAGTGCGGCGTTGAACTGTTTTGAGTTAGCCCCAGGCCAGTTAGTGCCGAACTCTTGGAGGATTCTCTTTGGATTCCTGGTCCAGTTGAAATTAGATTCAATCTCTTTCCGCCGGAGTCTTCTGGTTTCTTCTCTCTGTTACAAAAACTACCCTGGCGCTCGCAGGGGCGAGCCGAGCTGGGTATACATCTCTTTTAGGAAGCAACGGGGGGATGCTGCCGGGTAGGGGGTCGTCGTAGTACCTTCTTCTATTCATGAATGGAAGAAGAAGTTTTTGTTGTTGCGCCGCCCGAGAGTGAGGATTGGCCTGTGACCACCCAGTGGCATAGGGCCAGCTGTCCGCGGGTGAGTTGGTCGAATGATCCCGACGCGGTGGCGGTGGCGGAGTGGGAGCCCATCCCACGGTCTGATGTGCTGCTGTCTGAGCGGGCCCTCAGTTGGGCCGGGCTCAGCCCCGTCCAGTTCGCGGGTAAGTCAGGAGTTTTCAGGAGACCTCTTTAGACTTGTCCATTCTTTTACTTTTCTGGCATTGCCGTCTCCTCTGTATTTTGTCTTATGCAGAACCCATGGACCTAGGCAAATTCCGGGCGGCCCTGGTTGACACGAAGAAGGGGAAGAAGGCCGGAGGTGCCGGCCCTTCTCGCCCGTCGTCGGCTCCGGCTCCACCGGTGGCCACTCCATCCAGCTGGTGGCCGCTCCATCCAGGCGCCCAAGCGCGCCCCGGACCCCCGAGTCCAGCCGTGCGCCGATCCGAAAGGGTGCTCGGGAGCGAGAGCCCCGGGCTCCCGAGGTGAGAGGTGAGACTGGTTCTCCCGCGTCGCTTCTCAAGAGGTTTCATAGGACAGCGCCCCGCTCCCCGGCTTCCCCGATCCTCATGGACGATGGGGAGCTTCGTTTCGAGGTGCCCTCGGGACTTTCCGTCGTCGACAGCTTGCTCTCGGAGATGGAAAGGTCGGCCGGGGGCAGAATCCCTCGAGGGACCCTCCGGGCCCAAATGGCGGCCATAGCCCAAGAGGCCTTGCAGGTTAGTGTTCGCACCCTACTTGGTTTTTCATTCAACATTTTTGTTCGCGTGATTGGGTGCCTCCCTTTTGTTTTTAACCTTCTTTATTTTCTTCAGCTCCTCCAGCATGTCGCCCTCGTCGTCAACATGGAGGACGAGGAGATAGCCCCGGCGATGCGGGCCGCGGGCGAGTTCTCCTCGCAGGAGGAGAGCTCATGGCTGGAGCTGGAGGTGGCGATGGAGAGGGTCGCTACCCTTGAAGACCGGGTGACGGCCTGGAATCGGGAGATCGCCAGGTGTCGAGAGGCCACCCGAGCCGCCGAGGCCCAGTTGGAAGACTCCCAGTGCTCGTCGCTACCTTGAAGAATACGGTAAACACCCTCTGAAGGGAGAATGAGGCGGCGAAGGAGGGGACGAGGTGTGCCGAGCTTCGGGCGTCGAAGGATGAGCTTCTGGCGTCGAAGGCGGTGGAGAGATACAAGAAGTCGGACCGGTTCTACGCCGTCCTCGCTGGAGTCGCCGCCATCGTTTGGCACTACGCCCTCGATGCCGTCAAGGCCCAGATGCCGGAGTTCCCGGACGGCAAGCTCCGGGAGGAGTACCCTCTCGAGGATGACGCGCAGGGGAATGTCCTTGGGAACGCTGCAGGGGAAGAGGCCCCCGGTGGGAGCGTGGGGATAAGTCGGTCGCCCCGGCTACAAGCACCGAGGTTCCCGCCGTGAGTGCCGACCCTGAAGATGCCGTCCCGGTGGTCGCAGTGGACACGCGGCTCATCGAGGTTCTCCCCGGCCCCGAGGCCTGAACTTCTTCGCCTCCTTATTTTCTTTGTGCCAAAATTTTGTAAGCCTCCGGTGTTTTTGTAAGGCTGGGAGCCCAAAATACCTCTGTAAAGACTTCTGATTTTTATGAATAGAAAATATTTTTGCACTAGTCTTTGCGTGCGCATTTTCCCTTTGTTTGTGGTAAACACTTATATTTGCGCAGTATTGCTTTCATCTTTAGGTCGGTTTTTCGTCTAGCGATTGCACGTCGAGTTTAGAGTTGAAGTCGACCATTTGCCAAGTGTGCAAAGACCGGTGAAAGGTTAGTATCTCCACGGCCCCGAAGTCGAGGGGGAGATCGCTTAAACGTGGATGGACCGAGCAGGGTAGTGGCCTCTTGATGAGGGCTTTGACCCTTGGCGTTGTGGATAGTGAACTACCAGCCAAGGAAAGATCAAGCAGGGTTGCTGCCCGGTTACCTCTTGGTGAGGGCTTTGATCCTTGACATCGGTGGATAAGAAATTACCAGCCAAGGATGGACCGAGCAGGGTTGCTGCCCATTGTCTCTTGGTGAGGGCTTTGATCCTTGGCATCGTGGGGTAAGAAATTACCAGCCAAGGATGGACCAAGCAGGGTTGCTGCCCGGTTGCCTCTTGGTGAGAGCTTTGATTCTTAGCGTGGGAGGGCATTTGGAGGCCTGCTGAGGATGGACCGAGCAGGGTTGCTGCCCGGTGGCCTCTTGGTGAGGGCTTTGATCCTTGGCATCGTGGGTAAGAAATTACCAGCCATGGATAGACCGAGCAGGGTTACTGCCCGGTTGCCTCTTGGTGAGGGCTTTTGATCCTTGGCATCGTGGGGTAAGGAATTACCAGCCAATGATGACCGAGCAGGGTTGCTGCCCGATTGCCTCTTGGTGAGGGCTTTGATCCTTAGCGCGGGAGGGCATTGGGAGGCCTGCTAAGGATGGACCGAGCAGGGTTGCTGTCCGGTGGCCTCTTGGTGAGGGCTTTGATCCTTGGCGTCATGGGTATGAAATTACCAGCCATGGATAGACCGAGCAAGGTTACTGTTCGGTTGCCTCTTGGTGAGGGCTTTTGATCCTTGGTATCGTGGAGTAAGGAATTACCAGCCAAGGGTGACCGAGCAGGGTTACTGCCTGGTTGCCACATGGTGAGGGCTTTGATCCTTAGCGCGGGAGGGCATTAGGAGGCCTGCTAAGGATGGAACGAGCAGGGTAGCTGCTCGGTAGTCTCTTGATGAGGGCTTTTATCCTTGGCGTCGTGGGGTAAGGAATTACCAGCCAAGGATGGACCGAGCAGGGTAGCTGCCCGGTTGATTTGTGAGGTTCTGTCCGACCATCCCCGGCGTTTGAACATCGGGAAGAGCGACCGTCGTGGTCGACACGTGTTATGAACACGCGGGGGAAGGCAAAGCATAAGAGCCGTGTCATTCCGATTTTGCTGAGAAAGGCGGGATATCCTCCGCATGGTGGTACAGTGGTGGAAGAAACGAGCGACTGTTGGACTCTTGGGGCATTGTGGGGCTATAAAAAGGAGGGCGTGTTGATCACTCCTTTTTCATCCCCAAAACGTAAGAATGGAAACTTTCCCTTTTACCATTCCCGAGATCATCTCCTTCGAGGACGTGTACTTGTACGACCAGTTGTGCTTCGAGGATACGCGGCAGGCGATGATCGGCCGTGTTGAGGATCATTTCGGCCGACTGCTTCCCCGGCGCTCACCCCTGCTTCAGCTGTTGATGTACTCAATCTGGAGGGCGTCGCCGGGGTTGCACAACCCCTTGTCCGAGCAGCTGAAGGATGAGGCGGTTGGTAAGCCAAGGTCTTTGTGCTGCTTCGGCCCGATCTCGTCGAGCCGGCGGGATCGCTCAGTGGCACTCGTCCTTGAGTGTTACCAATTGAGGCATCTCGCCGATGTTCGCGGACGACATCAGAGGCAGAGGTCCGAGGCGGCGAGGGCTTGGCTGGCGGAAATATCTTCGGAGTACCACGAGCAATGTTTTCTGCACCCCCTTCCCCCGCTGCTGTAATCCTCTCTTTTTTTATGTAAGGTAAGGCCGAGGAGCCTACAATACCCTTTTTTTTAATCAATAAAATTCTTCTTTTCTGCAATGCTCGACTGCTTTGTCCTTCTTGTTTCTTTAAATAAAAAGAACTTAGAAGAATTTACATTGCTTTGTTGAAGAATCCAAGTAGCGGCCTACGAAGGATGGACCGACCAGGGTAGCTGCTCAGTGGATCCGGAGGTTCTGCTTGACCTTCCCTGGTTCATGAACATTGGGAGGGGCGACCGTCGCAGGCGGCACATGCCATGAATTCTTAGGGGAGGCATAACGTTTCGAGGAGCCGCGTCACTTTTGCCACGTGGCGACTCTGTATTGGATTAATCTTGGCGGATCCCAGGATTCGCGCACGAATCTCAGGATTCGTGCACGAATCTGGGCCCTTAAGGATTCTGTTTAGGGTTATAAATAGAGAAAGAGATGGCAACCCTTTCGGCACCGTTTTCTTTTGAGATGTCTGGGCGCATGTATTCGATCAAAGAGATCATCACCTTTGACGACGTCTCCTTATATGATCAATCCCTGGCTGAGGATGGGTACTGGGGAGTGGTTCAACGCCTCGAGGGTCATGTCGGCCGGCTTCTCCTTCGGCGGTTGTCCCTTCTTCAATTGCTGATGTGTGTGATTTGGAGGAGGTCCCCGGGGTTGGACAACCCTTTCTCCGAGGAGCTTCTGGATAAGGCGCTCAAAAAGGTGCATGTGATCTTCCTACTCGGCCTCATCTCGAAAGCCAGGCACGACCGATCCTTGGCCCTCACTCTGGAGTGCTTCAAAATGAGGTAATCATGAGCCAAGGCTCAGAGGGCGGAGCGTCGGGTGCTTCTGTGGCGTCCTGGGTTCGCGTGCAGCATCGGCAAGAACGGGCTGCAGAGGCTAGGGCTCGGCTAGCGAAAATTTACTCTGAGTATCACTGGGAGTACTTTCTCAATCCCGTTCCACCTCTGTTGTAACTTTTTCCTTTTTCTGTAAGGCTGAGGAGCCCGTAGTACCTTTTGAATGAATAAATTCTTTTTGGCAATGTTCTAGTGTTCGCTTCTTATTATTTAAATAGAGAGAACTTTAGAAAAGTTTACATTGTTTTTGTGAAAGAATAAATACACACTCGTAGATATTCCTTTCATTGATACAGTTTGAGCTTCTCAGCGTTGTAAGGCTGTGGAAACTTGCGCCCATCCGCGTCTTGCAAGCGGTAGGCTCCACCGGGCAGGACCTCAGAGACAAGGAAAGGACTGTCCCATTTTGGGGAAAACATATGCAGCTTGCCTTGGTCGATGAACTCGTTCCGCCTTAAGACTAAATCTCCGGTCTTGAAGAAATGACGCTTGACTCGCGCGTTGTAGTAGCGGGCGGTTTGCTGTTGATAGGCGGCAGCTCTGATCTGAGCCCGGTCTCGTTTCTCTAACAAGATGTCCAGGTTAGTTCATAGGGCTGAAGTGTTTGTTTCGTCGTCGAAATGCTCGACCCGCTAACTGGGGAGCCCGATCTCCGCTGGAACCATTGCCTCTGTACCGTAGCAGAGGCTGAAAGGGGTCTTCCCGGTGAGGGTTTTCTTCGACGTGCGCAGGGACCATAAAACCCGGGGCAATTCCTCGACCCAACTGCCTTAGCACCCTTCTAGGCATGTCCGAAGACCTCGGAGAACGTCCCGATTAGTGACTTCGGCTTTCCAGTTGCATTGGGGATGTGCGATTGCGGCAAATTTCATGAGGATATGATATTCGCTGCAAAACTCCTTAACTCTTTCGTTTTCAAAATTTGTCCCATGGTCAGTGATGATACACATCGGGATGCCGAACCGGAGTTCACGTTGTTCTGCAAGAACTTAATAGTCATGGTGGCGTCCGGTTTCCTAATGGGAATGGCCTCGATCCACTTCGTGAAGTAGTCCACTGCGACGAAGACGTACTTGTGCCCGCCCGTACCGATAGGGGACTGGCCTATCATGTCCATTCCCCACTGGGCAAACAGCCACGGGGAGGTTAGGGCGGTTAGCTCGGTAGCAGGAAGGCGAGGTATGCTTCCATGGAGTTGGCAGCTCTTGCATCTCCTGACGAGCTTCTGGGTGTCCAGATGAATTGTCGGCCAGTAGTACCCCTGGAGCAGCGCCTTCAGGATTAAGGTGCGGTCCCCTTGGTGCGCGCTGCCGACTCCTTCGTGGATCTCACGGAGGACATAGTCGGCTTCATGGGAGTCGACGCACCGGAGCAGGGGCTGAGTGAAGGACTTCTTGTAGAGGTTCCCATTGGCTCGGAGATGGCGGGCTTCTCCCCGATCTTCTGGAAGCGTACCTTCCCTCAGGAATTCCACAAGGGGCTTTCTCCAGTCCCGGTCTTCTTCCCGGTCTGTATACACTTGAAGTATTGTTGCCCCGTCTTCCACGTTGGGCCGTGGCAAGACCTCGAAGAGGATGCTCCTCTTGTTGTTGGCCGAATAGGATGAAGCCAGCTTACTCAAGGTGTCGGCTTGGGCGTTGAGCTGTCTGGGGATCTGCTCTACCTGGACTTCGTCGAAGTCCTTTCGCAGTCTTCTTACCTCGGCCAGATACTTCACCATCAGAGGCTCTCGTGCCTCGAATCGGCCGATCACTTGGCCAACGACTAGGGCGGAGTCCCTGCGGATCCGAATCATTTTCAGCCCCAGTCCGGAGGCTATGCACAGTCCGGCCAGCAAAGTCTCGTATTCCGCCGTGTTATTTGAGGCCTTAAACCCGAGCTTCAGAGAATACTCCATTTCTACCTCGTTCGGGCCCCGAATGATGTGGCCGGCAACACAGCCTTCCTCGGTCGAGGACCCGTCGACGTAAAGGACCCAATCAGGGACTTAGTCAGGCTTCCCATCGACTGAGGGTTGAGCTGCTAGGACCGGCGTTGACTCTGGCTCTTTGCTGGGGATGGTGCACTCGACGACAAAATCGTCCAGGGCTTGTGCTTTAATGGCCTGCCCCGGGCGGTATTTTATGTTGAACTGGGACAACTCCCACCTCCACTTCTCCAAGCGACCAGAGGACTCGGGTGAGGCGAGTATTCTCCGCCGAAAGACGCGGCTGGGACGTTGGGACGTCCGGCCTGAATTTTGGAGGCAGATGCTATTTGGTTTTATCCGTCCACCTTTCCGAAGATTCCAAGTTGATTTATAGCACCGTGTAACACTCTAGTTCATTTATACCAGTTCCATTTTGGGTATTTTTTTATTTATGGCTATTTCTTGATTTATTGCTGTTGGGTGCGAATAGTGTAATTGGTAACCGTATTTGCATCCGACCCGACCCGCTTGCTACAAACCCGTCTTGATTCCTATTATGATTTATCCCGGCTAACTATGAGGATCCGTGCACTTTCATGATGTATAACTGTATCATATATGGCATCTGCATTTTTCAATATAACATATAAAGTCAAATAAAATATTTTAAAGATATCTTGCATGGCCTGCATCATATCCCTAACCCTGTCGTAGCATCCGTACATTGTGTTCCCGTCCCGTTCAGTGAAACAGACTTGTTTGGATAGCTACGTGTACGCTACGTGTATCCGTTCTTGGGGCATGCATTTTCGTTACTCGGTTATTCTAGTTTGGTTTTGGTCAATACGTATGTTATCCGTATTTTCAAACCGTAATTTTAGACCCGACCCGGGCATATTTTGGAGTAATTTTGTATTAACCAAAAACTCAATTTTTCTTGATATTATATTCTTAATATATTCAACTGATATATTATACGTTTATATATTTTAAAACCTAAAAATATATTTTTCTCTAATCTATCCAAACTTCACAGATCTCTCTCTCTCCTCCCTATATATATATATATATTATTCTTATTTCTTTTTTCTCTCTCTCCTCCCTATATATATATATATATATTATTCTTATTTCTTTTTTAAAAAACCACAGTATCCTTCATCCCTCCTCTTTTCCCTCGCCTTTTCTTTTTCCGCCTCGCGTAGCCCTCGCCCTGCCTCGCGCCCGTCGCCTCGCCGTCGTCACCACCGCAGCCAAACGCCTTCACCTCCTCACCCTCATCCACACCACCACCACCATTGCTTTCACCCATCCCCGATGACCTCAATCTCGAGAACCCACCAAACCTCCAACCCATCTCCTCCCTGCCGATCACGACCTCACCTACACCCTCGACTCGCCTTCATCTCGCTGCCACCTCTCTCTTCTCCTTTCTCTCCTCTCTTCTTCTCCAAAGAACCCGAGCCCATCCCTGCACAGAACCCACGCCTGAACCCCCGACCTCGTCACCGTTCCCTCACCTTCGGCGACCCCATCATCATCATCACCCCCTCGCCTTCTTCTCTGTCCCAGAACCCCAAACCCAGAGCACCAAACCCATAACCTTCTTCTTCTTCTTCTTCTCTTTCTTCTTCTTGATTCTTGCCGACGATCCGGGCGACCCTATAGACATCCCTAGCCCACGTGGTCGTGTTCTTACTTTGCTAAGTTCAGTTCTGTTCGCTGGCGTGCGCATCGCGACGGTTACCGACATCGGACGCAGCGTACGCACCCGTCGCGAGATCCGTTCAGGCAAGTTTATCTTGCTACATGCTATACTACTGTATCTTACATTCATGAGAATATTAATATTTCATATTGTTTAGTTATGCATCTCACTTTTTCGTTTTACTGTTTTCGGATAGCCGTTCATATCCGTACGATTTATTACATATCTAGTCGCATGAAATTTTATCTCGTTACAGGCTATGCAACATATTTTACATCTATAAGTATAGAATTATTACATGTTTATGGCATTTCACATCCATGTTACAGTTTTACCGTTTTCCGATATCCGTTCGTATCCATGTTATTTATTATATATTTAGCTGCATGTCATATCATATTATATCATGTTACCGGTATATTAGCACCCCATGCTTGATAATGTGCATCATGCGTAGTCATGGAGTTGTAGATGTAATCCCTCATAAATATTTGTGCATCCGGGTTTTACTGTGCATTCGTACTTTTATCGTGCATCCGTAATTGCTACAGTTTATTTTACGGACATCCGTTCGATACATATGCACCACCTGGCATGACCTGATACACCACTGCTTGACATGTTACTTGATCTTCTTATTAATGCCGACAATCCTGACTTAACGTCCCGATGAACGTATCCTATTGTCTGTTCAGACAAACCTGTACCTACTTAATCCTGTGTTAGCATTAGCTCCAGATTTATCAATACCTAACTTCACATAACTTGGGGGTAATGGGAAATCAATAATGAAACCTGACTTATAACTCAACAGTTCGATACTTATAATGATCAGTTTTGGGAGCTAGGCTAGTCCCAGGAGCTGACATCATTCATCTGTACATGTTTCCTGTTTTGTGCTTAGCGGCACGTCTCGGTTTCAGCCCGAGAATCTGGACCGTTGTCCCGGGCATGCACAGGATACTATTGAGTTACATCGACGATTCATTAAATTGATTTCAAAGACTTGAGAGTAATTAACCCAGTAGCATAGATTACTCACCGCATGCACATACACTTCACTGTTCCATATCCGTGTTACTGTTATACACTTATTACTGTTCATACTCATGCCCGCATATCTTGTTACCTCCTTATTATATTTTATTGTTTGATATTATGACGCACTGACGTCTGGGTTTTGCATGGCTCAGATCCTCTGTCTCTTTTGCAGGCTGATCAGGAGTATTTCCACCATCAGGCCGAGCAGTGAGGATCCTGTTAGTATCTAGTTTAGTTTAATTTTATTTCCGTACTTTCATTTCCTGATGTGAGCCCGTATTTGGGACGTACTTTCTAGATGTTATTGTTTATTGGATTTATTGCTTCCGCATATTATTTCTTGACTCGTTTATTCTGGCATATGGACATGTACCAGATAGTTTATTTTTTTATTTTATCGTTCTTAATATCTTATAGACAGCCGTAATGCGACTGTGGAGGGATGTTTCCTAGCCACAGGTAGCATGGTTGGCTCTGTTACGTGCTGATCGTAGCGCACTCTGGGACACGGGGCGTGACAGGGTTTGTTTGGTATCAGAGCCATAGGATTTAGGTTAATCGGGTTTGATTCTTTTGTAGTTGGGTATTGGACCCAATACACGAATCAGAAAACCTGTAATTAAGAACATGTCCTGCCACATTGTTATCGTGATTCTTGAATCATATCTTTCTCTTGACCCTTATCTTGACGATATGCAAACAACTTTGCATCTCGGCTTGAAACCTTTTGGTTCCCTATTGTTTCTCCCTACTTATTCTTTCGATTCTGATACTAGGATTTGGGCGACTTGAACGGAGTTATGTGATTGTAACTATGAACTACAGCATAGTTACAATGCGGTACTCTATTTAAGTAACTTGAAGTCCTAGTCTTGATTCATTTTCTTGTTTTATGATCGTTATATTACCTTGCTTCTCTCGATTTCATTGCTTACTAGTCTATGTTTTATTGCAAGTTTGAATTTTGTTTATCATGCTGATCCTCTTCGGTGTCTTTGTTTCAGGATCATGGAGGACAGGAATCTGCGGTCGTATCAGAGATGTGTTGATGACGCCGCATTGCTTGGAGTAATTCGTGGGATGCTGGAGAACCAGAAGCGGCAAACCGAGCTAAATCAGCGGCAAGCCGAAGCTTTTCAGGAAGGTTTACGGGCAGTCCAGCAATCCGTAAACACTGTTGCAGCCAAACTAGTACAGCGTGTGGGTACCATGGCGGATGTAACTACCCTAAATTTTCTGTACAACTTTCTGTAAAAAAAAATTCAAAAAAAAATCCAAAAAGGGGTACTTTTGCTTGAGCACAAGTTATAAGTTTGTTTTGCTTTTTAATAGCAAGAAGGAGCTTGTAGCTCATTGGTAATACCTTGCACTGCTGAACCAAAGCACCAGAGTTCAAATCCCATCCCCCACATTATTTTTATTATTGTTTTATTTTGAATTTTTAAAACTCCAAGGGTCTACACGTGCATAACTCGTAAAAACCCCACTACACATGTAAAACAAATTGGACCAGGGGGAAGACCAAGAGACGACGGACCCACGGCGACGACCCCGGCGGCGACTCGGCCCGAGTCGGCCGCCGCTGCCGGCCGGACTCGGCCGGACCGCTGAGTCGCCAACAGAAAAGTTTTGCCTCATGGACTCCCCATCACTCCTGCACATTTAATTTCCTTGGATCGGTTCCAGAGTTCCTTAAAATCCCATTAAACCCTATTTTTAATACAAATTAATACAATTTTCAATGCACCCCTTCAGCTAACCCTAACTCTCGCCTTACCCTATAAATACCACCCCTAGACATACCCCTCTCACTCAAAATTCTGTTCAAACTCTCAAGAAATTCCTCTAGAAATTTTAGTGTGCAATTGAAGTTAACAAAGGGCGAAATTTTCCGACGACGACCCTAGAAGCTCCCGGCGACGAAACGACGCACCGGCGCCTCCTACCGCTTCCTCTTCCTCATCCCTAATCTCTAAACCCATAAGTCCCACCTCCCTCTTCTCTATTCTTTTCTAAAAACATGTATTACCATAACCCGACGGAATCGGAGTTAATCCGATTTCCGATTCGGTTCTTCCTAAAATCTCACTTTTTCTTAAATACAATTATACTAAACCCTTACACGTTGACTATTAAACATTAACAAGTCATATTGAACAAGTTCCATATCAAAAGGATTCCTATTTCAGTTTTATCGTATTTTTTCACTTAAATACCATGTAGTTTGATTTCGACATTAAAAGATCATAATCTTTCTATACCTTTAAGTAGATCACAAGGTAATGACCTACCTCCTCACAACACTCATATGCAATATAGCACAATACTTTTCGGGAACATAGAATACTGGAAAACGAAACTTTACATATTAATATCTTTCACTATTAAAACCGTTTTCTACAAGATACATATTTATTACAAATCTTTGCAAAGCGCCGCTACAACCCATTTTGGGGAACCCGTTTGGGATGGTGCAGATTATCGTACATTCTCGGATTTAGTAGTGCGGGATTCAGACCTCCGCAAGGAACATTCGGTCTCAAAGATTTAAAATACGAATATCTTAAGAATATGAGATTTCTAGAAAATAATAAATTAAAATTATTTTATATATATATTATCAAAATACCTATTTTTGATATGATATAAATATTCCAACCTTTATAAAGCAAAAGAATCACTTTACATTAAAATACCATGAAATTTCATACAAGTTCAATATTACAATTAAATACCACGTATTATGAAAAATAGGTTTATTCACTAGAAATGTCACAAATATAAAATCCAGAACTATAAAAACTCTAAAGACGATAAATAAATGCTTGGGGTGTATTTTGAAAAGTATACAAAATATTTTTACATAAAACCCCCTCAAGTTCTATAAATTACTTTAAGGACCCTAGTAAATATAGGTTTAAGCGGGACCAATCTCTTGAGCCTCAGGGAGCCGGAGATATGGGTGCTTGCCTATCTAAGGTAGACAACTTAACAACGGTGTTATCAACTCGGTAATCGTCTTTGAAAAAGACACAAATGCTGTCGTCCATGTGCAGCGGTTGCCGATAACATCAAAACAATCATGACTTCAATTTCTTTTCTAATTGTTCTGACTCAGACCGAGTCACATTATAATAATCTGACCTGAATACGATTCAAGTACTATCTATAATATTACAATCCAACATGAATCCATGAATACATATATTCAATATATTCAATCTGTTTTGACTGAACCGAACCATGGATATAATTCCATTTACATGATTCTCCAGTTACATCCATTTACTGATATCATGGTTTGGCAAGTCATCCATCTATATAAGACAATACAACTTACAATACAACACAATACTTCGCGGGGTTTAAGGGGTAGATTGGTACGGAAGGTGTTAGAAGTGGCACGAGATAGTAAGATTTAAGACACCTAACCTATATTCCGTTGCTGTTGTACCGTGGCATAACGGTTTCTTGTACTTCCATTTGCCCTAGTCTCTAGCATATAGAGACTCCTCTCATATAAACTGGCATCCTTCTGTACCAACCTACAAACAACAGCGTTAACACCAAATACTCATATAATACAACTTAAAAAAAACTATTTCCTCTCTCTATCTATTCTATTTCTCCTTTATCTTTGGGACTTACCGAGCGATTGTTCGCCGACGACATTCCTTCTCTTTCTTCTTTGGAATGTTGTCAGGTGATCTGGACACTTAGGAGATCGAACCTACTCGTGAGGACTTGGACCAGCTTGCCTACGACCCATAACTCTAGCTTCATTGTACACATTTTTATTTCGGTACTTTTCATTTCTGTTATGCCATTGTTTAGGCATTGCTTTCATTCAGTTGTATTTATTTTTCCATGTATTGTAAAAAGAACGAGAATAAATAAAGTTGTTGTTTTATTATATCTTGGCTCTTGTGCATTTATATTTATATTGCTTAGATACGCTTAGCGTATTTACTTCACAGTAAATACGTAGCGGGCTCGTCGCGCCCTCTACCCGTACACTGGGAAGCGGGGCATGACAGTGGATTTCAGGAGATTTGGTCCGTCCACTTTCACTGGTTTAGAGGAACCGTTGCCAGCGGAGCAGTGGCTAGTCGATACGGAGAATCTAATCGTTGCAGCACAGATTCCGGAGGACCAGAAAGTGAATGTTGTACACATCCAATTGGTGGAATATGCCCGCGAGTGGTGGCTCGTGGAAGAGACCCGTTTGCCCAAGCCGATTATTTGGGCAACTTTCTCGTAGAGTTTCTTAGAGAAGTTCTTTCCGCAGACTGCATGGGAAGAAATGGAGGAAAGATTTATCAGTCTGAAGCAGAATGGCGGATCCGTGGATGCGCATGCGGCTGAGTGGACACGGCTCAGTTGATTCGCTGGACCATTGGTTGCCAACGAGGCTGATAGGGCACAAAGGTTCATGCGCAGTTTGGATGTGGAAATCCAGAGGCACATTATATCTTTGGGATTGACCACTTTCTCGCAAGTTCTCAAGGCAGCCAGAGAACAACAGAGCCTATTGATGAAGACCAAGGGTACACGGCAGCAGGCAGTCGTGGTACAGAAGCCGGCGTTTACGCCGAACCGAGCTCATTTACGCAGAGGTATCTCGGTGGACAGACGTGGCATTGTACCGATGAAGAAGCCAGTCATGCCCGAGATAAAGGGAAGGACGTTTTGTGGTTACTGCCATCTGCCCGGACACGTGCAGAAGAATTGTCAAAGGATGCTTGGACTTTGTTTGGTTTGCGGGTCAGCTGACCATACTGTCAGTGTTTGTCCGTCGAAACTTCGTTTGAAGGATGATGCTCAAGAGCCACCGCAATGGCAGATTCAGGGGCATAAGCAGTTAACTCAGGGACCTAATCAAGCTCGAGCCTTTACTCTAATGGCCAAAGAGGCCAGTGCTTCAGATGAAGTCGTTTCAGGTATCCTACTCATTCATGGTTTTTCCGCATTAGCATTATTCGATTCTGGTGCATCCCATTGTTTTATGTCGTCCAAGTTTATTGTTGCACATTCGATTTCTTGCACGACCCTGTCTTGTTGTTGGGACATACACACTGGGAATGGAAAAATCATATCTAGTAGTGAGTGCAAGGATTGTTCGGTTGTTATCTGCGGACGGGAGTTATTTGCAGATTTCTTGGTGATCAATACCGGCATTTATGATATTGTCTTGGGAATGGATTTTCTCGGCACGTTCCACGCCCACATTGATTGTAGGGTAAAGAAAGTGATTTTCCAGATTTCCGGACATCCGGAGTTTGTATTTGCTGGAGGTAGCAGTTCTGTCGGGCCGGTCGAGTTTAGGGCTAGACCGACAAGCGCCGTTCTTTCATCGATGGAAGTTGATAAGGAGGAAGCGCCAGCTGTAGTTCGAGAGTTCATGGATGTGTTCGAGGACATCTCGGGTTTACCGCCAAAACGAGATGTGGAGTTTGCGATTGATCTTATTCCTGGTGCAGCGCTAATCTTAAAGGCGTACTATCCGATAGCACCAGTGGAATTGGAGGAAGTGAAGAAACGGGTTACTGAATTGCTAGGGAAGGGTTGGATTCGCAGCAGCAATTCACCCAGGAGAGCTTCAGTTCTTTTAGTCAAGAAGAAAGATGACACAAGGAGGATGTGCATCGATTATCGAAAATTAAACCGGGTGACTATTAAGAACAAGTACCCGATCTCTCGCATTGGCGAATTGTTCGAGCAACTCAGTGGCGCGAGGGTATTCTCAAAGCTGAATTTACGATCCGGATATCATCAAGTTTGTGTTAAATCAGAGGATATCTGCAAGACTGCGTTCCGAACTCGATATGGACATTACGAGTATTTAGTGATGCCATTCAGAGTCACGAATGCACCGGCGATATTTATGGACTTGATGAACCGAATCTTTTCACCGTTCTTGGACCAGTTTATAGTGGTGTTCATCGATGATATTCTGGTCTACTCGAGGAGACTAGAAGAGCATGCAGAACACTTAAGGATCGCACTGCAGATATTGAGGCATGAAAGATTGTATGCAAAGATGAGCAAGTGCGAGTTTTGGCTTGAAGAAGTAAAATTTTTGGGACATGTCGTATCCGGAGATGGAATCGCCGTTGACCCTGAGAAGATTGCAGCAGTTCAAGATTGGCCGATTCCGAGGAATGTAGCGGAGATCAGAAGTTTTCTAGGACTTGCAGGATACTACAAAATATTCGTGGAGAATTTTGCTCGATTGGCTGAGCCTTTAACCAAGCTTACACGGAAGAAGGTGCCGTTCGTATGGACGGATAGTTGTGCCTCAGCTTTTGAGGCGTTGAAGCAAAGGTTGATAACCGCTCCTATTTTGACCGTACCATACGGTTGCGGAGGATTGGTGATTCACAGCGACGCATCTGGGAAAGGTTTAGGATGTGTTTTGATGCAGCATGGGAAAGTTATAGCTTATGCATCGAGACAGTTGAAGACCCGTGAGAAGAATTACTCAACTCATGATTTGGAGCTAGCAGCTGTGATTTTCGCTTTGAAGATTTGGAGACACTACTTATTAGGCGAAAGGGTCTACGTATTCACCGATTGTTAGTTATATGTATGCCTTACAGGCCATTACTGTACATACAATGTATATTGTAGTGGATGCTTGGACATATATAGGGAGGACATTCTTGCTCGACATGATAGTATACTATCTGGTTGCTCTTTATCTTAACATGTACTATGATTGTCTCTATGTTACATGTTGATAAAACCCTTAGGATGAGTACTTGACTACCAGAATTATGATGCAGATCATACTAGTGGGGACAGAGTAGTCGATAAGTATATCCTTTAAATGCTCCTAGTCGTGGGTGTATCGAGACAGGGTATCGATATACAAGAGTAGACTAGCGTATAGTTTCTCGATCCATGTAAATGGGCGATGGATGATCTCATATTCATTGGTGTTTGACATCAGAGACAGTATACGGGTGCTCAGTGAAGACTGGGTACACTGGACGGACTCGCCGAGAACTCCCAGATGGTATTATACCTAACGTCAGATGGCAGTTCTCTGGTGACACTGGTATAAGTTAGTCTGTAAACCCGAGATCGTCATAGAGTATTGTGTGATTCCCACTGTGCTTTGATTTCCACCTTACCACGTTCAAGAGAACATGCAAAACGGTGGCTTTTGGGTACAGTCCCGAATCACATGGAAGCAATGAGCGATAGGAGGGGTTTCGTCTCTCCCGGTATTGGGAGTTGATGTTGCGCTGTGCTCGATTGGCTGTAACAGGAAGTCCCTGGCCAGGGCTGCTTTAGAGATATACTGGTAAGTGTTATCAGTAGTTTCTCGACCCGTTATGAGCCTCATATCGGCACGACTTATCGAGTTACTGGGTCTGACGTTTATCACCCCTAAACGAGATATGCGACATATCAGACGAAGAGACCGGACTGTATGGTAGTGTTACTGATTGGATTCGCAGGAGTGTGAGTAGGCTTGCTTGTTGATCTTCTGATCGCTCAATACCCGGTTGGACGTTACGTTTAGCAGACCGCTTACGGCTTGTGGGTGTTTAATATGATCATCATCTACTGCCAGCGTATTGACGAGTCTTTAGAGTTCTACACAGGGGTTTCCTGGCTCAAGCGAAACGGAGTAGGAGCACATATGTGATATGTGCGGGACCGAGATTAATACGATATGTGATACCGTATTCTATTCTCATGATTTGTGACATTGGTCGGTTATATGCGATATAGCCGGGTTATCGGATTAAGTGTTGATTCGATAAGTTGTTACATATGATATTAGTCGGTTATATGTAATATAGCCGGATTATTAAATCAAGAGTTGATTTAATAATTTAATGTATAATTATATATTTGATATATTAAATTACATTAACTAATACTTGCTCACTTATGATTTCTTTTCTCACTTGATGTGCACAATGTATATATGTGATATGTATGTTTGTGTACATGTTTGTGTTATGCTAGGTTACACATGCAACAAGGGTGTATGAGATTTATACCATGCTAGGGTTAATTAGGGTTTCATATTTATTATTAAGTTAAACAAATTTGTGTGAATTTTCCATGGCTGAAGCTTATGGATAATTATTGACAAAGTCAACTCTTTTGTCTAACTTAAGATATTTATTAACCCAAGCCTTAACCCTATACTATGGTTTATTCTCTACATGAGTTAGTCATGATATTTTTCACCATGGTTGCATTTCTAACCTCATGATTAATTCATTCTCACTTGATGAGTTCATTCTTCTTCTTCTTCCTCAAAAGCTTTCTAGTTTCAATGGAGGTACGAGAAAAAATGTGAGAGAATCAAATCTAAAGTGAGCCCACTTCCATCCTCTACTACTTGCCATTTAGTATAGGGTGTTTGCTTTACTAATTCCATAATTAGTGAAGAGATAGCTTGGGTTAGTGTCTTCTCGACGTAGATCATCTTCGGCCTCGAAGTCTTCGAAGCAAGCATGTTCGTTTCTTCAAAGGAGCCTCTCCAGAGTCCGGAGTTCACGATCACAGCGAAGGGACTACTACACGGAGTTATTGAAGTGAAGGACCGGTCTACAAAGGTTTTATTCCTTGCTCACTTTTCATATGCGAAGATGTTTGCATAATTTTGCGTCGATTTCTAGTAAACGATTCTTAGTTTGGGTTAGCTAGAACGGCAAATTTTTGAATTTGGCATGGGCGATGCCTCCCGAAACCCTGCTGCCGTCCTAGGTAACCCTGCAGTGGTATCAGAGACATGCCAGAAATTTAGACGGATTTTGTTAAGATTACGAAACCGAAATACTCCGAAACTTGAAACGGAAAATTGAAGTTTCTGTCGATTTTAAAAGTTGTTCAAAAAAATTTTAAACAAGTACAATGTGATGTATAAGATATATCATGAACACAGTCAAAATTTCAGGATATTCTGGAAAAAATGGCCGGCCATGACATGTGTGATCTCGGCCAAATCCGAGCCCCACCCCCTGAAATTTTTTGTGTGTTCAGTGACTTGGTTTTGATGTTTCAGGCGTTGTTTGTTTTTACTAATTTTGGATGTGATGTAATCTTACACTATAAGCAATTCGGAGTGTTTCGTATTCGTAGGTTTAACATTATTTCGGGTTATTCGCATGTTGTCTAGACGAAGTTAAAATGTTCAATCGAATGTCAAAAACCCATTTTTTCAAGTTTAACGTATTCGGAAAAACATGCAAGTAATTCTATGAACCCTCTAGAAGAATGAAAACCTAACTCGACTTTTTTGGATCGCGGAACCGCGATCATACCCTAGGGTTTGTCGTAGTTCCGTGGCGACATGAGTGAGACTTGGGTTTGCCCTTCTACAGCTGGTGCATAGGTACTGTGGCATATTCTGGGTATTATTAAAACTGTGCTCAAGTGTTTAGCTGTCGGAAAATTGTGAGATTTTGATGAATCGATCAAAAATTTTAACGTTCGTCCGGGTATCATGTGATGGGAAACAATATTTGGAATCCATAAATAGTTATAAGATAACTAATTTGAATGTTATAAATCTAGCAATTTAGTCTCATTTGATCGGTTGCCATGGGATTTTGATGTGATCAAAAGTCCGTCGCAATCACGTAGCGTACGCGGATACTCGTCGGGTAAACTTAATAGATAGCCATACCCCATAGCCCCGACCAAGTAACTGTAGGAGAACCCCGTCGCCAAAATCATCCGCTCGGGTGCTCGCGGCAGCGGTGTTCCGCCTTAGTGCACTTTGTCGACGGTATCGGGGGGGTGCGGTCGTCTACTAAAGTTTCCGACGAGCATTTGATCTGGATGTCGGGAATCTTGTTGAATTGCCCGACTTGTTATTGTAAAGTGTTTTCAATATCGAGACTAAAATGCGGGGTTTAATTGTTAGGCATGTGATGTCTGAGGAATTCATTTGGTTAGGCATGCGATGTCTAAGGTGGTTGCGGATTCCAACTGTTGTAGTTTTCACTTTCTTTTCTGCGACCGTAAGTGTAATACGTGGTGTATCGCCGGTTTCGGTGCTATATGTCAACGACAATTGGGATACGCATATTTACTTACGTTGATGACATGTGATGTTATGTGTTGCTGTGATATGTTATATTGGATCGTCATGTTTTGAATAGCCGGGGGTTTTATGTGAGATGAGAGTTTTTCATTTTCATTCATGTAAAATTCATTATATATAATATTCTTTTATTGGGGCACTTCCGTATTGAGGATGATGTCACCATTATATATTATTTACTTTTCCGCATTAGGATAGACCCAATGCGGGGAGCACAAGTAACCGGGTTCTAGGTCCAGTGGGAGATCATCTCGAGGAGTCGAGACTGGGTATCCTAACTCTAGAATTGGAAGGGTTGCTTGCCGCTCTCGTAGGGGTCTAGGGATGTGGGTTTGGCTATTCATCGTGACCTTGGAATCCGTGTTTTGTACAGGCTTAAAATAAAACCCGAAAATTCTAGTATATCCAATATTTCATATGTTGTGTTCTGCTGCGATATTCTGTGATGTGATCATTGATTATATTCTGAGATGAATGCTTATATTATATATATATATATATATATATATATATATATGATATATATTATATATTGTTGCTTTCGTTTCATATGTGATACTTGGTAAGCATAATAAATGGGACTTCATTAATGAGATTAATGAAATAAAAGAAACCTAAAAGATTTTGTAGAAACTTGTTTTAAAAACTGGTAGTTCTAGTTCTTGCTTTGCATAGCGGTATTCCTTGTAGAATATCCAGCACCTTATTCGATAAGGAAAGAGCCGAGATCCTTTCACCAGGAGTGACCTCTTTAGCGATACTAGCAGATGCCACAAACTCGGTTTGTCTTTTGATTGCTTCTATAGTTTTTGCTTTGCATAGTGGTATTTGTGAAATATCCTGCACCTTATTCGATAAGGAAAGAGCCGAGATCCCTTCACCGGGAGTGACCTTTTTAGCAAAACTAGTAAAAGCCTAAAAAACACTCCATTTAAAATCACTCGATTCTACAACGATATCAAGTTCATTACGCAAAAGGTTTCTTAAAAACCTGCCGTAGCCCTCCGTCATTTCAGATAAATAATAGTTAGTATTCGTGCTGCGTTTGTTGACCTTGTCAAGGCGTGGTGTGCGGTAGCTGATTAGTGCTTATCTGTATAAGCATATGATGTGATTGGATTAGAGTAGTCGTGCGACCGTGTTGATCTTGTCAAGGGTTATGCGGGTGGGTTTAATTCAATCAGGAAATGACGGGTTGAACTTGACTTGCGGTCTATAGTTTGTTGACCTTGTTAAGGTCATAGATCGCTCGGGGTAAAATATTATCGGGAATTTCAAGTGTTGAAATTTGTGATGAGATTGCATACCTCCTATGAGAAAGTTGAATCACGATACCCATTGCGAGTAAGAGTTACTTCTGGGAGAGTTTTACACATCACAATTAGCCAATCAAGTAGGTGTCTAGAAAGGTGTTAACGGGGTTATGCTTATGGGAAAACGGGGTTTATTTTAATTAGGTTCGTGCGAAAGCTCGGGAAACCTCCCTCAAAGTACCGACACTGGCCTGGCTGAATGATTGGCGAACTTGTAGAATGTAATTAATCCCGGCTAGTCTTTCCTTTTAGGGTTTGAAGGAAGATTTGACTAAAACAGTGGTAGCCATCCTGATTAGATAAATTAATAACCAATTTAATCTTGCAAGAGCATACGCTGAGTGTTTTCTTCTCTCTCTCTCCAGGTAGCGACCATGTCAAGCCTTAATCAAGATAATAATACGGATGTATTGACCGAACCCACTTGTTATACTGAGCTAGGGAACGTTGGTCCCGCTCCAACTTATAATTGTTATAAGATCGAGCAGAAAATAGGGGATCACCAGAATTTCCGTACCGCCCAAACGAAGAAAGTGCATGATGATGCATCGTCTTCGGGTGTGTTCATTACCGAGAACTGTTTTCCAGTATTCTCTGCGTCTTGGGTATGAGATACCGGATTAGGATCCCAAATATTAAACTGTTACATGGGCTACAGATAGGTAGAGAACTGGGAATGGATGAGAAGTTTCAAGAGTTGGAAACGGTGCAAGTGTTGCAGCCAAGTTTGTTGGCAGTCATCACCCTGTATTACCAAATACATTGATTCTGAACGAATGTTATTAGATACCGAACCTGATATACAACATCATATCAGTCTCTTTATTTAGTAAAGAAGGATACAATTTTGTATTGTTGGATAATGTTTTGAACATTTTCTATATCAAGAGTTGATCGGTTCAAGCACGTTATCTAAAAGCATATACGTTCTAAATCAAAATACAGTTCTTAACGTACAGAAGACACACAAGAGGAAGAGTTCTGAAATGAACGAATCCTTCTTCAGGCATTGTAGACTAGGTCATATTAATACGACCCGACTAGCTAAGTTACATTTAGATGCATATTTAAATCAGTTTGAATTTACATCTTGTGAAACTTGCCAGTCATGTCATAAAGATAAGATGACCATAGCTCCGTTTATTGGAAACAGAGAAAGAGTTAGTGAACTTTTGGGATTGATACATGAAGATGTATGTAGGTCCCCTGTCTATGCATGCCAGGACTGGTTCTTTATACTTCATTAGATTCACTGATGATCTCTCAAGATTCAGACATATGTTCCTGTTGAAACACAAGTCTGAGCCTTTTGAGATATTCAAAGAATATAAGTCAGAAGTAGAGAACCAAAATGGGTATAAATATTATGTCCTATGATGAGATCAGGGAGGAGAATACTTGAGCATGGAGTTCCTGGACTATTCTAAAGGAGAATGAGATTCTCTCTCAGCATTACTCCTCCGTATACGCCACAGCACATCGGTGTATCGGGGCGGAGCAATCGCATCCTATGTTATATGGTGTGCTCTATGATGAGTACTACTGAGTTGCCTATTTCCTTTTGGGGGTTATACACTTGAGAAGCTGCATACCTATTGAATAGGGTTCCAACCAAATCAGGTGCCTACCACTCCATATGCGATATGGTATGGGAAGAGCCCATCTCTTAAGGATGTTAAGATTTTGGGTTGTCCGGCATATGTCTAAAAGCAAAATCCGGACAAGCTCGAGGCAAGGTCAGTTCTGTGGAGGTTTGTTGGATATCCCAAGCATTTGCAAAGGAATATCTTCCACCACACTGAGGAGCAAAAGGTGTTTTATTTCTCAGCATGCCACATTTTTTACAAAGGGAATTTCTTGTGAAGAAATTAGTGGTCATGAGATATAACTGGAAGGAGTTCTAACTATACAAACTGCAGCTGATGATTTGGTAGAACCGAAGGATTCAATAGTTCTTAACGAACCTCAGCCTCTCCGCCGATCTGGTAGGGTTCCTCATCCACCCGAGAGATACTTCGGTTTTCTCTATGACAGTGGGAGCGAGGATTGCATCATGAGATGATGACCCAACTAGTTTTGAGCAGGCTATCAAGAGTGGGGACTCTGTGAGAATGGCTGGATGCTATGCGTTCTAAGATGGAATCCATATACACCAATAAAGTATGGACTTTGTTTCTTTATCTGAAGGGTTAAATCCCCATCATGAGAAAGTATATCTTGAGAAGATTACTTGGTGTACATGGAAAAGTTGAGACTTTCAAAGCTAAGGCTTATTTCAAAAGGTTTTCGTCATCCACCAGGTGTGGATAATGATGAAACCTTTTCTAGTGCCTATGCTTAAGTCCATCCGGATCCTACTTGCCATTGCTACATACCATGACTACGATATCTGGCGGTTGGGTGTCATGACTGCTTTTCTAAATAGTGATTTAGAAGAGAGCGTCTATAAGTACACAGCCAGAGGGCTTCGTAGACAGTGGGAGCAGCGGAACCGTGAGCAAGTTGCTTTATGGGTTAAAGCAGGCATCGCAGAGTTGGAACATCTGTTTTGATGTGGTAGTCAAAGAGTTTGACTTCATCAAAATGGTAGATGAACCCTGTATATACAAAAAGGTAGTAGGGAGTATGGTGGTGATTCTCGTATTGTACGTGGATGACATACTCTTGATAGGAAAAGAGTTTCCTATGCTACACTCGGTCAATCTCCTCTTATCACAAGGATTCTCCATATAGGATCAAGGTGACACCTCTTAAATCCTGGGTTTTGGATCTATGAGATAGATCTAAGTGGATGTTAGGATTCTCACTAAGTGTAGTGAGATGGTATCAATCGATCCTGGGGAGAATCACTGGATAACTTTCAGGGTGGTAAGGTCGACTGAATGTAAGTAACAGGCATTGTCTTTACCCTCAGTGGAGGGACGATATGTTGGAAGAGTTCCAAGGTAGATACCGTGGAAAACTAGACGATAAAGGCTGGATACATGGCTACCAAGGATGCTACCAAAGAGGCAGGCTGGATATATATAAGTTCATGAGATGAACTTCATTCCTACCATTGTGTGACAATGGAGTTGTGGCTTATGCCTAGGAACCCGTCCCATCAGTGATCCAAACATATTCTTAAGTAGTATCACCTAATCATGGAGATGGTTGATCTTCAGGGAGATCAAGGATAGGAGAGTGACACAGAAGACAACAGCGCGGATCCACTCACAAAAGCCTATTTCCCAGGAGAGGCTTTTATGGGATGGTTGAGTATGAGATACTTAAACCACTGCTGATTGTTGGGTATGGGATACTATAACATATGGCCCTAGTGCAAGTGGAAGATTGTTAGTTATATGTATGCCCTAGAGGCCATTACTGTACATACGATGTATATTGTAGTGGATGCATGGACATATATAAGGAGGACTTTCTTGCTCGACATGATAGTATGCTATCTGGTTGCTCTTTATCTTAACATGTACTATGATTGTCTCTATGTTAAATGTTGATAAAGCCCTTAGGATGAGTACTTGATTACCAGTTTTATGATGCAGATCATACTAGTGGGGAAAGAGTAGTTGATAAGTACATCCTTCAAATGTTCCTAGTCGTGAGTGTATCGAGACAGGGCATCGATATACCAGAGTAGACTAGCGTATAACTTCTCGACCAATGTAGATGGGCGATGGATGATCCCATATCCATTGGTGTTTGACATCAGAGACATCATACGGGTACTCAGTGGAGACTGGGTACACTGGACCGACTCGCCGAGAACTCCCAGATGGTATTATACTTAACGTCAGATGACAGTTCTCTGGTGACACTGGTACAGGCTAGTCTGTAGACCCGAGATCGTCATAGAGTTTTTTGTGATTCCCACTGTGCTTTGATTTCCACCTTACCACGTTCAAGAGAACGTGCAAAACTGTAACACCCTAGTTCATTTATACCAGTTCTATTTCAAATATTTCTTTATTTATAGTATTTTCCTGATTTATTGTGTTTTGGGTGCGAATAGTGTATTTGACATCTGTATTTGCATCATACCCGACCCGCTTGCTGGAAAACCGACTTGATTCATATTTATGATTTATCCCGACTTGTTGCATGGATTCGTGCACTTTCATGTTGTTTATTTTGCATACTCGCATTATGTCAAGCATCTGCATTTTATAAAACATTTAAAGTTGAATAAAGTAGTTTAAAAATATCTAGCATGGCCTTCATGATACCCCTAACCCTGTCGTAGCATCCGCACCACGTGTTCTCGTCCCGTTCAATGAAACAGACTCGTTTGGATGGTTATGTGCACACTACGTGTATCCGTTCTTGGGGGTATGCATTTTCGTTACCCGGATATCCTGTTTTGTTTTTGGTTGACACGTATATTAACCGTATTTTCAAACCATAATTTTAGACCCGACCTGGGCATATTTTGGAGTAAGTTTGTATTTGTCAAAAACTCAAATTTATTAATATTTTAATCCAAAATATATATAACTGTTTATATATGGATTATATTAAATTTTTGATTTGTATTTCTTAAACAGTAAATCTCTCATCTGCAAATGTATATATTAAATATATGTTTTAAATCCTAACATCCTAATCAAACCTAACTGAAGATTTTCTCTCTCTCACTTTTTCTTTATATATTCTTTTATATTTTATTAACCCCCACGTTCTCTTCCTCTCTCTCACAGTTCTCTCTCTCTCCTCTCGTTCTTTTCTCTATCTCTCTCTCTCAAACTCGTGACCCCAGCTCTCTCTCTCCTCACTCCTCTCCTTCTTCTCAAAAAATTCTTTTCCCGCCTCAACTCGAACCCAAACCCACGCCCGCGCCGCGCCCATCGTCTGCCTTCGCTTGCCGACGCCGCCTCCACCCTCGTCGGCATCCCATCTCCCCGACCTCCTCGACCTCCTCTCCACGTTCTTCTCTCTCTTTCATCTACGTCCTCTTTCTTGCCCCGCCGCTTCCTGCAACCCTAACCCACGCAAAAGCCTGCACCCCTCCTCGCCATCCACTACCTCGTCGGCCTCATCACCAGTCCATTTCTCTCTCCTCGACCTCTCTTCTCCCCTGCATACCCACTTCAACCTAACCCTGTCAAAGCTAAATCGACTTTCGATTATCATTTACGAGGCTTTTACCACTTCACCCAAAAACCCTGAGCACATATCTCTGCACACCCCTGACCTCGACCCAACCTCCACCATCGGCGACCCCTCGTCGTCACTCCCTTCTCCTCATTTCCTCTGGCCCCAAAACCCAGAACAACACAACCCCAGACCTTTTTCCCTGCTCTGAGACCGATCCCCGACTTCAAGAAACCCACTGCCTCGCCGGAAAACCCCGCTTTGCATCATCACCGTCGACGACCCATCGCCATTGTAACCCCCTCGCATCGTCTCTGATCCAGAGCACCAATCCCAGACCACATCCCATCTCTTCCTCTTCTTCTTCTTTCTTCTTTCTTTCTTGATCTCATTTCTTTTTCCGGTGATCACCCGCCGGAGCCGTGCCACCGCCGATGATCCGAGTAATCCAGTGGACGTTCCCAGCCAGCGTGGTTACCTTCTTGATTTGCTTAGTTCAGTTTTGTACGCCCGTGTGTGCGTAGCGGCTTTTACCGACATCGTACGCGGCTTATGCACCCGTCGTGTGTTCCACTCAGGCAAGTTTATCTTGCTACATACTATACTACTATATCTTGCATCCATGTGAATAATAACATTACATATTGTTTAGCTATGCATCCCACATTAACATTTTTACTGTTTTACTGTTTTCGGATACCCGTACGCATCCATACCGTTATTTACATATCTAGTCGCATGCAAGTTTATCTTGCTACATGCTATAATACTTATCTTGCATCCATAAGAATACAAATATTACATGTTGATTGCATTATACATCCATATTAATGTTTTATTGTTTTCCGGATACCCGTATGCATCCATATCATTTAATATACATGTAGCTGCATCTACAGATCATATTAATTCATATTATTATTGTAGTAACACCCCATGCTTAATAATGTGCATCCCACTTAGTCTTAGAGCTGTAAATATAACCCCTGATTGATATTTATGTATCCATACTATTAATTATATATCTAGTTGCATGCCATGTCACGTTATTTCATATTACTGCTACATTAATACCCTATGCTAGATAATGTGCATCCTACATAGTAATGGAGCTATAGCTGCAACCCCTGATAGTTTTTCATGCATCCATGTTTTATTGTGTACCCATACCATTAATTCTTTACATCTAGTTGCATGCCATGTCGCATTAATCCATATTACTGTTACATTAGTACCCCATGAGTGATAACGTGCATTTTACATAGTCATGATGTAACCCCTGATAAATATTTATGCATCCATGCTTTTACTGTACATCTGTACTTTTGCCGTGATTCGATACTTGCTACATTTTACTGTTGGACACCCACTTGATACATGTACACTACCTGACATGACCTTATATACCACTAATTGACATGTTACCTGATCCTGTTCCTAATGTCAACAATCCTGACATGTTGTCCCGATGGACATATCCTGTTGTCTGTATAGACAAACCTGTACCTGCTTGATCCTGTGTTGGTATTAGCTCCAGATTTATCAATACCAGACTTGAACACATAACTTGGGGGTAAGGGAAAATCAATGATGAAACCCGACTTGTAACTCAACAGTTCGACGCTCATACTGATCAGTTTTACGGGCTAGGCCAGCCCCGGGATGCTGCTGCTGACATCATTCGTCTGTACATGTTACATGTTTACTGTCTAGCGGCACGTCTCGGATTCAGCCCGAGAGTCTTGACCGTGGTCCCGGGCATGCACGGGATACTACTGAGTTATATCGACGATTCATTAAATTGATTTCACAGATTTGAGAGTAGTTAACCCAGTAGCACAGTTTAGTTTTATCGCTGCACTTCACATATACTGTTACACTTCACTGTTCTTTATCCCTGCTCACTTATTACATTCATGTTACTTTTTTAAAATTCATGCCTGCATATCCTGTTACCCCTGATTATATTATTGTTGATATTGAGACGCGCTGACGTCTGGGTTTTGCATGGCCCAGATCCGCTACCCTTGTCGCAGGCCGAGCAGGAGTACTTCAGCCGACAGTCCGAGCAGTGAGGACCCTGTTAGTATTTTAGTTTAGTTTTCTTTAAGCATTTTCATTCCTGATGTGAGCCCGTATTTTGGGACGTACTTTCCAGCTGTTATTGTTATTTGGATCTATTGCTTCCGCATATTATTTCTTGACTCGTTTATTCTGGCTTATGGACATGTACTAGATAGTTTATTTTATTTCTACTGTTCTTGATATCTTATAGACAGCCGTAATGTGACTGTGGAGGGAAGTTTCCTAGCCACAGGTAGCATGGTTGGCTCTGTCACGTGCTGATTTTAGCACACCCTGGGAAGCGGGGCGTGACAAAAACAGTGGCTTTTGGGTACAGTCCCGAATCACATGGAGACAATGAGCGATAGAAGGGGTTTCGTCTCTCCCGGTATTGGGAGTTGAAACTGCGCTGTACTCGATTGGCTGTAACAGGAAGTCCCTGTCTAGGGCTGCTTTAGAGATATACTGGTAAGTGTTATCAGTAGTTTCTCGACCCGTTATGAGCCTCATATCGGCACGACTTATCGAGTTACTGGGTCTGATATTTACCACCACTAGACGAGATATACGACATATCAGACGAAGAGACCGGACTGTATGATAGTGTTACTGATTGGATTCGCAGGAGTGTGAGCAGGCTTGCTTGTTGATCTTCTGATCGCTCAATACCCGGGTGGCCGTTACGTTTAGCAGACCGCTTGCGGCTTGTGGGTGTTTGATATGATCATCATCCACTACCGGCGTATTGATGAGTCTTTAGAGTCCTACACAGGGGTTTCCTGGCTCAAGCGAAACGGAGTAGGAACACATATGTGATATGCGCGGGACTGAGATTAATACGATATGTGATACCGTATTCTATTCTCGCGATTTGTGACATTGGTCGGTTATATGCGATATAGCCGGGTTATCGGATCAAGTGTTGATTCGATAAGTTGTTACATATGATATTAGTCGGTTATATGTAATATAGCCGGATTATTAAATCAAGAGTTGATTTAATAATTTAATGTATAATTATATATTTGATATATTAAATTACATTAACTAATACTTGCTCACTTATGATTTCTTTTCTCACTTGATGTGCACAATATATATATGTGATATGTATATTTGTGTACATGTTTGTGTCATGTTAGGTTACACATGCAACAAGGGTGTATGAGATTTATACCATTCTAGGGTTAATTAAGGTTTCATATTTATTATTAAGTTAAACAAATTTGTGTGAATTTGTTATGGCTGAAGCTTATGGATAATCATTGACAAAGTCAACTCTTTTGTCTAACTTAAAATATTTATTAACCCAAGCCTTAACCCTATGCTATGTTTTATTCTCTACATGAGTTAGTCATGATATTTTTCACCATGGTTGCATTTCTAACCTCATGATTAATTCAATCTCACTTGATGAGTTCATTCTTCTTCTTCTTCCTCAAAAGCTTTCTAGTTTCAATGGAGGTATGAGAAAAAATGTGAGAAAATCAAATCTAAAGTGAGCCCACTTCCATCCTCTGCTACTTGCCATTTTAGTATAGGGTGTTTGCTTTACTAATTCCATAATTAGTGAAGAGATAGCCTGGGTTAGTGTCTCCTCAACGTAGATCATCTTCGGCCTCGAAGTCTTCGAAGCAAGCATGTTCGTTTCTTCAAAGGAGCCTCTCTAGAGTCCGAAGTTCACGATCGCAGCGAAGGGACTACTACACGGAGCTATTGAAGTGAAGAACCGGTCTACAAAGATTGTATTCCTTGCTCACTTTTCATATGCGAAGATGTTTGCATAATTTTCCGTCGATTTCTAGTAAACAATTCTTAGTTTGGGTTAGCTAGAACAGCAAATTTTGAATTTGGCATGGGCGATGCCTCCCAAAATCTTGCTGCCGTTCTAGGTAACCCTACAGTGGTATCAGAGACATGCCAGAAATTTAGACGGATTTTGTTAAGATTACGAAACCGAAATACTCCGAAACTTGAAACGGAAAATTAAAGTTTCTGTCGATTTTAAAAGTTGTTCAAAATTTTTTTAAACAAGTACAAAGTGATGTATGAGATATATCATGAACACAGTCAAAATTTCAGGGTATTCTGGAAAAAATGGCCGGCCATGACACGTGTGATCTCGTCCAAATCCGAGCCCCACCCCCTGAAATTTTTTGTGTGTTCCAGTGACTTGGTTTTGATGTTTCAGGTGTTGTTTGCATTTGGTAATTTTGCATGTGATGTAATCTTACACTATAAGCAATTCGGAGTGTTTCGTATTCGTAGGTTTAACATTGTTTCTGGTTATTCGCATGTTGTCTAGACAAAATTAAAAAGTTCGATCGAATGTCAAAAACCCATTTTTTCAAGTTTAACGTATTCGGAAAAATATGCAAGTAATTCTATGAACTCTCTAGAAGAATGAAACCTTAACTCGACTTTTTTGGATCGCGGAACCGCGATCATACCCTAGGGTTTGTCGTAATTCCGTGGCGACATGAGTGAGACTTGGGTTTGCCCTTCTACGGCTGGTGCATAGGTACTGTGGCATATTCTGGGTATTATTAAAACTGTGCTCAAGTGTTGAGCTGTCGGAAAATTGTGGGACTTTGATGAATCGATCGAAAAGTTTAACGTTCGTCCGGGTATCATGTGATGGGATACAATATTTTGAATCCACAAGTAGTTATGAGATAACTAATTTGAATGTTATAAATCTAGCAATTTAGTCTCATTTGATCGGTTGCCACGGGATTTTGATGTGATCAAAAGTCCGTCGCAATCACGTAGCGTACACGGATACTCGCCGGATAAACTTAATAGATAGCCATACCCCATATCCTCGACTAAGTGACTGTAGGAGAACCCCATCGCCAAAAGCATCCGTTCAGATGCTCGCGGCAGCGGTGTTCCGCCTTAGTGCACTTCGTCGACGGCATCGGGGGATGCGGCCGTCTACTAATGTTTCCGATGAGCATTCGATCTGGATGTCGGGAATCTTGTTGAATTGCCCGACTTGTTATTGTAAAGTGTTTTCAATATCGAGACTAAAATGCAGGGTTTATAATTGTTAGGCATGTGATGTCTAAGGAATTCATTTGGTTAGGCATGTGATGTCTAAGATGGTTGCGGATTCCAACTGTTGTAGTTTTTCACTTTTTTTTCTGCGACCATAAGTGTAATATGTGCTGTATCGCCGGTTTCGGTACTATATGTCAACGACAATTGGGATACGCATATTTACTTGCGTTGATGATATGCGATGTTATGTGTTGCTGTGATATGTTATATTGGATCGTCGTGTTTTGAATAGCCGGGGGTTTTATGTGATATGAGAGTTTTTCATTTTCATTCATGTAAAATTCATTGTATGTAATATTCTTTTATTGGGGCACTTCCGGGTTGAGGATGATGTCACCATTGTATATTATTTACTTTTCCGCATTAGGATAGACCCAAGATGGGGAGCACAAGTAACCGAGTTCTAGGGTCCAGTGGGAGACCATCTCGAGGAGTCGAGACCGGGTCTCCTAACTCTAGAATTGGAAGGGTTGCTTGCCGCTCTCGTAGGGGTCTAGGGATGTGGGTTTTGCTATTCATCACGACCGTGGAATCCATGTTTTATACAGGCTTAAAATAAAATCCAGAAATGCTATTATATCCAACATTTCATTTGTTGTGTTCTGCTGCGATATTCTGTGATGTGATCATTGATTATATTCTGAGATGAATGCTTATATTATATATATGTGATATATATTATATATTGTTGCTTTCGTTTCTGTTGGGGTCAAAATTTGTAGCCCGGTTGACCAAGTCAAAGTCAAGGTCAACCCCAAGCCAGGTGGGCCCAAGCCTAGGTCAAGCGGGCCTATGCCCAAGTCGAGCTCGCGGCCAGCCTCCCCATGCCAGTATAAAATCATGTAATAATAATTTTAATGTAATTTTTTTATGCATGAATGGGCATAAAGCTAAATTTTTTTAATGCCCATGGTTTATGTGCAAAAAGAAATGGCACATGAGCCATGAGATGGGAAAAATGCCATTTTTGTAAAGCCCAAGGGGCTATATGTAAAGTATATAGCTTATAACGGCAAAGATAATGAAAATATCTCAACAACTTTTTCTCTCTTCAAAAAAAAGAATCAATATCTGTGATCTTCTCCTTCCTCAAGGTTCTAAAACCTTCTTCTTTCTTTTGAATTAAATCAAGAGTTTTACTCTTCATTTTCTAAAACTAAATAGTTTTTCACCACAAAAACCACAGAGGGGAACTCAGATCTTCCATTAGATCTCAAAAATGGGATATTTTTAAAATCTCACTACTCTTGTTATCCAAGAGCCGGCCAACAAAGGAGGAAGAAGGAGACCCATCTCCAAAAACCCCACTTTGGGGAAGATCCAGGGCTCAAGGGGAAAAGCCCCTTCATTAGCTTTAAAAATATCTTAGGAGTTTGACTCCTCACACACACACACACACACACACACACATACATACAAAATAATAAGTATTTCTTTCTGGGAGTACAACTCCCAGTGCATGGACCAAGTCCCTTTTGCCGCCCAGCGCCTGAGCGCCCACGTGCTTGACACGTGTGGCGCTAGTGCCAGCACCCAAAGCGCGAGCGCCCATGTGCCTGGCACATGAGGCGCTGGCGCCTAAAGAGCTACCTCGAGCGCCCATGTGCTTGGCACGTGTCGCGCTAGCGCTCGAGCGCCCACGTGACTGGCACGTTACCACTAACGTCCCCAAAGCGCTTGGGCCCGAGTGCCCACGTGCCCGGCACGTGTGGCGCTAGCGCCCGAGCGCCCACATGCCCGGTACGTGAGGCGCTAGCACCCTGTCGCCCAGGGCGCTAGCCCCAGCGTTCGAGCGCCCAAGCGCCCGTGTGCCGCGCACATGAGGCGCTGGCGCTTTCTCCCACGCATCCTTTGGATGCCCTTTCCTTTATATATATATATATATATATATATATATAGACACACACACATACTCTACAACACTGTCCCCCGTTAGAAAATTTTTCTAACGGGGCGCTGCCCCACACCCCGCAAGGGGGCTTCTAGCCCCTTGACCCCTAGCCCGCTATCCGGGTAGCGGGAACCCCGTAAAAAACTCTGCGAGGCCCCCAATATATCCAAAACCCCTTCAAAACACAACACTGCACATTGAGTTCGCATGACCTGTTTGACCCGTCAATCGGAGGTTCTCTCGCTCCAAAGGCGAGGGGTAATTAACGGCTGCTTAGTCCCCGGCTGCCGGAGATTCGGATCCCCGCAATCAATAAACCCCTGCCCGCCCTAGGCAGGGAGAATCTGTAATGCGCCTGACGAGCGCGCGCGTATTCCCATCTCAATGGGGTGATGAAAAACACCCTACAGATTCTGGCATACCCGGTGGGACTAATCTCCCCCCATATTTCGGGTTAAACGTTCATGCGAACTCAATCAATATACATATCTATATTTATACTAAAATAATACTCTTTCATGCAGGTCTTCAAGGAATCACTTTTCAACAATGTCTCCAAGGACGATCTCAGCTCTCAGCACGGCTCACATCTCCTACACGATGAAGATGGACGCCAGGATGGCCCTTCCGGCCAGTCTCGGACGACAGTGGGAGGAGCCACTGCTATCATTTGGCTCTATTCTGTTCGTTCCAGCTAACGTCATCCCTGCTCCTTAAGACCCGGTGACTGATAAACCAGCCTCGAAGGGGAAAAGGCCGAATGTCATGGTTGCGAGGGCACCTCAACCCAAGCGCAAGTCCGTTCCCGAACGACTCTCCATTGCCCCAGATGGGGGCAAGGCCACCAGCACTAACAAAGTAACAGGGCATCTCGGGCAAGCTCTAGCCGCCCCTGACAACTGCTCAATTGGGTATCTTCTCTAAGCTCCCCTCTAATCGGCTCATGATGGCTTCCTGGATGACGGATGCCCGCCAAGCCCTCAAAATTGAGAAGTTAAGACAGAAAAGGCTCAGATATAGAGCCAACAAAAGGCTAGGGCTCCCGCTAGGCTGAACTTTATGAGGTTCGAAGAACAGTGTTACCCCGCCAAAGATGAGGAAATGGCTGGATATATGGTCCGCCCTGTCTACATGGTAGGAACGCGCAGCAAGAGCAAGGACGGGGCCACCACATCTCAAATCCAATCTGGCTTGAATGTGGTTGCCGCTTTCCAAGAACAGTCGCCTTCGCTGGATGATGAAAACCCTCTCGATGAGGATGATAGGCAGAAAGACCCCTCAGTCCATGTAGAGTCAAGCTCGGACAGCGAGGAAGAGCCGACTTTCCGCCCCAGGACCGCGGAGCAAGAGCTGCTTCAAGAGATCCGAAAGCAGCTCAGAAACAAAGACAAGGAGATGGCCAAACTTTACTCCAAAATTAACGACTTGACGAATGTTGTCTTGCAGCTCACGCCCCGACTTGCCTCTCAGCCGCCCAATCAAGCACAGGGCTCTGCTCATGAACCGGGAAACGGTGTCCCAAGGCAGCCTACGCCTATTCCTTCAAATCCAAAGGTGGGCGGACTGCATGAAAGTCAGTCGCATCCTATCTCGGGAAATGTCTTGGCTACCAATAACAGTAGCCCGCTAACTCATTATCAAATCATGGATTTGGTTGCCAACAAAGTCAAAACATTGGTAGCCGAAGCTGATGCGCAAAAAGATGTTAGCAGTAGCGGGAGACCATATCCTGCTCAGTATGATCTGGTAGAATTTCCCAGCACCCATGTCATCCCTAAATTCGGAAGATTTGATAGGACGGGAAATGCGAATCAGCACGTCGCCCATTTTAAAGCCTCATGCAGGAATACTGGGGGCAATGATGCACTTCTCATCCGCCGGTTCGTTAATAGCCTGGCCAATGTTGCTTTCGACTGGTACGCAAGTATACCGGATGGCTCCGTCACAACTTTCGTCCAAATGGAGTCTCTGTTTCGACAGAGATTCATGAGCGTCAGCGATAAGATCACCATTACCGATCTCGTAAGGACCAAGCCAAAGAACAACGAAAGCAGCATGTATTTTATAACCCGATGGTGCAATCTCTCCGTCAAATATGAACCGCCGATAGAGCAGGACAAATCTGTCAGTATCCTTGTCGGAAATCTCAACAATTGGATGGCCCCGTTTCTATGCACCGCGGGTCTCAAAACATTCCAAGAGCTGACTAGGAAAGTTCAGATGCTGGAGCGTTCAAAGCAGGAGTCCTCCTCGAATTCCCAAAATAACAATAGGTCCTGGAGAAATCGAAAGGACGAAAATCGCAAAGGCGGAAATTCCGACGATACTGAATTTTTCAACACTTCGGCTAACCGAAATAAGTTAGGGATGAGCGGGCCTATTGCCAACCAGCCTCGGAAGCCAGTTGTTTCCCCCAATCAGAGCAAAGCTCTGTTTGAATTTCAAAATTCAAAAATTGAAGCAACGCTTCAAATCCTGTGCGCTGCGCGCAACGCGCCACGTGTCAGAAGCTGATACGTCAGCGCAACGCCCAAGGTAGTGCGCCCAATCAGAGCAAAACTCTATTTAAAGCAAAAATTAAAGGAAGCAACGCTTCAGTCGCGCAAGCGCTGCGCGACACGTGTCAGCGCAGTTGCGCAAGCGCTGCGCGACACGTGTCAGCGCAGTTGCGCTGCGCTATGCGCTGCGCGACACGTATCAGCGCAGTTGCGCTGTGCTGTGCGCTGCGCGACACGTGTCAATCGCTGGTGCATTTGTGTCAAACAGAATTAAAATTCTAATAAGATCTTTCTGTTCTTGTTAAAATAAGAAGATTGTCTTCTATAAAACAGAAGCTTTTGGACCAAAGATCCAACGGTGGGGAAAATTCCCCAAATCACTCAGAGAAAAATCTCTTTAACAAATTTAACTAATTAATGGGCACTGTATAAAGACCCCCAAACCCCAATTCAGAGGGCATCGAATTCAAAATCATCAACATCATCAACATTGTGAGAGATTAAAAACCTCAAAACAGAGAGAACTCTGAAGAAATTCAAGAAAAAGGTAAAAAAAACCCTTTAAAATAGAAGAATTTCTTCTAATAGATCATTGATCTAAGAATAAGATCAATGATCTTCAGTAAAATATAAATAACAGTGCCTTGCTTTTTTTATGAACCACTGGTTCTCTGAAAACAAAAAAAAAACTTGTTTTCTCTGATCTAAAATTGATCAAAAAACAAAACAGTGTGTTTACTCCAATCAGAGCAAAGCTCTGTTCAAATTCCAAGGTGGGAAAAGAAGCAATGCTTCTGTTTTTCTCCAATCAGAGCAAAGCTCTATCTTGAAAATTAAAGTGAAAATTAAAGTTAAAATAAATGAAGTAACGCTTCAGATCTCCTGCGCTGCACGCAGAGCGCCACGTGTCAAAATCAGACACGTTAGCGTAAATAGCGCAGCGCCCAAGGTAGCGTATTCCATCAGAGCAAAGCTCTTAAAAAAAAAATTCAGTTGCGCAGCGCATCTGCGCTGCGCTGTGCGCTGCGCGACACGTGTCAGCGCAGCAGCGCACAAAAAAAAATTCAGTTACGCAGCGCAGCTGCGCTGTGCGCTGCGTGACACGTGTCAGCGCAGCAGCGCACAAAAAAAAATCAGCTGCGCGACACGTGTCACGCTCTGGAGCATTTGCGCCAAGCAGAATTAAAATTTTGAGAAATCTTTTCTGTTCTTGTTAAAACAAGAAAATTTTCTTCTGTAAAACAGAGGCCTTCGGATCAAAGATCCAACGGTGGGGAAAATTCCCCAAATCACTCAGAGAATGATCTCTTTAACAAACTTTAACTAATTTATGGGCACTATAAAAAGGACCCTAGAGCTCAATTCAAAGGCAACAACATTTTCTTAAAAAACAAATCAAGAGCTTCAAACAGAGAGAACTCTGAGAAAAATTTCAAGAAAAAGGTAAAAACCTTTATAAGAGAGAAGAAATTTCCTCTAATAAATCATTGATCTAAAAACAAGATCAATGATCTTCACATAATAAATAGTGCTTTGCACTTCTTATGAACCACTGGTTCTTTAAAACAGGAAAAAATAAAAATAAATAAAAAATAGTGCTTTGTACTTTTATGAACCTTTGGTTCTCTGAGATAAGAAAAACAAGAAAAAACTTTTTTTTTCTTAGATCTAAATCAAATAGTATTTTGCACTTTTTTTATGAACCATCGGTTCTTGAATCTAAAAGATTCTTAAATTAATAGTGCTTTGCACTTTTATGAACCTTTGGTTCTCTGAGATAAGAAAAACAAGAAAAAACTTATTTTTTCTTAGATCTAAATCAAATAGTGCTTTGCACTTCTTTTATGAACCATCGGTTCTTGAATCTAAAAGATTCTCAAATTAATAGTGCTTTACACTTATAAATCTGCACTGTTGCGCTCTTGGGTTGGCGCAAGCCACCAGAGAGCGCCACTGTCAGCATCTGAACCAGTTGCGCTACGCGCTTTTGAAATAGAGCTTTGCTCTCTGAAATTGGCGCAACTCACCAGAGCGCGCCATATGTCAGCAGCGCAAGCGCAGCGCACTGTGCTGCTTGACACGTGTCATCATCATAAGCGCTTGCGCTCTTTGATTGGCGCAAAGCGACTAAAAATGCAATGCATTTTCTCTGTTAAAAGGGCCAAGCCCAAGTCAAAATGACCTAACAGGCCAAAATAAATTGCAAGGCAATAAATGGGCAGAGCCCAAATAAATTGATACTTTGCATCCTTTATATAAGGGCAGAGCCCAAATAAAATTGATGCCTTGCATCATTCCTAAAAGAACAGAGCCCAAAACAAATTGATGCTCTGCATCATTTCTGGGCAAAGCCTAAATAAAAATAAAAAATAAATGCAATGCAAAAGCAAATAAAATATTGAATATTTTCAACTGGACTTAGCCCAATTTTGGCCGTAAGTCCGTAAATTAAATTGACTGAGCAAGATTGCTCTCTTAAATCAATTTACTACCGGTTCGAGGGTACATCTCCGAACTCCTCTGACACCTGTCGTTGTAATCCTTCACCGACGTCAGAGAGGTGACGGGTCCCAACGACTACACGTATATGGACTGCGGGGTCCTTAAACTCGTGGACCGAAACGTCCTTAAACTAATATCGGACCGAAACGTCCTTAAACTAACGGTGGACCACTATGTCCTTAAACTGGTATTGGACCACCATGTCCCTAAACTGGCACAATAGAGCCCAAATGCTCTTTTGTCGGATCTAAACGATCCCATTAAGTCGATCTTAGTCCCAAGCTGGACTAACGTATCCTTAACAACCGTTTAAGTTGATCTTAGCCTCAAATATGGCTAACGCATCCTTAAACCTTCAAACAGACTTTAGTCCCAAATTGGACTATAAATTCCCCCAATCAACTTTGGCTCAAGGGTACATCTCTGAACTCCTCTGACATTTGTCGTTGTAATTCTTCAACGTCGTCAGAGAGGTGACGGGTCCCGACGACCATACATGCAATGGACCACTATGTCCCTAAACTGGAACAATAGAGCCCAAATGCTCTTTTGTCGGATCTAAACGATCCCGTTAAGTTGATCTTAGTCTCAAATTGGACTAACGTATCCTTAACAAACGATTAAGTTGATCTCAGCCTTAAATATGGCTAACGTGTCCTTAAATCAAACCTTTAAACAAACTTTAGTCCCAAATTGGACTATAGATCTCTCAACCAACTTTGGTTCAGGGGTACATCTCTGAACTCCTCTGATATTTGTCGTTGTAATCCTTCAACGTCGTCAGAGAGGTGACGGGTCCTGACAACCACACATTAATACGGACTGTGGGGTCCTTAAACTTATGGACTTATGCGTCCTTAAACCAATATCCGCCCCCAAAATGGGAATGTTGGACCACTATGTCCCTAAACTGGAACAATAGAGCCTAAACGCTTTTTTGTCGAATCTAAACGATCCCGTTAAGTTGATCTTAGTCTCAAACAGGACTAACGTATCCTTGACGAACGTTTAAGTCGATCTTAACCGCAACGCGACTAAGGCATCCTTAAACTAAAAACACCAAACCCAAATCTAAGTAAATATGGATTTGGACTAATCCACGCCCTACGGGCGACGGTATTACTCAGTCTCCGTATACAATCCACGGGCAACCACAAACAAAACAAACACACACGACACGAAGTGAAATTCTGGAGAAGGAGAAAGTGGCTACCGCGATGCGGTAGCGTAATTAACTGCAGGGGCTTGCACCTGCAGGGAAGAGCGTCCCCACAATCAAAAACCCTTCAAGCGAGGGGGAATCTGGCAAAGTCTGCTACATCGACCGCATCCGTCTAAACCTTCGATACACGGTGCCATAAATCAACTTGGCATCTTCGGAGAGGTAGACGGATAAAAACCAAATAGCATCTGCCCGGAATCTCAGTGCCAGGACTTCGCAGTCGTGTGCGCCTTCGGAGGGGAACAGATTCTGGCACGCCCGGTGGGACCTCTTCCTCTTTCCACTCCACACTTCGTGTGTCGTGTTCGCGAACAAATCGCGGTTTGCTGTGATTGCCTGTGGATTCAAGGTACTAAGATTTGGTGTCTTGCTCTATGCAGAAAACAGAAAATCGATGGCTTCGAACTGCACCGCCCGCAGCGATAACTCTCGCTCCGTCATTGCTGGAGGAGTGACTTATGGGCCCCAAGCGGCCTCCCTTTTCAAAATGCCGGTGGAGCAGGTGGCTCAAGCCACCACTGGACTATTTTTTGGGACCATGCTCCCACCAATGAGCTTCAACGCCCCAATGACATTGCAAGAAGCTCCAAAGAAGTCGGTCTTCGATCGATTTACCACTGCCGCGACCCCTCTCAACGGGTTGTCCAACTCCACTGCTTCAGTTTTTAACGGACTAGGCCAGAGCTTTAACAGGCTCATGAAGAAGCCTGCCATACCAGAAGGCGTTATCCCGAAGCGGATAGCCATTCCAACTCCCGTTCCTGGCAAAATCACCAAGGTTGCTTCCCATGTTCAGAAGTCCGCTTCTGACAAGTTGGCCGTCCCCGTTCAACGGACGTCGATCTTTAAAAAGCTGGTACCAGTATATTCTGACCAACACAGGGGGCATGAGGAGGTCACCCCTATAGCTGAAGCAACTCCATCAGCACGACATGCCCGACGTCGCTACTGGCGCCGAGTGAGGAAGGCTGGGGGCAACTCCCCCTCTGGACTTACTCCTCCAACTCTAATGGTGGGGATCGATACTGCTGTTCCAACAAGGAACAGCTTTGAGTTGCTGAACTCGGTGCGCAGAAACTCTCCTACTGCGGTGCTAAAGCGAACTCCTTCATCTGTGAAGAATATTCCAGAGAAGAAGCTAGAGCAGCCCCCTCAACGGCTGTCCTCTAAAATTTACAAGGTCTGGCGACAGGTCCAGGAGTCAGTGATTAATGAAAACCATCTTCATCGACAGAGAAAGATGAAGGTGCGGCAGGAGAAGGATTACTCTGTCAAGCCACAAAAAACAAAAGCTACTTGGATGCCCACTACAACGGCTCCCTTAACTCCAATCACTCAAAAGAGGAGGCCGCAAAAAGCCCCTGTGTCTTTGGCAAATCGCAAAGACACCGAACACAAACGCCCCAAGTCTGGGGGCATGGTGGTGCACACCGTTTATATGGCTTGCGGAAAGGAGGAAAGCCGTGCTTCGACGGGTCACCGACCGCTCACCCTTTCCGCAATCAGAAGTTTCAGGAAATGATGACTGTGATGGCTGCACTTACCGAACCGAAAGAAAGTTCGGAAGAATCATCAGAGCAGCGTCACGAACAAGAGACTGATGCTGACTTCTTACGTAGAATCCTCAAAAAGAAGGATACAGAAGCCACAGAACAAGCGGCTAATATAAAACAAATGGCACTCCTCTTCCAAGACATGGTAGGGATGATGTTACAGCCGGACCCTCCAGCTGAAGACCCTCCAGTCATTGTCGAAAATGACGGAGGGGAAATATCTGATCCTCCTTTGGCTCTTTCAGCAGCCAAGGAAGAAACCATTTCCAAGGCCGCGCTTGACGACTATATAGCTCAGCAAATACGAGCTCATCAGGCGAGTAAAGCGGCTGGGCAAACTGTTAGAACGGGACGACCCTATCCAAGCTGGTATGACCAAATCAGTTACCCGCCGGGATACCCGATCCCTAAATTCCACGTATATAAAGGGACAGGAAATCCACATCAACATGTCGCGCAATTCAGGGCCTTATGCGGCAATACTGGAGGCAATAACAAACTGTTGCTTCGCCAATTCGTCGGCAGCTTAGCAGAAACAGCATTTGAATGGTATTCGGAGCTACCTAACGACTCTGTCAAAACATTTGCGGAGATGGAGCTGCTGTTTACACAAAGATTCGCGAGTGCTAGTGAACGCACCCCGATAACAGCACTGATAAATGCCAGGATAAGGCCAAGCGAAACATGGGTCCAATACGCAACACGATGGCGGAACCTATGGTCGAAATGCGAACAACGCATAGAAGAGGTACCTGCGGTAGGCATGTTTGTGGGCACTCTCGATCCGCAGGCGACCATCTCACAATTCATGATGTTCTTCAGGCCGACCACCTTCCAGGCCTTGATTGACAAATTAGCCCAAATGGACCAGATGGGCCATAGACCGTCTCCTCCAAAATCAGATTCCCGAGATGAGAAAGGAAAAGGGAAAGCGATCGTCGTCGCCAATGCTCAACAACAGTCGAGCAACTCAAAGCTGGTCATTCGCCAAAACAACGTGCGTACACGCCCATCCCTCGAAGAGAGGCTAGGACGTCCTTACTCGTTTCCTCAGAATAAAACGAGAAGACTGTTTGAGCTGGCAGTGCGTAACAGACTCATCAATCTGCCGAGTCCAAAGCGTCTGTCGCAGCCAGGCGATCTTAATAATCCCAATTATTGCCCTTACCACCAAACGGTAAGTCACCCGATTGAGGATTGTTTCGTCTTTAAGGGATGGATCGAGGATCAATACCTGCAAGGCAAGTTCACGCTGTCTGAAAGCTGGAAGGTAAACCCACCACAGCCGCACTCTCCAAAGAAGACGGACACGCCGGGGGCAGCTTGTTCTTTAGTCAAGGATGAAAACAATGGAGAAAACTCATCGGATGAATCCGAAGACTACGTAGCGACTTGTCATATGATTTCTCATTCACTGACGGATGATAAAGAGGCTCCTTGCGCTGAGAAACCAATGGCGAATCCTGAGCCGGAGATTCTACAGCCATCAGACGAGTTGATCGATGTCTTCCTAAGTGAAATTCGTCTGAAAGCAAAAGCCAATCAAGAGCGTGAAATGGCCATACTAGAAAGAACCAAGGTATTCCCGTCAAATCAAAAGCCATACACTGCGGGTAAAAACAAATTCAAGACGAGGAAACGGTTCGCCAAGGCTCTCTCAGTAGGAATGAAGCTACCGCCCTCTGAAGAAAATTCTTTCTCTGAGGTAGAGATGCACCCTAACTTCTGTTTATATCATCAGAAGATCATACATCCTACCGAAGACTGCGAGTCCTTTAACTGTTGGTGGCAAGGGTATGTCGCTCAAAAGCAACACTTCGACAGGACAAAGTGTGAAGCTTGTGGACATCGGAAAAATGCGATATATGAGCGCAAAGGAGCCGCCGCAAACTGTCATATAGCCGACTTCAAGGGATCACAAATTATCACCTTTGGAAGCGACTCTGACGAAGAAGCTATCCCCAACTTTTCCCTCGGGGAATCTATTTCGAAAATAAAGGAATTGAGAAGCTACGAGAACGTTCAGCCATGTAATCGCACGCTATTCGAAAAAAATCTCGGCCCTGTAAACAAGGGACCGAACAAAAAGAATAAAGGAAAAGGAAAAACGTCCTTCGTCGCCAGCGCTCAACAACAATTAAATGAACCTAGACCGGTTGCTCGCCAAAGCAACAAGCGGCAACCCCTCCAGGAAAAGTTGAAACGTCCTTACTCGTTTCCGCAAGATAAAACAAGGGGACTGTTCGAGCTGGCAGTGTGCGACAGACTCATCAATCTGCCGAGTCTAAAACGTCCGTTGCGGCTAGGCGATGTTGATAATCCTAATTATTGCCCTTACCATCAAACGGTAGGTCATCTGATCGAGAATTGCTACGTCTTCAAGAACTGGGTTGAAGACCAATACCAACAAGGCAAGTTCGCGCTGTCCGAAAATTGGAAGGTGAACCCGCCACAACCGCATGCTCCAAGAAAGATGGATACGCCGGGGGCATCATGGTCAGTCATAGAGAAAGACCCATAGACCGAAATGTCTTTAAACTACTGCCGCAGCATCCTTAGGCTGACGAGATGAAAAAAATATAAAATATATATATATAAAGAATAAAAAATAAAAATAAAAAAAAAGTAAAAAATGGTATGTCATAAGCAAAACGGGCACGGATGAAAATCCGAAAGGGCTCCGTGAGTAAAAACAGCAGGACTACCGGCGAGTGTTCGTGAAAACCCGAAAGGGCGCGACCTCGTAAATAAAAAAAAAAGAGACGGTATGTCCATAAGCAAAACGGGCACGGATGAAAACCCGAAAGGGCTCCGTGAGTAAAAACAGCAGGACTACCGGCGAGTGTTCGTGAAAACCCGAAAGGGCGCGACCTCGTAAACACAAAAAAAAGAGACGGTATGTCCATAAGCGAAACGGGCATGGATGAAAACCCGAAAGGGCTCCATGAGTAAAAAACAGCAGGGCTACCGGCGAGTGTTCGTGAAAACCCGAAAGGGCACAACCTCGTTAAAAGACACTTATAAGGTCCCTTCGACCTTGTAAGGAGAAACCACCCGCGTGAGATCCTTACGACTCACAAAGGGAGCAGCACACTTAGGGATCCCCACGATTCCTAAGGAGAAAATACACTTGCGAGATCCTCACGACTCGTAAGGAGAACTCTCTTATGGGACCCTCACGGCTCATAAGATTTGAAAGTCTTAAGTTACAGAGACCTAAACCTGTGCTTAAGCAACCCCCACAACTTTCATTATGGCCCTACAAGCGGCTCGATACTGATCCTTGTATACAATCCACGGGCGCGAATAAACATTCCCTAACCAAGTCCCATCCGTGAATGGGGATATGTCCATACGGTGAACGACCCTTGCAAGTCCTCTCGACTTATGAGGAGAAAACCCTTTTGTAAGATCCTTACGACTTACATAGGAACATACACTTAGGAATCCTTATGATCCCTAAGGAGAAAACACACCTACGAGATCCTCACGACTTGTAGGGAGAAATACCTTTGTGAGACCCTTACGGCTCATGAAGTCAAAAGCCTTAGTCGACAGAATCCTAACCCTGTTTACTAAGCCACCCTTTGTTCGATATCGACAAAGGCAAATGATGATTCACTCCTGGCAATATCCCAGTTGTAGCGATGTTGATGCCTAAAACGGTATCAAATTCCAAGTCCCTTCATGGAAAATGATGATTCGCTCCTGGCAATATTCCAGTTGTAGCGATGCTGATGCTGAGATTGGTGTCAGATTCCAAGTTCCACACTCGCGATAAAAAATCAGCGAGCCACACATGCATACGAAATAGCCGAAATGATGGGGCAACTTGCAATAAAAAGCAGCAAGTAAAAATGTATGCATGCAAAATAGCCGAAATGATTGGGCAACTCGCAATAAAAAGCAGCGAGTAAAAAGAAAATAAATAGCCGAAATGATTGGACACCGCGAAAAACCGCCGAAATGATTGGGCAATCGCGACCTTCGCGATATAAAAGCTGAAATGACAGAGCATCGCGGAAATAAAAAAAATGAATGAATGAAACTTTGGCCCTAGAGGCGATAGTACAGCAATCCCTGTATACGATCCAGGGGCACAAACAAAGAAGGAGGCACCCTTTCCTTCCCAATGCTCCATCAGAAAACGGAGCCAAATCTTAACGGCAATATCTACGGCCTAACAATCAAACAAACGGAGCCACGGCAAAATCCCAGCTCCACCCCGACGTTCGTTTCGATATAGCAGACGAATTGTCACCCCAGCGTTCTTCCTCTTACATGATTCGGACGTGACAAAGTAAACGAAGCGAAGGCCAAATTCCTAGCTTCAAGGTCTTAACGGCGAGTCATATAAAGCCTGAAAGACAACTAGAGATCATCTCACACCAGTGCGGAATGGTCACCACTTCGACGTTCGACTCGACACAGCAGACACAACAATCATCAAACAAATGGAGCCACGGCAAAATCCCTAGTTCCAAAACTCGACGGTTCATCAGCAACCTAGAGACAACCTCGACGTCCGTCTCGATACAGCAGACGAGATGTCACCCCAACGTTCGTCTCGATACAGTAGACGCAATGTCAACAAGAGCGTTCCTCCGCAGTCCAGCTGGAGGCAGATGCAACGTCAACAAAAGATCTCACGGTCGAAACAAAGTGGAGTAACGGCAAAATCCCAACTCCACCTTAGCATTCGTCTCGTTACAGCAGACGCAATGTCAACAACGGCGTTCCTTCGCAGTCCAGCAGGGTGTACATGCAAAGTTAACAAAAGACCCCATGGTCGAAACCAAGCGGAGTGACGGCAAAATCCCAGCTCCACCTCAGCATTCGTTTCAATACACCAGACGCAGTGTGAGCAAATGAAGCGAAGGCCAAATTCCTAGCTTCAAGGTCTTAACGGCAAGCCATATAAAGCCTGAAAGACCACCGGAGATCATCTCACATGGAGTGGTCTCCTCCTCGACGTTCGTTTCGATACAGCAGACGAGTTGTCACCCCAGCGTTCTTCCTCCAGCAGGGATTCGGACGTGACAAAGCAAACGAAGCGAAGGCCACATTCCTAACTTCAACGTCTTTACGGTAACTCACATAAAACCGGAAAGACAATCGGAGGTCATCTCGCACCAGCACAGAGTGGTCACCACCTTGACGTTCGTCTCGATACAGCAGACGAAATGTCAACCCGAGCGTTCTTCCTCCAACAGGATTTGGACACAACAAAGCAAACGAAGCGAAGGCCACATTCCTAGCTTCGACGTCTTGATGGTAACTCATATAAAACCGGAAAGACAATCGGAGATCATCTCGCACTAGCACAGAATGGTCACCACCTCGACATCCGTCTTAATACAGCAGACGAGATGTCACCCCAACGTTCGTCTCGACACAGCAGACGCAACGTCATCAAACAAACGGAGCCACGGCAAAATCCCTAGTTCCCACCGCAACATTCGTCTCGATACAGCAGACGCAATGCCAGCAAACGAAGCAAAGGCCAAATTCCTAGCTTCAGGGTCTTGACGGCAACTCATATAAAGCCCGAAAGACTATCGGAGATCATCCCCACACCAGCGCGGAGTGGTTATGACTCATCGGGGCTCACCAAAATAAGCCTAACCTCAAGTAAAAAGCGACATGGCAAATTCCTAATGCTTGCTCTTCCGACGGTCAAACTGCCAAGGAGAATTGCTTGAAGACGTCTTGTCCAGCCCCCGAAGGGATCAGAGACACGGCAGTCGCAGGGCTACTCGAACAACACGATTGCCTATCGAGGACTATATCAGCTTATGCGACGGTACGATGGCCAAAACCCTAAATACCACCAACCTTAACGGGCTTCTGTCGTAAAGAGCAGAGGTTAAATGCGACGTTAAGATGTTCTTGCGAGAAACGCTCGATTCGTCTCGACTTGCGAAAAAATTGTTGAGGCGGCTCGACTCGTGAGATAAAGCCTTAGGCAGTGGGCATAAAAGAAGCCTGTTTCCTAAGCACCGGGACCCTGCAAGTTGGCCCAAAACGGTCTCTTGCATACCATCCACGGGTCTCACTCTCCAACATCGAACTTCGACAAGGAGGAAAACAACCGCTTACAAGTCCTCTCGACTCGTAAGAGAGAAAAATTCTCTTGTAGGATCCTTACGACTTATAAGAGAAAACCACACTTAGGAATCCTCATGATTCCTAAGGAGAAAAACCCACCTACGAGATCCTCTCGATCCGTAGGGAGAAAAGTCTCTATGAGACCCTCACGGCTCATAGAGTTGAAAAGTCTTAGGCAGCAGATCTGAACCTGCGGCCTAAGCCCTCGCTATCTCGTGAAGAAATCAAGAAGCTTACTATATTACCTGCTAATTGTGACGACATGCTGAGAAAGAGGAAAAGCAACAGAAAGAGCACCCGATTTACATTTGATCAAGCGTTCAAGACACATTCATTCATGCATGGGCAAAAAGACTCAGGACAAAAGATATATAATAAAGACAAGCTGGGATAAAAAAAATTTCCATTAATATTGCCCGAAGTTCTTACAGTTATACAAATAATAAACGAAAGTTACAATGGAATAACCTCAGAACCAGGGCATGGATTGAGGAATTCAAAAACGACCCTATCTATGGCTTTCCAAGCCTCGCGGACCATCCTAGTGTGCTTCCTTTCGCGAGCACAAGCGTCAGGGTCCTCCCCGATGTCTACCACCCTCTGATAAGCAGCGAGTATGGCAGACTGTTGAAAGACCTCGTGCAAGAGGTCGATAAGACTGTCTCGCCGTCTCTTCGAGATAAAGTTCAATAGGTACACAGAGTGCACCTTGTCCTCAGCGGCATCCACCGCCCTAAGCGGCACGCCGGAACAGAATAGGGGAAGCGCTTCCCAGATAGCTCCCACGATAAGTTTAAAAAGAGAGGAACGTCGGGGAAGCAGTGGACCATTGTATGCGTCGAAGCAACTCATTATTTCAGCACACTCCTCGTTTGTGAACTCCCGATTTTGAGAGCGACCAAGTAGGCGGATGTCCTCATGAGAGATGATCTCGTTAAGAGCATACATGTGGGCGTTCATTGTTCCTGTGAAAGAGGATCAACAGAATTATCAGAAAGACTGATTAAGCAAAACGATATAATGCACCGAGGAATAAAATGCCATCTTTAAGTTCCAAGATCCATGAAGAATTCTTAAGAGTTCTTCTATATGATTTGGGAGGAGCAAAGCTCCATTAATGAATTAAGAAAATCCAAGAAAAATCTTTCAGAGAGCAGAGCTCTATGGAACCCTAGTAGGGTCCCCTTTAGTTCTCTTTAGATCCCTTTAAGACCTGTAGAGCAAAACTCTGCTAAGTGAAACCCTAAATAGGTTTCCTTTAGATTAGGGATCTATTGAGAGCGAGGCTCTATCAATGAAAATTAATTTAATTTAATTTAATCCAAATTAAAATTTTCACCTAAAAGTTTTAAGAGTTTAACTCTTAAAGTTCTTGAAAATAAAGAGCAGGGCTCTGAGTTCTAAAAGTAAAATTTTAGAGATGAGAATCATCTAAGAGACCAAAGGTCCTATTTATAGGCATCAAGTGCCCTTTCAGCTTCCAAGGGATGGCGCGACGGTTCGGAGTCTGCCACCGCTGCGCTCACGTTAGGAGGCCACGTAAGCGCAACGGTGGGGGGGCATTTGTTTACTCCAATCAGAGCAAAACTCTGTTCAAATTCCAAGGTGGGAAAAGAAACAATACTTCTGTTTTTCTCCAATCAGAGCAAAGCTCTATCTTGAAATTAAAGTGAAAATTAAAGTTAAAATAAATGAAGTAACGCTTCAGATCCCCTGCGCTGTACGCAGAGCGCCACGTGTCAAAATCAGACACGTTAGCGTAAGGAGCGCAGCGCCCAAGGTAGCGTACTCTATCAGAGCAAATCTCTTTAAAAAAAAATTCAGTTGCGCAGCGCACCTGCGCTGCGCTGTGCGCTGCGCGACATGTGTCAAAATCAGACACGTTAGCGTAAGGAGCGCAGCGCCCAAGGTAGAGTACTCTATCAGAGCAAAGCTCTTTAAAAAAAAATTCAGTTGCGCAGCGTACCTGCGCTGCGCTGTGCGCTGCGCGACACGTGTCAGCGCAGCAGCGCACAAAAAAAAATTCAGTTACGCAGCGCAACTGCGCTGTGCGCCGCGCGACACGTGTCGGCGCAGCTGCGCTGTGCGCTGCGCGACACGTGTCAGCGCAGGAGTGCACAAAAAAAAAGTTTCAGCTGCGCGACACGTGTCAGCGCAGATGCGCAAGCGCAGCGCGACACGTGTCACGCTCTGGAGCATTTGCGCCAAGCAGAATTAAAATTTTGAGAAATCTTTTCCGTTCTTATTAAAATAAGAAAATTTTCTTCTGTAAAACAGAGGCCTTCGGATCAAAGATCCAACGGTGGGGAAAATTCCCCAAATCACTCAGAGAATGATCTCTTTAACAAAGTTTTATTAATTTATGCGCACTATAAAAAGGACCCTAGACCTCAATTCAAAGGCAACAACATTTTCTTAAAAAAAATCAAGAGCTTCAAACAGAGAGAACTCTGAGAAAAATTTCAAGAAAAAGGTAAAAACCTTTATAAGAGAGAAGAAATTTCCTCTAATAGATCATTGATCAAAAAACAAGATCAATGATTTTCACATAATAAATAGTGCTTTGCACTTCTTATGAACCACTGGTTCTTTAAAACAGGAAAAAATAAAAATAAATAAAAAAATAGTGCTTTGCACTTTTATGAACCTTTGGTTCTTCGAGATAAGAAAAACAAGAAAAAACTTTTTTTTTCTTAGATCTAAATCAAATAGTGTTTTGCACTTCTTTTATGAACCATCGGTTCTTGAATCTAAAAAGTTCTTAAATTAATAGTGCTTTGCACTTTTATGAACCTTTGGTTCTCTGAGATAAGAAAAACAAGAAAAAACTTGTTTTTTCTTAGATCTAAATCAAATAGTGCTTTGCACTTCTTTTATGAACCATCGGTTCTTGAATCTAAAAGATTCTCAAATTAATAGTGCTTTGCACTTATAAATCTGCACTGTTGCGCTCTTGGGTTGGCGCAAGCCACCAGAGAGCGCCACGTGTCAGCATCTGAACCAGTTGCGCTACGCGCTTTTGAAATAGAGCTTTGCTCTCTGAAATTGGCGCAACTCACCAGAGCGCGCCACGTGTCAGCAGCGCAAGCGCAGCGCACTGCGCTGCTTGACACGTGTCATCATCATAAGCGCTTGCGCTCTTTGATTGGCGCAAAGCGCCTAAAAATGCAATGCATTTTCTCTGTTAAAAGGGCCAAGCCCAAGTCAAAATGACCTAACAGGCCAAAATAAATTGCAAGGCAATAAATGGGCAGAGCCCAAATAAATTGATGCTTTGCATCCTTTATACAAGGGCAGAGCCCAAATAAAATTGATGCCTTGCATCATTCCTAAAAGAACAGAGCCCAAAACAAATTGATGCTCTGCATCCTTTCTGGGCTAAGCCTAAATAAAAAAAAAATGCAATGCAAAAGCAAATAAAATGTTGAACATTTTCAACTGGACTTAGCCCAATTTTGGCCGTAAGTCCTTAAATTAATTGACTGAGCAAGATTGCTCTCTTAAATCAATTTACTACCGGTTCGAGGGTACATCTCCGAACTCCTCTGACACCTGTCGTTGTAATCCTTCAACGACGTCAGAGAGGTGACGGGTCCCAACGACCACACGTATATGGACTGCGGGGTCCTTAAACTCGTGGACCGAAACGTCCTTAAACTAATATCGGACCAAAACGTCCTTAAACTAATGGTGGACCACTATGTTCTTAAACTGGTATTGGACCACCATGTCCCTAAACTGGCACAATAGAGCCCAAATGCTCTTTTGTCGGATCTAAACGATCCCGTTAAGTCGATCTTAGTCCCAAACTGGACTAACGTATCCTTAACAACCGTTTAAGTTGATCTTAGCCTCAAATATGGCTAACGCATCCTTAAACCTTCAAACAGACTTTAGTCCCAAATTGGACTATAAATTCCCCCAATCAACTTTGGCTCAAGGGTACATCTCTGAACTCCTCTGACATTTGTCGTTGTAATTCTTCAACGTCGTCAGAGAGGTGACGGGTCCCGACGACCATACATGCAATGGACCACTATGTCCCTAAACTGGAACAATAGAGCCCAAATGCTCTTTTGTCGGATCTAAACGATCCCGTTAAGTTGATCTTAGTCTCAAATTGGACTAACGTATCCTTAACAAATGATTAAGTTGATCTCAGCCTTAAATATGGCTAACGTGTCCTTAAATCAAACTTTCAAACAAACTTTAGTCCTAAATTGGACTATAGATCTCTCAACCAACTTTGGTTCAAGGGTACATCTCTGAACTCCTCTGATATTTGTCGTTGTAATCCTTCAACGTCGTCAGAGAGGTGACGGGTCCTGACAACCACACATTAATATGGACTGTGGGGTCCTTAAACTTATGGACTTATGCGTCCTTAAACCAATATCCGCCCCCAAAATGGGAATGTTGGACCACTATGTCCCTAAACTGGAACAATAGAGCCCAAACGCTCTTTTGTCGGATCTAAACGATCCCGTTAAGTTGATCTTAGTCTCAAACAGGACTAACGTATCCTTGACAAACGTTTAAGTCGATCTTAGCCGCAACGCGACTAAGGCATCCTTAAACTAAAAACACCAAATCCAAATCTAAGTAAATATGGATTTGGACTAATCCACGTCCTACGGGCGACGGTATTACTCAGTCTCCGTATACAATCCACGGGCAACCACAAACAAAACAAACACACACGACACGAAGTGAAATTCTGGAGAAGGAGAAAGTGGCTACCGCGATGCGGTAGCGTAATTAACTGCAGGGGCTTGCGCCTGCAGGGAAGAGCGTCCCCACAATCAAAAACCCCTCAAGCGAGGGGGAATCTGACAAAGTCTGCTACATCGGCCGCATCCGTCTAAACCTTCGATACACGGTGCCATAAATCAACTTGGATCTTCGGAGAGGTAGACGGATAAAAACCAAATAGCATCTGCCCCGAATCTCAGTGCCAGGACTTCGCAGTCGTGTGCGCCGTCCTTCGGAGGGGAACACAGTGCCCTGCACTTGTAAAAACTGCATTGTTGCGCTCCCGCATTGGCGCAAGCCACCAGGGAGCGCCACGTGTCATCAGCGCAACGGCGCAGCGCACTGACACAGCGCACTGCGCTGCTGCGCTTGCACTCACTAGAACGCGCCACGTGTCAGCAGCGTAAGCGCAGCGCACTGGCGCAGCGCACTGCACTTACGTGACACGTTTCACCACCACAAGCGCTTGCGCTCAGTGATTGGCGGAAAGCGCCTGACAAATGCAAAGCATTGTTTACTAAAGGGCCAGGCTCAAATCAAAAAGGCCTAGTAGGCCAAAATAAATTGCAATGCAATAAAAATGGTAGAGCCCAAATAAAATTGATGCTCTGCATCATTTATAAAAGGGCAGAGCCCAAACAAAATAAAAAATGCAATGCATTATTTAAAAAGGGGCAAAGCCCTAGCACAGGCCTATTAGGCCCAAAACAAATAAAAGCGTTGAACATTTTTCAACTGGACTTAGCCCAATTATGGCCGTAAGTTCTCAAATTAAATTGACTGAGCACAGCTGCTCTCCTAAATCAATTTACATCCGGTTCAAGGGTACATCTCCGAGCTCCTCTGACACCTATCGTTGTAATCCTTTAACGACGTCAGAGAGGTGACGGGTCCCGACGGCCATAAATAAATTGGACCACTATGTCCCTAAACTGGCAATGGACCACCATGTTCCTAAACTGACAATGGACCACCATGTCCCTAAACTGGCAATGGACCCCTACGTTCCTAAACTGGAACATGGACCCCTACGTCCCTAAACTGGCAATGGACCACCATGTCCCTAAACTGGCAGTGGACCACCATATCCCTAAACTGGAAATCGACCGCAACGTCATTAAACTAAACAATAGAGCCAATTGCTCTCTTGTCGGATCCAAACGATCCCGTTAAGTTGATCTTAGTCTGGAAATTAGGCTAACGTATCCTTAACAAAAGTTTAAATTGATCTTAGCCTTAAATAGGGCTAACGTATCCTTAAATTAAAACACCAAACCCAAATCTAAGTAAATACGGATTTGGACTAATCCGCGTCCTACGGGCGACGGCATAACTTAGTCTCCGTATACAATCCACGAGCAACCACAAACAAAACAAACACACATGACACGAAGTGAAATTCTGAAGAAGGAGAAAGTTGTTACCACGATGCGGTAGCGTAATTAACTGCAGGGGCTTGCGCCTACAAGGAAGAGCGTCCCCACAATCAAAAATCTCTTAAGCGAGGGGGAATCTGACGAAGTCTGCTACATCGGCCGCATCCGTCCAAACCTCCGATACACGGTACCATAAATCAACTTGGCATCTTCAGAGAGGTGGACGGATAAAACCAAATAGCATCTGCCCCGAATCTCAGTGTCAGAACTTCGCAGTCCTGTGCGCCGTCTTTCGGAGGGGAACAGATTCTGGCGCGCCCGGTGGGACCTTTTCCTCTTTCCACTCCACACTTCGTGTGTCGTGTTTTTCCCGCGATCAAATAATCGCGGTGTGTATGTCTTTGGTTGCCCTTAGCGGAGTGGATATTGAAGCCAACATTTCGTCTCTATGAAGAATGGCATTTGCTCCCACCCTAGCAACTCAGGCTTTGTCATATCCGGCGGAGTCAAGTATGAGTCACTTGCAGCCTCAAATCTCTGCAATCCGGCTCTTCAAGAAATCAACGGGCTTTTTTTTGGGTCGATGCTCCCACCTCCCACCCTCGGTGCCTCAACGCCGATGGAGGAAGCCCAGAGAATGTCTGTCGTCCACAGGCAGGCTCCCCAAGCAGCAGTCTTGCCGACGGAATCGGTCCTCAAACAACTGGCACATGCCAAAGACCAAGGTCGACGCAGGGGGCGGAATATTCAAGCTCTTCAAGAAATCAATAGCTTCAAACTGCACTAACTGCAACAGCAACTCTCGCTCTGTCCCATCTGGAGGAGTAACCTACGGGCCCCAAGCGGCCTCCCTTTTCACTATGCCAATGGAACAGGTAACTCAAGCCACCACTGGGCTATTCTTCGGGACCATGCTCCCGCCAACGAGCTTCAGCGCTCCTGTACCATCGCAAGAAGCTCCCAAGAAGTCGTTTTCAGCGCTCCTGTGCTTATTTACGCCCTACTTTGCATTATACTATATATAAGCACAAAAAAATTGTGATAATAAAAGAGTAGAAAGTAAAAAATTATATTTAAAAGATAGGAATAGTTTAAGAAAAACAAGAAAGTTAGATGTTTTCTTAAATGAAACTAGTAATAAGTAGTTATGAGCCATTGTCCCAAGGGTTAGTAAGATGAAGGAAGTCACTAATCTGAAGATAAAAATAAGTCTGAAAAATAGTTCATATTCTGGAAGCCAAACATTTGAACGTTGATACCCTACTATAAGCACTTACACACATCTTGAAACTCGGGATAGTAGAGGATACCTTGAAATGTTCTTGTCTAAAAGCCAAAGTATGAAGGAAATAAAAAAAATTGAATAAAATATAAAAGGGTGAAGAAAAATGAACACTGGTTTTGTTATCACCGAGGCAGCAATAAAAAATATAGCGAGGGTGCCTCATCACCTAGTGCCTTAGACCAACTGGTCCGGGAGTCACTGCTAAGCCTTAGGTGGTGCAAGACGAGGAAATACACCTAATAAGCGATCACATGAGTAGTCGGTCGGTTAGTACCTCAAGAAGTATTAACGGTCGCATGAAAATGTGTGAGCAAATCTAAATATCTATTAAAAAGTACTAAGGTAGATGGACAAGAGTTTGATTGCTTGAATTGAATTCTCTGAGTGTAGGGATGTCCAGTTCACACATGTAGGGGTATATGATCAATGTTTGGAAGAAAGGTAGGAATGAAAACAAGTTCTTTCTTTTATAGTTCTTATCTTCATATAACTTTCGCCATCTCTCTTTTATTATAAGATTTTGTGGGTGTAATCCGCTGAAAACCCTCAGGAGACAACACTCTTCCTACTAGGGATATGCCACTGGCGCTGAGTAAGGAAGGCTGGGGGCAACTCTCCTTCTGGACTGACTCCGCCAACTCCAACGGCGGAAATTAATGCTGTTGTTCCAACTGGGAACAGCTTTGAACCACTTAGGAGGGTCCGCGAGAACTCTCCGACCGCTGTGCTGAAAAGATCTCCTCCACCTATGGAGAGCACTGCAAAGGTGAAGCCGGAACAGCCCCCTCAACGGTTGTCCTCTAAAATCTACAAGGTCCGGCGTCAAGTCCAAGACTCGGCAATTGATCAAGATTATCCCCGCCGACAGAAAAAGGTGAAAGATCAGCGGGAAGAGGACCGTCCTTACAGCCACCTGATGAAGAAGGTAACCCCTTTCGTCTGGGATCGCAAATTCCAAAGCGCGCTAGACGAAATCAAGCAATACCTGCAGAACCCGCCAGTGTTGGCCGCTCCGGTCAAGGGAAAGCCTCTCATTCTGTATACAACAGCCCTCGAAGGTTCCTTAGGCGCATTATGGGCATAAGAGAACGACCAAGGGAAAGAAAGAGCTCTCTATTACTTAAGTCGAGTTCTACTGGAGGCAGAAAGCAACTATTCCCCTATTGAAAAACACTGCCTGGCGTTGATCTTCACGATAACAAAGCTCGGGCACTGTATGTTGGCGCATGAAGTCTGTCTCATTTCGAAGGTAGACCCCCTTAAATATTTAATGTCGAAGGCCATATTAATGGGGCGACTCGCTAAATGGGCCCTACTCTTGATGGAGTTCTCGATAACATATCAACCTCTCAAGGCAGTGAAAGACCAGGCCATCGCCGACTTCCTCGCTGAGCATCTGATACATGCTGATTCTCCTTTGAATTGTGAACTGCCAGACGAACATGCATTTGACGCGATCGACGGCGGTGATACCCGATGGGAACTTTATTTCGATGGAGCATCTTCCATGAAGAAGCGCAAGCAAAGTACGCCCATAATCAAATCGTGGGTAGGCCTTATCTTCGTAACTCCACAAGGAGGGATAATGCGCTTCGCCTTCTCCTTAACAGAACCAAGGACGAACAATGAAGCCGAATATGAAGCTTTGATAGCAGGCAAATCGCCATCGACATGGGAATTGAAAACCTCCTTATATACGGAGATTCCCAATTGGTCATCAGTCAAGTAAACGACGATTACCAAACATGCAAGCCAGAACTGGTAAAGTATGGCAAGAGAGTACAGCGACTGCTAACTCAAATCCCCTCTTACACTTTGGAAAGCATACCGCGTGCCGAAAATAGCAAAGCGGATGCATTAGCCAAGCTTGCTAAAGAACTAGCCGACGAGAACCTCGATGATGTAAGAATCGTGGTACAAAGCCGTCGGGTTCTTGCTCCGGCAGAAATATCTCCGGAATCATCTGAGGAAAAGGAAGCGACCGAGCAGATGGCCATGCAGATAAAAGACCAAGAAACGGTTGAAGATTGGAGAGAAGTCTTCATAGACTACTTCAAATCCCGTCGAACACCGGAAGATGCGTCCTCAAGGCATCAGCTTATGAAACGAGCTCTGTCTTTCGCCTTCGTCAATGATACTCTGTACAAGAGGTCATTTGATTCCCTGTGGCTGAGATGCCTGGGACCTGAAGAGGCGAAGAGAGTCGTTCAGGAAGTTCACGACGGACTCTGCGGTTCTCACCAAGCGGGCCCGAAGATGAAGTTGAAGATTAAACGGATGGGTTACTACTGGCTCACGATGATCCAGGACTGCCTCGAATATGCGAAGCAATGCCACTCATGCCAAATCCATGGGGACTTCATCCACCAGCATCCAAATTCACTCCATCCAACGGTGGCTAGCTGGCCATTCGAAATGTGGGGGACTGACATAGTCGGCCCCATCGAACCAGCATCGTCTAGAGGACATCGTTTCATCCTGGCGACAACTGACTACTTCTCCAAATGGGCAGAAGCAGTACCGTTGAGGGAAGTGAAGACGGAGAATATCCTCCATTTCTTCAAGACGCACATCGTATATCGGTTTGGAACTCCGCGACGGATCATCTCCGATAACGGGCCAGCTTACAGAAGCCACAAGATCAGTCGCTTCGCGCAACAACACAATATAGACTGGAGATATTTCTCGGTTTATAATCCGCGAGCTAACGGTCTGGCCGAGGCCATCAACAAGACCTTGACAAAGATCATGAAGAAAACGGTGTCCCGAAATAAAAAGGATTGGCATGAGAGGCTGCAAAAGGCTCTTTGGGCGTATCGAACTACGTTCAAGACGGCCACGAACACAACGCCATATGCGCTGGTATTCGGCACAGAAGAAGTACTCCCCCTCGAGATAGAGTTGCCCTCTCTGCGAGTGGCAGTCCACTACGAGCTGACGGACGAAGAAAATGCTCACCTTCGGCTTGAGGAGCTTGATGCCCTTGATGAGACCCGGCTCATAACGCAACAAAACCTGGAGGCTTATAAAGCAAAGATAACACGCTCATATGAAAGGTTGACCCGGTCGAAGACATTCCGCCAAGGCGAACTCGTGCTAGTGGTCAAAAGGCCTATGATTCCCAATCGCGCCAAGCGGGGAAAATTCGAGCCAAACTATGAAGGCCCGTACATCATAGACAAGGTCTACCAAGGTGGAGCCTATCTACTCATGGATATGCACGGTGAAAGGCCTTACAGGCCAATAAATGGCCGATTCTTAAAGAAATACTATGCTTAGCGAGTTACTGCCTAGGTCAATGATAGATGATGACGACTATGTCCGCTCGCTATCTTCCTAAGCTCAAACTTTATAAGCAGTAGCCAGCCTTCTCCTGGACGGACCGAAACGTCCTTAAACTAACGAAGGACCAAAACGTCTTTAAACTATTACCGCAGCATCCTCAGGCTGACGAGATGAGTAAAAATATATATATATATATAAATAATAATAAATAAAAAATATAATAAACGGTATGTCCATAAGCAAAATGGGCACGGATGAAAACCCGAAAGGGCTCCGTGAGTAAAAATAGTAGGGCTACCAGCGAGTGTTCGTGAAAACCCGAAAGGGCGCGACCTCGTAAAAAAAAAGAGAGAAAATAAAAGAATAAAAAAAAACAAAAAACAAAAAACGGTATGTCCGTAAGCAAAATGGGCACGGATGAAAACCCGAAAGGGCTCCGTGAGTAAAAACAGTAGGACTACCGGCGAGTGTTTGTGAAAACCTGAAAGGGCGCAACCTCCTTAAAGGACACTTACAGGGTCCTCTCGACCTTGTAAGGAGAAACCACCCGCGTGAGATCCTTACGACTCACAAGGGAGCAACACACTTAGGGATCCCCACGATTCCTAAGGAGAAAATACACTTGCGAGATCCTCACGACCCGTAAGGAGAACTCTCTTATGGGACCCTCACGGCTCATAAGATTTGAAAGTCTTAAGTTACAGAGACCTAAACCTGTGCTTAAGCAACTCCCACAACCTTCGATATTGCCCTACAAGCGGCTCAATGCTAACCCTTGTATACAATCCACGGGCGCGAATAAACATTTCCCTAGCCAAGTCCCATCCGTGACTGGGGATATGTACGTATGATGAACAGCCCTTGTAGGTCCTCTCGATTTACAAGGAGAAAACCCTCTTGTAGGATCCTTACGACTTACAGAGGAACATACACCTAGGAATCCTCACGATTCCTAAGGAGAAAATACACCTACGAGATCCTCACGACTTGTAAGGAGAAATACCTTTGTGAGACCCTTACGGCTCATGAAGTCAAAAGCCTTAGCCGACAGGACCTTAACCCTGTTCGCTAAGCCACCTTTGTTCGACATCGACAGAGGCAAATGATGATTCGCTCCTGGCAATATCCCAGTTGTAGCGGTGCTGATGCCGAAATCGGTGTCTAATTTCAGGTTTACGGTGAAAAGCCGGTAGGCCGCACATGCATACGAAATAGGCGAAATGATGGGGCAACTTGCAATAAAAAGCAGCAAGTAAAAACGTATGCATACAATACAGCCGAAATAATTGGGCAACTCGCAATAAAAAGCAGCGAGTAAAAATAAAATAAATAGCTGAAATGATTGGGCAACTCGCAATAAAAAGCAGCGAGTAAAAATAAAATAAATAGCCAAAATGATTGGGCATCGCAAAAAATAGCCGAAATGATTGGGCAATCGCGACCTTCACGATATAAAAGCTGAAATGATAGAGCATTACGGAAATGAAACAATAAAAATGAATGAAACTTTTGCCCTACAGTTGAGATCATATCGATCCCTGTATACAATCCAAGGGCACAAACAAAAAGGGGACAACATTTCCCCACCAGGCTGCGTCAAAGGGAAGTCAGATCTCGACGACCACATATACAGCCTGGAGACCAGCAGCGACGTTCCTCCTCATTCCAGCAGGACACGGACGTGACATCACCAATCGGAGCCACGGCAAAGTCCCCAGTTCTAAGACTCTGCGGTTCACAGACAACCTAGAGTCAACTAATGACCTCCGTCTCGGAAACAAGTCAGCCAATGACCTCCGTCTCGGAAACAAGTCAGCCAACGACCTCCGTCTCGGAAACAAGTCAGCCAATGACCTCCGTCTCGGAAACAAGTCAGCCAACGACCTCCGTCTCGGAAACAAGTCAACCAATGACCTCCGTCTCGGAAACATGTCAGCCAATGACCTCCGTCACGGAAACAAGTCAGCCAATGACCTCCGTCTCGGAAACAAGGCAGCAAATGACCTCCGTTGCGGAAAAAAGTCAACAACGACCTCCGTCGCGGAAACAAGTCAGCAAACGACCTCCGTCTCGGAAACAAGTCAACTAATGACCTCCGTCTCGGAAACAAGTCAACCAATGACCTCCGTCGCGGAAACAAGTCAACCAATGACCTCCGTCTCGGAAACAAGTCAGCCAATGACCTCCGTCTTGGAAACAAGTCAGCCAATGACCTCCGTCGTGGAAACAAGTCAGCAAATGACCTCCGTCTCGGAAACAAGTCAGCAAATGATCTCCGTTGCGGAAACAAGTCACCAACGACCTTCGTCGCGGAAACAAGTCAGCAAATGACCTCCGTTGCGGAAACAAGTCAGCCAACGACCTCCGTCGCGGAAACAAGTCAGCCAATGATCTCCGTCTCGGAAACAAGTCAGCCAATGACCTCCGTCGCAGAAACAAGTCAGCCAACGACCTCCGTCTCGAAAACAAGTCAGCTAATGACCTCCGTCTCGGAAACAAGTCAGCCAACGACCTCTGTCGCGGAAACAAGTCAACCAATGACCTCCGTCTCGGAAACAAGTCAGCCAATGACCTCCGACCCGGAAACAAGTCAGCCAACGACCTCCCCGTCGGAGCAATACTTCGACTCGGAAACAAGTCAACTCACCAACCACTTACGAGTCCTCTCGACTTGTAAGGGAGAAAATTCTCTTATAAGATCCTTACGACTTATAAGAGAAAACGCACTTAGGAATCCTCACGATTCCTAAGGAGAAATAACACCTACGAGATCCTCTCGATCCATAGGGAGAAAAATCTCTATGAGACCCTCACGGCTCATAGAGTTGAAAAGTCTTAGGCAGCAGATCTGAAACTGCGGCCTAAACCATCGTTATCTCTTGGAGAAATTTAGATGCTTACTCTATTATCTGTTTATCAAGACAGCCTGCTGATAATAAGAGAAGGGAGAAAGCAAAGAAATAGTACAAGACATTGCAAAGAAAAATGTGTATCTTTATTTATTGAATTTAATCAAGTACAAGGGGAAGCGTACAAAAGAATAAAGAATTGATACATATTATTTAAATGAAAATTTTTACAAATACATTGATACAAAGGCAGCTACTGGGAAGGAAGCGTCTTAAATAGCTTTATCAGTTGTTCGCACACTTCCTTCCATGCCTTTTCCTGATCGGCCACCACCGCCAGTTCTGCCTCTACTTAAGCCCGCTGCGGCAAGACAGATGCAAGCTGCTCCCTAACGGCCTGATGAGCAGCTTCGCGGACTGGGTGTCACGCTCGACGACATCAAGCTTTCGCTTCAAGTTTAGCCCATGAGAGATGCGTTCCAGGAGGCCCTCAAAGATAGCCTTCACCTTAGTAGCGTTTGCCTCAACTTCGGCACGTAGGCGAGCAGTTTCGCTTGAAGACTCCTGACACTCCTTCATCCTTAAAGTTGCTTCTTGCTCCAAATGGTGGAAATGAGAAGTGCTTTGCTCGAGCCATGCTGCCCGTTGAGTGCTCACAGCTAAAACCTCAGGGGCAGGACGCATCGACTCCAGCTGATGCAGGCGAGCCTCGATATCTCTGCAGTGGTTAACCCAAGACGCAACAATGCCCTCGTCATGGAAATTTACGAGTATCACCAGCATCGGGTTAACCGCCATAGCGAAGTCTGCAGCAGATGTAGGAGTCTCGACGTCGAGTTCCTCGATGTAGTCGCTCAACATGCGCAGACTATTCGCGGCACCTTTCGAGGATGGACGTCCCAAGAAAGGGCCTGCCGGCATTATGACACGAGGCTTGAAGGGCGCCGAGACCGGAACGACAGCTGAAAAAACAAGATATGATCAGATAACAGTTCAAGAAATAAAAAAAAGGGGGAGTTATCAATGCGATAGTTTGCTGTACCAGCTGCGGCAGGTGGCAAGGCCGGAAGGGCCGGTGGCGCGGCCGATCTTTCATCCCCTCCTTTAATTTGTAACACTGCAGTCGGGACGAGAAAAAGTTAGAAATAATTCCATCACTGAAAAAGAAAGATATTAGTTGGAAACTATACTCACCAGCGCCACCAGAGGGAGAAGCGAATTCAGATGGGAAGGAGAAGTGTGGGAGCAACACCTGATAAAGATGGTCAAAAAGTACTCCTGAAAAGACACAACAACACGACTTCAGTATATAAACTATACGTCTGAAAGATAAGACTAATAAGTTGCGAACCCATATCTTCCAACATCTTCGATGGTACGAGAGAAGACTGAGAGGTGACCACCGCCAAGGCAGTAGTTGACGGCGCTCCCTCGAGCAATGGAGCATCGGCAGTGCCTGCACCTGCGTTAAAACAAGGATAAACCTGTCAGGAAAGATTGCAAGATAAAAAAAATGACAGTAATCCGAAATTTACCTGATGAGGCGCCGGCCGAAACGGAGGCGTCTCCCTCCTCCATCGATACGAGTCCACCTCCTGTGGCCTCATCACCAGACTCGACAGGAGATGTCGTCGTACTCGCCCGGCCAGGAGACGACGGAAGACCGTAGACAGGGAGAGCAATGATGGGAGCATTGCCGGACTCTTGAGAAAGAGCGGCTGGCTTTTTCCCAAGAGTCGTACCCATCTTACCCGCTACTTCTTCGGGTTCGGCGGTCGCTATTGTCTCATTTGCCGTCACCATAGGATCGGCGGTTTCAGGCGCCTCGTCCGCCGCTGCCTCGGGCTCAATCATGGCGGTCGTCTCATTTGCCGCTACCTCGGGCTCAGCATCAACGACCCTTTCCGGTATAGTTTCCTCGGCCCCTACTTCGGGTTCGGCAACTTCGGCAACGTCGCCTGCCGTCGGCTCGGTTTCGGCCGGTGCCTCTCCCTCCGTCCCTTTAGGTTCGACGGTTTCCGCCTCCCCTTCGGTTGGACTTGGCCCTGCAAGACAGGATATATAAGAATCGATAGGTTGACAATTCTTACAACGAAATCTTGAAAGGTACATTACCTGAAATGGACTTATCATTAGCTTCCCGAACTGCACGCGCCACCTGTCTGCGTGCGGTAGATAGACCGGCCGGGAGCTCTTCAGAAGGAGAAACAGAGAGAATAATGGTGCTTGGGCCCATTCCCGTGGCCAAAACAGCCCTGCACGCTTTCGCGTCGCGCCTCAGCCGCTTCCTCTCCTCCCGGGCAGTTGAGACGGACCTCACCAGAGCCTCTTTCATTAAGGCGTCCTCGTCCGTGAACAGGGATGCCTCCAAATTCTTCAAGGCATCCCTCGTCGACTTGTCGAGTTGAGGCTCTCGCAGCAGTCCCGACGTGACTAGGACTTCAGTAACAGGCCTGGGGAGAGTCCCCGCATCAACTAGTATAGTCCCTGCAAAGAAACAAAGGAAGAAGATTAGGTTGACCATCAGAAAAGATAACAAAATTTTTTAAAGGTGAGACGTACCAGCGCCCATTAAAGCACGCTTCTCCTCCTCTTCCTGGAAGGTTTTTAAAGAGGCAGCAATGGCTTCTTCGGTAGTGACACCTGTTGAAAAATGGGGGAAAGTATTAGTCAAAAATAATGATAAGAAAATGCGATAAAATGACGAAGAAAGCAGCTAATGGTTACCTAACTCAGCGAGTTTATTCAACATCGCTTCGAGCCTCGCTGATCGCTCAGAAGCTGCAACAGCGGCCGCCAAATCGGTGTCTGCGGGGTCTACCGAGAAGCCCTTATTGCTGCCATATTCGCTTATTCTTTCGGCAAGAGGGGCCTCAGGCTCTAAACCGAGGATCGCGTCGAGGGAGAGGAGCGACTTCTTCTTCTTTGGCCCACCAGCTTTGGATGCACCCGGGGCTGATTTGCGCTTGGCAGGCACCTTAGGGCGGCGGGTCCCGATATCCGCGCCTGCGCCGGACTTCGGCGATACCACATTTACCGCCTCCGCTGGAGCACGGGGGGCTGGTGGCGCATCCACAGTATCGTGAAGCGGCAATCCGCACGGAGGGCTTAACACGCGCGGAGGTCCAACTCCAGCACCTTTCAATGGAGGAATGACCGGGGTCCTCGGCTTCAGGGGAGCCTTGCGATCGCCGCCAGGAGGCGCATCCTTACGGTCGACCAGCATGCGCTTTTCCATTTGGATGACTGGACCCATAGTATGCGTGTACCAAGCCACGTACGCATTGAGGACCTTGGGGACGCAGCTCGGCTCGCTAATAAAGAAATAGGAACCCGTGTTAAGCCGCATGAAATGGTGCATTGCGTTCTTTATCCCCTCTCGGCTGACCACGGGCTTTTCCAAGAAAGCTTCCATCGGGATCCCTTGGTTGTAGCTCGATTGCTGAGCAAACCGGTGAGGGTTATACCTCATAAAGAGTGCTGTTTCATTCTGCCTGAATACCAGGTTGCCCGGCCGAATGGAGTAGAGATGGAGGATTTCCCGAGCCTTCAATATGGAAGCCCCGTCTTTAAAATCATCGCGTAGCGACACTACCGACTTGGTGGTCTCTGAGCCTATTGTTATGACCTTATCCAAGAAGGAAACCTTCGCTCCGACCAGGTGTGGACGAAGGAGTAGCCCCCTAGCCTCCCGCAGAGGTGCAACAACGATCGAAGCCCCGACTAACCGTATGACCCTCGGGAGTCTACATTTTTCAAAAAAGGGAGGAATCTTATGGGCGCCAAACACCCCGTGCACGTGCATTTCCATCCAAGAGGTGAAGTAGTGCATCGGGAAGTTAGCGGGTTGCACCCCAGGCTCACTAGCGTCCGCCGCTACGCTAAGTCCATTATAAAGATAAGCCAGCCTGGCGATTCCTACTGACAACTGCAAACCAGCCACCATCCAATGCGCTGGGTAGAAAACAGATGGCCGCATATGGCGCGGATGCATGGGCAGCGCAAAGCTGCACAGCCACAAGCCCAGGAACCCTACAAAAAAGGTCTCCTCATCCATGCCCGGGACGACAATTTCTGAAAAAGGGACGACGGCGGCACCGGAGAGGTAAAAGTCTTTGTGATCATCCACCGATAAGGGTCGGCGATCCAAACCGAATCCAAAAGGGTCGTCGAGCTGGGCGAACTTCTCGCTCCGCTCCGATAGGAACTCCGGTCGAATGAAGTGGGCAATTAAATCTGCGAAACTGACGCCCCGGACGCCCGATTCCAAATAAAGTCCTTCATAGATCTCCAACACCTTCACCAAGCCCGAGAACTGGTGTTGAATAGCGTTCTCCGGCGTCAGGTCAAACACCAGCGGCTTGGTGGCAAAGACGTATTCATCAGGAGGAAGCAGCTCCTCGTAAGGCTCCCCCCTAATCGGCAGACCCGAGATTTCAGCAAACTCCTCCAAGGAGATAGAGACCTCCCTGTCCGTCATCAGGAAGGTGTGGGTGGGGATGTTCCATTGCTCGATAAAAGCCTTAATCCACCACGTTGGAGGAGAAGGATACTCAAAGAGCGAGACGTAAATGGCCGAGTACAAACCAATCCTCATCAGATGAGTCCTCTTCGCTGATAGGATGTACCGAGCCCATTGCAAATATCCGGCAGGCGGTCGTGGGATCAATCCAATGTTATAGGCCTGTCCCCAAGGACGTGCTTCACCCTGATATATTCGCCTCCCTAAAATATCTATTGCCGGCGGCGGCTGCACGGGGATAGCACCAATCGCAGGCTGGAGGATGTCATCCAAATTCCAATTTTTGACCTCCACGGCATACTTCACCGGGGGGTCATCTGCGTAGGGGAGTGAAGATATTGGCTCGGACGGCGTGGCGGAACTGAAACTTCGGCGACCCTGAATGATCTCATTGTACCACCTACCCCACAAGTGAAGGCTTTTGTGCTCGGGGTCATGATCCTTGATGAGAGCGAGCACCACTCGGTCCACCGGTGCCTGGGGAAACCCTCCCTCCGAGCGAACAAATGGAAAAGACAAATTAGCAGACATGTTTCCTGCAAAGGGACAAAAATTAACCGTCAATGTTGTACTTCCAACGCTTGGCATTTTAAAAAAAAAATTCTTTTTCACCACATTGCAATGCAATGGGTAGGGGACCAAAATGGGACCCCACATAATCTGGATGACAGTACATCATTTAATAAGACAGCCCCATCATTGGATGAGGCTGTCAATTAATGAAAAGATTCCCAAGAGAATGTTCTCATTAATGGGAAATCCCTAGAGACAAGGAGAAAATCTCCTCTTTCAGAGCAAAGCTCTGTCACAGAGTAACATTTGTCAAACTCTGGTCTTTAGGGAATAAAATTTCTTAAAAAGAGCCTAGCTCTGTGGTAATAATGGAAATATCCATCAAAAAATTTTAACACTTGAAAGAACTAAAATTTTTGGATCTTGAAAAATCTATGAAAACTTATAAAAAGTTCTTTATTTTCATATCTAAAGGATCTGCATTTGATCCAAGAGCAAAGCTCTATTCATGGGCTAAAACTTATGAACGAGATCTCTGTAGATCTATAAGCTTTTGAGAGCAAGGCTCTGGTGATAAAACCCCAAAGGGGTTTCCTTTAGATCAAAGATCTATGAGAGCAAGGCTCTGTCAATTAAATTTAATTTAATTCAATTTTAAATTTTTTTTACCTAAGATGACTCTAGGTTCTGAACTTTGAAGTTTTTAGAAAGAAACAAAAGCAAGGCTCTAAAATTCTTAAGCAAGAGCAAAACTCTGAAAATCAAGATTCTAGAAAGTTGTAAAGAATTTTCTAAGGACCAAGGGTCCTATTTATAGGCGCTTACGCCCCTTCAACTTATCAGTTGATCCAACGGCTGGGATCTTGCCACCGCTGCACTCACGTGTGCGCCACGTGAGCGCAACGATGGGGGGGCATTTATTTTCCCCAATCAGAGCAAATTTCTGTTTGAATTTCAAAATTCAAAAATTGAAGCAATTCTTTAAATTCCGTGCGCTGCGCGCAACACGCCACGTGTCAGAAACTGATACGTCAGCGCAGTGCCCAAGGCAGCGCGCCCAATCAGAGCGAAACTCTATTTAAAGCAAAAATTAAAGGAAGCAACGCTTCAGACGCGCAAGCGCTGCGCTGCGCGACACGTGTCGGCGCAGTTGCGCGGCGCCGCGCGCCGCGCGACACGTGTCATGCGCAATTGCATTTGCGCCAAACAGAATTAAAATTCTAATAAGATCTTTCTGTTCTTTTTAAAATAAGAAGATTGTCTTCTGTAAAACAGAAGCCCTTGGATCAAAGATCCAACGGTGGGCAAAATTCCCCAAATCACTCAGAGAAAGATCTCTTTAACAAATTTAACTAATTAATGGGCATTATATAAAGACCCCCAAACCCCAATTCAGAGGGCATCGAATTCAAATTCATCAACATCATCAACATTGTGAGAGATTAAAAACCTCAAAACAGAGAGAACTCTAAAGAAATTCAAGAAAAAGGTAAAAAAACCCTTTAAAATAGAAGAATTTCTTCTAATAGATTATTGATCTAAGAACAAGATCAATGATCTTCAGTAAAATATAAATAACAGTGCCTTGCATTTTTTATGAACCACTAGTTCTCTGAAAACAAAAAAAAACTTGTTTTCTCTGATCTAAAATTGATCAAAATACAAAACATTGCCCTGCACTTGCAAAAACTGCACTGTTGCGCTCCTGCGTTGGCGCAAGCCACCAGGGAGCGCCACGTGTCATCAGCGCAACGGACACAGCGCAACGGACACAGCGCACTGCGCTGCTGCGCTTGCACTCACAAGAACGTGCCACGTGTCAGCAGCGCACTGGCGCAGCGCACTGCGCTTACGTGACACGTTTCACCACCACAAGCGCTTGCGCTCAGTGATTGGCGCAAAGCGCCTGACAAATGCAAAGCATTGTTTACTAAAGGGCCAGGCCCAAATCAAAAAGGCCTAGTAGGCCAAAATAAATTGCAATGCAATAAAAATGGCAGAGCCCAAATAAAATTGATACTCTGCATCATTTATAAAAGGGCGGAGCCCAAACAAAATAAAAAATGCAATGCATTATTTAAAAAGGGGCAAATCCCTAGCACAGGCCTATTAGGCCCAAAACAAATAAAAGCGTCAAACATTTTTCAACTGGACTTAGCCCAATCATGGCCGTAAGTTCTCAAATTAAATTGACTGAGCACAGCTGCTCTCCTAAATCAATTTACATCCGGTTCAAGGGTACATCTCCGAGCTCCTCTGACACCTATCGTTGTAATCCTTCAACGACGTCAGAGAGGTGACGGGTCCCGACGGCCACAAATAAACTGGACCACCATGTCCCTAAACTGGCAATGGACCACCATGTTTCTAAACTGGCAATGGACCACCATGTCCCTAAACTGGCAATGGACCCCTACGTTTCTAAACTGGAACATGGACCCCTACGTCCCTAAACTGGCAATGGACCACCATGTCCCTAAACTGGCAGTGGACCACCATGTCCCTAAACTGGAAATCGACCGCAACGTCATTAAACTAAACAATAGAGCCAATTGCTCTCTTGTCGGATCCAAACGATCCCTTTAAGTTGATCTTAGTCTGGAAATTAGGCTAACGTATTCTTAACAAAAATTTAAGTTGATCTTAGTCTTAAATAGGGCTAACGTATTCTTAAACTAAAACACCAAACCCAAATCTAAGTAAATACGGATTTGGACTAATCCACGTCCTACGGGCGACGACATAACTTAGTCTCCGTATACAATCCACGGGCAACCACAAACAAAACAAACACACACGACACGAGGTGAAATTCTGGAGAAGGAGAAAGTTGTTACCGCGATGCGGTAGCGTAATTAACTGCAGGGGCTTTCGCCTGCAGGGAAGAGCGTCCCCACAATCAAAAACCCCTCAAGCGAGGGGGAATCTGACGAAGTCTGCTACATCGGCCGCATCCGTCCAAACCTCCGATACACGGTGCCATAAATCAACTTGGCATTTTCAGAGAGGTGGACGGATAAAACCAAATAGCATCTGCCCCAAATCTCAGTGTCAGGACTTCGCAGTCCTGTGCGCCGTCTTTCGGAGGGGAACACCAGTGTTCGGAGAGGGAGGAGAATCTCTACTGAAAGGGAAGCTGGATAAGGTCTATTCCTTCAGAAGGGACAAAGTCCGTAAAATATTCAAAGACGCCCTAAGAAACAGTCTACAACTGCCAGAATCAAAAAGACCGCAGGAAACGATTATGACCGACGACCCTAAATACTGCCCCTATCACAGAGTGATAGGTCATGCCATTTAGGACTGCTTCATCTTCAAAGATTGGGTTGAAAAGCAATACAAGGCAGGAGAGATCGAACTGTCCAAAGGCGTATTAACAAACAGTCAAGCCACGACCGCCAATTTCATACAAATGGAGACCGTAGTTCTTCGTGAAACCGATTCTCTCAGATATCTGCCTTTCTCTAAAAACAATCGACCACCATGTCATTAAACTGGGAACAATAGACCTCTAAGTCGTTAAACTGGGAATGTAAAAAAAATGTGTAAATAAAAAAAGGAATGTGTAAATAAATAAATAAAAATAAAAGCTGAAATGATGGGGCAACTCGCAATAAAAATCAACGAGTAAAATAAAGATGAAAAATAAAGCCGAAATGATAGGGCAACTGCGAATAAAAGCCGAAATGATAGGGCAATCGCAACTTTCGTGATAAGAAAAGCTGAAATGATAGAGCAATCGCGGTAAAAGAAAACGGCGAATGATGAGTCGCTTCTGGTACCATATTCCAGTGCAGCGATGCAGACGCCAACCAAAATTCCAAATTTCTGAATATCCCAACGGCGAATGATGAGTCGTTCCTGGTACCATATTCCAGTGCAGCAATGCAGATGCCAACCAACATTCTAAATTTCTGAATGTCCCAATGGCGAATGATGAGTCGCTCCTGGTACCATATTCCAGTGCAGCGATGCAGACGCCAACCAAATTCCAAATCCCAGCGGCGAATGATGAGTCGCTCCTGGTACCATATTCCAGTGCAGCGATGCAGACGCCAACCAAGTTCCAAACCCCATACCCCAAGTGGCGAATGATGAGTCACACCTGGTACCATATTCCAGTGCAGCGATGCAGACGCCAACTAAATTCCAAATCCCATACCCCAATGGCGAATGACGAGTCGCTCCTGGTACCATATTCCAGTGCAGCGATGCAGATGCCAACGAAGTCCCAAAATTTTTCCGGCCCTACGGTCTGGATCATACATCCTGCAAAACCCTATACAATCCACGGGTGTAAAACGATCCCAATCTCTCCCAAGTCCTATGGGTGGGACCACATTCAAAGTCCCACCGGCGATGAAGATTCCAAAAAAACCGGGTATGTCCACAAGTAAAGTGGGCACGGATGAAAACCCGAAAGGGCTCCGTGAGTAAAAGCAGCAGGACTGCCGGCGAGTTTGTGAAAACCCGAAAGGGCGCAAACTCGTGAAAAAGAGATGAAATGCACTCGCAAAGTCCTCTCGACTTTGTGAGGAGAAAATTCCCGCGTGAGATCCTTACGACTCACAAAGTAGCAACACACTTAGGAGTCCCCACGACTCATAAGGAGAAAATACACCTACGGGATCCTTACGACCCGTAGGGAGAAAATGCTTTGTGAGACCCTTACGGCTCATAAAATTGAAAAGCCTTAGGTGATAGGGATCTAAACCAGTCTCCTAAGCCATCGCTTCCCAAGTCCTTCTGGGGCAAATGATGAGTTGCTCCTGGCATTATTCCAGTGCAGCAATGCAGATGCCGACCAAAACCAAAATCCCCAAATCCTCTCATGGCAAATGATGATTCGCTTATGGTACTATATTCCAGTATAGCGATGTTGATGTCAACCCAAATCAAATCAAATCAACAACCTCTGCGGCGGAATCATGCTCCATCCCAGAATTTATCCCGTGTCGAAATCATGCTTCGCCTCGAGATATCTAGCTTCGCCTGTCGGAATTATGCTTCGGCTTGGAACCAACCAGCGACCTCCTCGTCGGAATTAAGCTCCGCCTCGGAATCAAGTCGACCAACAAGCTCTGTGCCGGAATCATGCTTCGTCTCAGAGTGTACCCGGCGTCGAAATCAAGCTTCGCCTCAGAGTGTACCCCGCGTCGAAATTAAGCTTCGCCTCTGTGTATCTACCTTCCCTGTTGGAATTATGCTTCGGCTCAGAATCAACCAGCGATCTCCTCGTCGGAATTAAGCTCCGCCTCGGAATCAAGTCGACCAACAAGCTCTGTGATGGAATCATACATCGTCTCAGAGTGTACCCCGCGTCGAAATCAAGCTTCGTCTCGGTGTATCTGTCTTTCCTGTCGGAATTATGCTTCGGTTCGGAATCAACCAGCGACCTCCTCGTCGGAATTAAGCTCCGCCTCGGAATCAAGTCGACCAACAAGCTCTGGGCCGGAATCATGCTTCGTCTCAGAGTGTACCCCACGTCGAAATCAAGCTTCGCCTCGGTGTATCTGCCTTCTCTGTCGGAATTATGCTTCGCTCGGAATCAACCAGCGACCTCCTCGTCGGAATTAAGCTCTGCTTTGGAATCAAGTCAACCAACAAGCTCTGCGCCGGAATCATGCTTCATCTCAAAGTGTACCCCGCGTCGAAATCAAGTTTCTCCTCATTGTATCTGCCTTCCCTGTCGGAATTATGCTTCGTCTCGGAATCAACCAGCGACCTCCTCGTCGGAATTAAGCTCCGCCTCGGAATCAAGTCGACCAATAAGCTCTGTGCCGGAATTATGCTTCGTCTCAGAGTATACCCCGCGTCGAAATCAAGCTTCGCCTCGGTGTATCTGCCTTCCCTATCAGAATTATGCTTCAGCTCGAAATCAACCAGCGACCTCCTCGTCGGAATTAAGCTCCGCCTTGGAATCAAGTCGACCAACAAGCTCCGCGCCGGAATAATGCTTCGTCTTAGAGTGTACCCGCGTCGAAATCAAGCTTCGCCTCGGTGTATCTGCTTTCCCTGTCGGAATTATGCTTCGGCTTGGAATCAACCTCTGCATCGAAATTATGCTTTGGTGAGAATGTCTGCCGCCCATCGGAATTATGCTCCGACCCCTTTGGAATCAAGCTCCACTCTTCGGAATGATGCTCTGACCCTGGAATTATGCTCCGTAAATCGGAATTATGCTCCGACTCTTTGGAATGATACTCCGACCCTGGAATTATGCTCCGCAAATCGGAATTACGCTCCGACTCTTCGGAATTATGCTCCGCAAATCGGAATGATGCTCCGATCCTTCGGAATGATACTCCGACCTTGGAATTATGCTCCGCAAATCGGAATTATGCTCCGACTCTTTGGAATGATGCTCCGATCCTTCGGAATGATGCTCCAACCCTGGAATTATGCTCCACAAATCGGAATGATGCTCCGATCCTTTGGAATGATGCTCCGACCCTGGAATTATGCTCTGCAAATCGGAATCATGCTTCGCTCTTCGGAATGATACTTCGACCCTGGAATTATACTCCTCAAATCGGAATGATGCTCTGACCCACGGGGATCATGCTCCCCGAGGGGTGCTCCGCCCCTGGAATGATGTTCCACCTCGAAGTCTAAGTTCAAGATCCATCAATTTTATGCACACAACTCATATGCGCGGTGTGCATTTATTGATGGGGGGCACTTTATTGGGGTCAAAATTTGCACCCCGGTTGACCAAGTCAAAATCAAGGTCAACCCCAAGCCAGGTGGGCCCAAGCCCAGGTCAAGCGGGTCTATACCCATGTCGAGCCCGCGGCCAGCCTCCCCATGCCAGCATAAAATCATGTAATAAATAATTTTAATGTAATTTTTTTATGCATGAATGGGCATAAAGCTAAATTTTTGTAAAGCCCATGGCTTATGTGCAAAAAGAAATGGTACGTGAGCCATGGGATGGGCAAAATGCCATTTTTGTAAAGCCCAAGGGGCTATATGTAAAATGTATAGCCTATAAAGGTAAAGATAATGAAAATATCTCAACAACTTTTACTCTCTCCCAAAAAAAGAATCAAGATCTGTGATCTTCTTCTTCCTCAAGGTTCTAAAACCTTCTTCTTTCTTTTGAATTAAATCAAGAGTTTTACTCTTCCTTTTCTAAAACTAAATAGTTTTTCACACAAAACCCATAAAGGGGAACTCAGATCTTCCATTAGATCTCAAAAAGAAGAGATTTTTAAAATCTCACCTCTGTTGTTATCCAAGAGCCGGCCAACAAAGGAGGAAAAAGGAGACCAATCTCTAAAGACCCCACTTTGGGGAAGATCCAGGGCTCAAGGGGAGAAGCCCCTTCATCAGCTTCAAAAATATCTTAGGAGTTTAACTCCTCACACACACACACACACACACACATACAAAATAATAAGTATTTCTTTCTGGGAGTACAACTCCCAGTGCAGGGACCAAGTCCCTTTTGCTGCCCAGTGCCCGAGCGCCCAAGCGCCCAAAGCACGAGCGCCCACGTGCCTGGCACGTGTCATGCTAGCGCCAAAAGCGCTAGCGCTCGAGCGCCCACGTGCCTGGCACGTGTGGCGCTAGCGCTCAAAGCGCTTGCACCCGAGCGTCGACGTGCCTGGCACGTGTGGCGCTAGCGCCCAAAGCGCTAGCGCCCGAGCGCCCAAAGCGCTAGCATCCTGGCGCCCATGGCGCTAGCGCTAGCACCCGTAAGGCGCTGACACTTTCTCCCACGCATCTTTTGGATGCCCTTTCCTTTACACACACACACACATACTCTACAACACTGTCCCCCTTAAAAAACTCTGCGGGGCCCCCGATATATCCAAAACCCTTTCAAAACACAACATAGCATATTGAGTTCGCATGACCTGTTTGACCCGTCAATCGGAGGTTCTCTCGCTCCAAAGGCGAGGAGTAATTAATGGCAGCTTAGTCCGCGGTTGCCGGAGATTCGGATCCCCTCAATCAATAAACCTATGCCTACCCTAGGAAGGGAGAATCTGTAATGCGCCTGATGAGCGCGCGGGTATTCCCATCTTAATGGGGTGACGAAAAACACCCTACAGTTTCATATGTGATACTTGGGAAGCATAATAAATGAGACTTCATTAATGAGATTAATGAAATAAAAGAAACCTAAAAGATATTGTGGAAACTTGTTTTAAAAACTGGTAGCTCTAGTTCTTGCTTTGCATAGCGGTATTCCTTGTAGAATATCCAGCACCTTATTCGATAAGGAAAGAGCCGAGATCCCTTCACCAGGAGTAGGCTCTTTAGCGAAACTAGCAGATGCTTCAAACTCGGTTTCTCTTTTGATTACTTCTATAGTTTTTGCTTTGCATAGTAGTATTTATGAAATATCCTGCACCTTATTCGATAAGGAAAGAGCCGAGATCCCTTCACCGAGAATGACCTCTTTAGTAAAACTAGTGAAAGCCTAAAAAACACTCCATTTAAAACCACTCGATTCTACAATGATATCAAGTTCATTACGCAAAAGGTTTTCTTAAAAACCTCTCGTAGCCCTCCGTCATTTCAGATAAGTAATAGTTAGTATTTGTGTTGCGTTTGTTGACCTTGTCAAGATGTAGTGTGCAGTAGCTGATTAGTGCTTATCTGCATAAGCATATGATGCGATTGGATTAGGGTAGTCGTGCGACCTTGTTAACCTTGTCAAGGGTCATGCGGGTGGGTTTAATTCAATCAGGAAATGACGGGTTGAACTTGACTTGCGGTCTATGGTTTGTTGACCTTGTCAAGATCATAGCTCGCTCGGGGCAAAATATTATTGGGAATTTCAAGTGTTGAAATTTGCAATGAGATTGCATACCTCCTATGAGATAGTTGGATCCCGATACCCACTGCGAGTAAGAGTTACTCCTGGGAGAGTTTTACACATCACAATTAGCCAATCAAGTAGGTGTCTAGAAAGGTGTTAACAGGGTTATGCCTCTGGGAAAACGAGGTTTATTTTAATTAGGTCCGTGCAAAAACACGGGGAACCTCCCTCAAAGTACCGACACTGGCCTTGCTGAAAGATTGGTGAACTTGTAGGGTGTAATTAATCCCGGCTAGTCTTTCCTTTTAGGGTTTGAAGGAAGATTTGACTAAAACAATGGAAGCCATCCTGATTAGATAAATTAATAACCAATCTAATCTTGCAAGAGCATACGCTGAGTGTTTTCTTCTCTCTCTCCAGGTAGCGACCATGTCACGTCTTAATTAAGATAATAATACGGATGTATTGACCGAACCCCCTTGTTATACTTAGCTAGGGAACGTTGGTCCCGCTCCAACTTATAATTGTTATAAGACCGAGCAGGAAATAGGGGATTACTAGAATTTCCGTACCACCCAAACGAAGAAAGTGCATGATGATGCATCGTCTTCGGGTGTGTTCATTACCGAGAACTGTTTTTCAGTATTCTCTACGTCCTGAGTATGAGATACCAGATCAGGATCCCAAATATGTAAACTGTTACATGGGCTACAGATAGGTAGAGAACTGGAAATGGGTGATAAGTTTCAAGCGTTGGAAACGGTGCAAGTGTTGCAGCCAAGTTTGTTGGCAGTTATCACCCTGTATTACCAAATACATTGATTCTGAACGAATGTTATTAGATACCGAACCCGATATACAACATCATATCAGTCTCTTTATTTAGTAAAGAAGGATATAATTTTGTATTGTTGGATAATGTTTTGAACATTTGCTATATCAAAAGTTGATCGGTTCAGGCACGTTATCAAGAGTTGATCGGTTCATGATCCGTGCACTTTCAAGATGTATAACTGTATTATATCTGGCATCTGCATTTTTCAATATAACATATAAAGTCAAATAAAATATTTTAAAGATATCTTGCATGGCCTGCATCATACCCCTAACCCTGTCGTAGCATCCGTATATCGTGTTCTCGTCCCGTTCAGTGAAACAGACTCATTTGGATAGCCACGTGCACGCTACATGTATCCGTTCTTGGGGGCATGCATTTTCGTTACTCGTCTATCCTAGTTTGGTTTTGATCAACACGTATATTATCCGTATTTTCAAACCGTAATTTTAGACCCGACCCGGGCATATTTTGAAGTAATTTTGTATTAACCAAAAACGCAATTTTTCTTGATATTATATTCTTAATATATTTAATTGATATATTATACGTTTATATATTTTAAAACCTAAAAAAATATTTTTCTTTAATCTATCCCAACCTCACAGATCTATCTCTCTCCTCCACACACACACACACACACACACACATATTATTCTTATTTCCTTTATAAAAAAACCACAGTATCCTTCATCCCTCCTCTTCTTCCACACCTTTTCTTTTTCCTGACTCACGTAGCCATCGCCCTGCCTCGCGTCTGTCGCCTCGCCGTCGTCACCACCGCAGCCAAACGCTTCCACCTCCTCACCCCCATCCACACCACCACCACTGTCGCCTTCACCCATCCCCGACGACCTCAGCCTCGAGAACCTACCGAACCTCCAACCTATCTCCTCCTTATCGATCACGACCTCACCTACACCCTCGCCTCGCCTTCATCTCGCCGCCACCTCTCTCTTCTCTCTTCTCTCCTCTCTTCTTCTCCAAAGTACCCGAGCCCATCCCTGCACAGAACCCACGCCTGAACCCCCGACCTCGTCGTCGTTCCCTCACTTCCGGCGATCCCAACATCATCATCATCATCATTGTCACGCCCCGCTACCCCGAATGCGCTAAGATCGGCACGTGACAGAGCCAACCATGCTATCTGTGGTTGGGAAATATCCCTCCACAGTCACATTACGGCTGTCCATAAGATATCAAGAACTGTAGAAATAAACTATCTAGTACATGTCCATGAGCCAGAATAAACGAGTCAAGAAATAATATGCGGAAGCAAAATATCCAAGTAACAATAACAATCTGGAAAGTACTGAAATAACTAAACTAACTGAATACTAACAGGATTCTCCTACTCGGCCTGACTGCAGAAATACTCCCGATCAGCCTGCGACAAAGGTAGAGAATCTGGGCCATGCAAAACCCAGACGTCAGTGCGTCATAATATCAACAATAATATAATCAGGAGGTAACAAGGCATGCAGGCATGATTATGAACAGTAATAAAAGTATAACAGTAACACGAATATGGAACAATGAAGTGTATGTGCATGCGGTGAGTAATCTATGCTACTGGGTTAATTACTCTCAAGTCTTTGAAATCAATCTAATGAATCGTCGATGTAACTCAAAAGTATCCCGTGCATGCCTGGGGCCACGGTCAAGACTCTCGGGCTGAATCCGAGACGTGCCGCTGGACAGTAAACAGGTAGCATGTACAGACGAATGATGTCAGCAGCATCATCCCGAGGCTAGCCTAGCCCGTAAAACTGATCACTATAAGCATCGAACTGTCGAGTTACAAGTCAGGTTTCATCATTGATTTCCCCATACCCCCAAGTTATGTGTTCAAGTCAGATATTGATAAATCTGAAGCTAATGCCAACACAGGGTCAAGCAGGAACAGGTTTGTCTATACAGACAATAGGATATGTCCATCGGGACAACATGTCAGGATTGTCGGCATTAGAAACAGAATCAGGTCTCAAGTCAAGTAATGATATGTCGGGTCATGTCAGGTAGTGTACATGTATCAAATCATGTCAAGTAGTGGTATATCAGGTCATGTCAAGTATGCACAGGTAATAAGCGGGTGCTCATAATCAAACTGTGGCAAGTATTGAATCAGGGTGAAAGTACGGATGTACAATAAAAGCATGGATGCACAAATATTGATCAGGGGTTACGTCATGACTATGTAGGGTGCACAATATCAAGTATGGGGTACTAATGTATTAATAATATGAGTTAATGTAATATGGGGTGAAATTAGGCATGCGGAATTAATGGTATGTAGACACAAATGAACATGGATGCTCAAATAACTATCAAGAGTTACAACTACAGTTCCATGATTATGTAGGATGTACATTATTGAACATGGAGTACTAATACAATAATAGTATGAAACAATGTGACATGTCATGCAAATTGATATATAATTAATGGTATGGATACACAAACATCGATTAGGGTTATATTTACAGTTCCAAAACTAAGTGGGATGCAAATTATTAAGCATGGGGTGTTACTACAATAGTAATATGAATTAATGTGATCTATAGATGCAGTTATATATATTTTAAATAATATGGATACAAACAGGTATCCGAAAACAGTAAAACTGTAAAATGGATGCACAATGTGATAAACGGTAACATTTTGCTCATATGGATGCACAATACTATACCTAGCATGTAGCGAGATGAATTAGCATGCGTCTAGATATGTAGATAATGATATGGATACAAACGGACGTCGTAAAACTATAAAACTATAACATGGGATGCATAATTTAAAATACATGTATTATATTTATTCAAATGGATGTAAATAGAGTAACATAGCATGTAGCAAAATAAACTTGCCTCAATGGATTACGATACGGATACGCACGGCACGTCCGACGTCGGTAAAACGTCGCAACGCACGCACAGCACGCGGGACGGGTCCAAGCAAGGCAAGAGGGTGATCACGAAGGTAAGGTACGCCCACTGGGTCGTTTGGAACGGCAGCGACGGTCACGGCTCCTGCGATCGCTAAAGCAAGATTCAAGAAAATAAAGAAAAAAAAGAAAAGAAGAAGAGGAAGAAGAAGAATAGAGAAGGGTGAGGCTTACTGGATTTTAGGTGTTCCTTAGTTTCTGGGAGCAGAAAGGAGGTGATGGTGTCGCGGAGAGGAGGTCGTCGGCTGTGGAGGGAAGTTGAAAAGCTAGGGTTAGGTTAGGGTTTGGGTGCTAGGGTTGGTGCAGGCTGGGGCTTGGATGTGCAGGGATCTGGTGTAGGAGGGAGAAGGGAAGAGGAGAAGGAGAGGAGGAGATGGTGGTGGTGACGGCGAGGTCGAGGGAAGACGGCGACGAGGTGGGGGTGGCGGTGATGGGTTCTGTTGGGTTGAGGGTGCAGGGTGATGGTGCTCGGGAAGGAGGAAGGAGAAGAAGAAGGTGATGAGGAGGAGGAGGCTCGGTTGAGGGAGATGGAGTTGATGGTTGAGGGAAGTGAGGAGGCAGAGGAGTTTTTAGGGTTAGGGTTAAGATTTGGGTTCTTGAGGAGGCTCCAGGGATTTAAATAAAGGAGAAGAGGAGAGAAATAAGGAGGGAGGTAACGATATCGGCGCGGGCGGTGATCACACTCAAGGAATGTACAGTGAAAGCGAGAGGAGAGAGAGAGGCACGAGAGGAGAGAGAAAGGAGAGAGAGAGAGAGACTCAGCGGATAGAGAGAAAGAGAGAGGAGAGAGGAAGAGTGGGGTCGCCAGATAAAAGAGAGAGAGAGATAGGGTTGTTATAGAGGTTAAGATAAATTTATAAAAATTTCGTTAGTTTTATAAATCTTTTAAACTGTTAACTAAATTTTAAATATAAATATTATATTAAATAAAAATTGGATTTTCTGGTAAATACAGATTTAGTCTAAAACACGCCCGGATCGGATCTAAAATTCAGTTTTAAAATACGAAAATATATGCGACGACCAAAATTAAAAATGAATGTCCGGATAACGAAAATGCATACTCCCAAGAACGAATGCATGTACGTGCGCGTAGCCATCCAAACAAGTCCGTTTCACTGAACGGGACGAGAACAAAATGCGCGGATGCTACCACAGGGTTAGGGGTATCATGCAGGCCATGCAATATATATTTTAAAATATTTTACGTGACTTAAAATGTTATATTGTAAAAATGCGAATGCCAGATAAAATGCCAGTATGCAGTATTCATGAAAGTGCACAAATTTACGTAATACGTCAGGAAAAATCATAAACATGAATCAAGACAGGTTTCAAGCAAGCGGGTCTGGTCGGATGCTAATATAGATGTCAGATATATTATTTACACCAAAAATACAGTAAATCAGGAAAATACCATAAATAAAGAAATACGTGCACTGGAATTAGTATAAATGAACTAGGTTCTTACAATCATCATCATCACCCCTCGCCTTCTTCTCTGTCCCCAAACCCCAAACCCAGAGCACCAAACCCACAGCCTTCTTCTTCTCTTTCTTCTTCTTCTTCTCTTTCTTCTTCTTGATTCTTGGTTTCCGGTGATCGTCGGAGCCGTGCTCATCGCCGACGATCCGGGCGACCCTGTGGACATCCCCAGCCCACGTGGTCGTGTTCTTGCTTTGCTAAGTTCAGTTCTGTACGCCCGTGTGTGCATCGCGACGGTTATCGACATCGGACGTAGCGTACGCACCGTCGCGAGATCCGTTCAGGCAAGTTTATCTTGCTACATGCTATACTACTGTATCTTACATTCATGCGAATATTAATATTACATATGGTTTAGTTATGCATCTCACGTTATCGTTTTACTGTTTTCGAACAGCCGTTCATATCCGTACGATTTATTACATATCTAGTCGCATGAAATTTTATCTCGTTACAGGCTATACAACATATTTTACCTCTATAGGTATAGAATTATTACATGTTTATGGCATTTCACATCCATGTTACAGTTTTACCGTTTTCCGATATCCGTTCATATCCATGTTATTTATTATATATCTAGTTGCATGCCATGTCATATTATATCATGTTACCGGTATATTAGCACCCCATGCTTGATAATGTGCATCATGCGTAGTCATGGAATTGTAGATGTAATCCCTGATAAATATTTGTGCATCCGGGTTTTACTGTGCATCCGTACTTTTATCGTACATCCGTACTTGCTACAGTTTATTTTACGGACATCCGTTCGATACATATGCACCACCTGGCATGACCTGATACACCACTGCTTGACCTGTTACTTGATCTTCTTACTAATGCCGACAATCCTGACTTGACGTCCCGATGGACGTATCCTGTTGTCTATTCAGACAAATTTGTACCTGCTTGATCCTTTGTTGGCATTAGCTCCAGATTTATCAATACCCGACTTGAACACATAACTTGGGGGTAAGGGGAAATCATTGATGAAAACCTGACTTGTAACTCAACAGTTCGATGTTTATACTGATCAGTTTTGGGGGCTAGGCCAATCCCGGGATGATGATGCTGACATCATTCATCTGGACATGTTTCCTGTTTTGTGCTTAGCGGCACGTCTCGGTTTTAGCCCGAGAATCTGGACCGTGGTCCCGGGCATGCACGGGATACTATTAAGTTACATCGACGATTCATTAAATTGATTTCAAAGACTTGAGAGTAATTAACCCAGTAGCATAGATTACTCACCGCATGCACATACACTTCACTGTTCCATATTCGTGTTACTGTTATACACTTATTACTGTTCATACTCATGCCCGCATATCTTATTACCTCCTGATTATATTTTATTGTTTGATATTATGACGCACTGACGTCTGGGTTTTGCATGGCCCAGATCCTCTATCTCTTTCGCAGGCTGATCAGGAGTATTTCCGCCGTCAGGCCAAGCATTGAGGATCCTGTTAGTATCTAGTTTAGTTTAATTTTATTTCCGTACTTTCATTTCCTGATGTGAGCCCGTATTTGGGACATACTTTCTAAATCTTATTGTTTATTCGATTTATTGCTTCCGCATATTATTTCTTGACTCGTTTATTCTGGCATATGGACATGTACTAGATAGTTTATTTTTTTTATTTTATTGTTCCTGATATCTTATAGACAGCCGTAATGTGACTGTGGAGGGATATTTCCTATTCATAGGTAGCATGGTTGGCTCAGTCACGTGCTGATCGTAGTGCACTCTGGGATGCTGGGCGTGACACACCGTATATCGGAGGTTTAGACAGATGCGACCCATGTAGCAGACTTCGTCAGATTTCCCCTTGTTGTGAGGGGTTTTTGATTGTGGGGACGCTCTTCCTTGCAGGCGCAAGCCCCTGTAGTTAATTATGCTACCGTATCGCGGTAACAACTTTCTTCTTCTCCAGATGGTCACTTCGTGTCGTGTGTGTTTGTTTTATTTTCGGTTGCCCGTGGATTGTATACAGAGACTAATTTATGTTGTCGCCCGTAGGGCGTGAATTAGTCCAAATCCGTATTTTCTTAGATTTGGGTTTGGGTTGGTTTAAGGATCGTCAATCTTGTTTTAGATTAAGATCGAATTAAATGCTTGTTAAGGATACGTTAGCCTAATTTTAGACTAAGATCTACTTAACAATATTTTAGGATCATTTAAATCCAACGAAAGAGTATTTGGACTCTATCGTTTTAGTTTAGGGACATTGCGGTTCACAGTTTAAGGACGTCATAATCCATGAGTTTAAGGACGTCATAATCTGTGAAGTTTAAAAACATCATAATCTATGGGGTTTTCAGTTTAAGGACATCATAGTTCATAAAGTTCAATTTAAGGACATTACGGTCCGCAGTTAGTTTAAGGACATTACGGTCCACAGTTAGTTTAAGGACATTACGGTCCATAAGGTTTAGAGACATCATAGTCTGTATGGTTTAAAGACATCATTATCTGGTTTAAAGACATCATAGTCTGTGAGGTTTTGGTTTAACCGTTCGGAGATGCACCAAAAGTTATTGGTTATTGGGACCCCCTATCTCTCTGAAGACGTTGAAGAATTATAACGACATGTATCAGAGGTATGAAGAGATGTACCCTTGAACCAATGTTGGTTGGGAGATCTATAGTCAGGTTTGGGACTAAGAACAATTAAAAAGATTGTTAGCATATGGGCTCGGTTAATTCGAATTAGGCACTTGTGGCCAACTTGGGCTCAGTCCACTCAGTTCTGAACACTTGTTTGGGCTCAGCCCTTTTTTATTCAAAAAAGCTGAGCATTGATTTGGGTTCTGACATCCCTTTTTCTTTTTGTCTTTTATTAATTGTTGAACACTTTTTATGGCGCTGGGGCCTTATTTACAGAGCGCTTTGTAATTTCTTAGCGCCCGCGTGTGGAGCACGTGGAGCACCTGGCGCTGAGCGCTAGACCGGGAGCGCTACGGCGCTTCTTATAAAAGGGCGTCCACGTGAAGAGCACGTAGAGCGCTTGGCGCTGAGCGCTGGACTTGGAGCACTAAAGTGCTTATTATAAAAGGGCGCCCACGTAAGGAGCACGTGGAGCGCTTGGTGCTGAGCGCCAGACTTGGAGCGCTAAAGCGCTTATTATAAAAGGGCGTCCACGTGAGGAGCACGTGGAGCGCTTGGTGCTGGGCACCAAACTTGGAGCACTAAAGCGCTTCCTTATAAATTGGAGCGCTAAAGCGCTTCTTTGTCAGCTCTGGTCAGTTCTGTGCTCTGAGAATTAAATTCTTGGTTTGTAAGAGACTTTGTCTCATGGATCTAAGAACTAAGTTCTTCTCTTTCTTGATAAGATGCTACGATCTCTTTTACTTTTGTGAAAGACCTTGTCTTATAGATCTGTGATCTAGAAAAGAGCTATGTTCTTATGATATGAGAGTTAAACTCTCAAATATGGAGGAGATGTTATAATCTCTCTTCTTTTTTCCCACCTTGAAGAAGGTTCTTCTTCTTAGAGCTTGCTCTTTTCCTTTCTTTTCTGAGAACTTAAAGTTTATGGGGGGTTCCTCTATTTTTCTTCTTTTGATTTGAGAACTTATGGGGAGATTGCTGCGTATTTTTTTAGAAACTTATGGGGTGGTCTCCTCCTTTTTTTCTTTTTTGGAAAGACGGATCATTGGTCGTTGGGACCCACCACCTCTCCGACGACACTGAGAGATTATATCGCCATATATCGAAGGTGTGGAGGGATATACCCTTTGAACCATGTCCCACTCATCAGGGGGAAGAACAGGTTGGAGCTTAAACTTCTCGCTGCTGAAAAAGGCTTCTTTGCGTTCGCGCACGTGCGTCGCATGTGTTGGGCGCACGTGCGTCGCACGTGGCACTTGCACATCATGGGGGGAAGCTAAGGCCCTAACTTGGAGGACTAAACTCCTTTGAGGATTGAATTCTCGCACGTGGCGGGCGCGCTTGCATTGCACGTGGCGGGCGCGCTTGCATTGCACGTGGTAGGGGTAGCTGTGGCCCTAACTTGGAGAACTAAACTCTTTTGAGGATTGAATCCTCCTCGCACGTGCGTTGCACATGGTGCGCACATGGCGGGCGCACATGCGTTGCACGTAGTGCGCACGTGGCAGGCGCACGTGCGTTGTACGTAGCGCACATGGCGCTTGCGCATATGCGCAATATGGGGGGGCAGCTATGGCCCTAACTTGGAGAACTAAGCTCATTTGAGAATTGAATTCTCCCACGTGTGTTGCACATGTTTGGCTCACGTGCGTTGCACGTGGCGCGCATGTGGCGGGCACACGTGCATTGCATGTGGCGCATATGACGCTTGCGCATATTCGCATTAGAGGGGCAGCTATGGCCCTAACTTGGAGAATTAAGCTCCTATGGAGAACTAAGCTCCTTTGAGAATTAATTCTCATCTTTTTTTAAGAGGTATCCCCTCTTATTTATATAGGAGTGGCAGAGAAGAGATCTCTCTTGTTCCCGATGTGGAACTAAAAATGTAACCCCTATGCAGTAGATCATTACTTAGATTACACGTGCATAACACATTTGCTCATAACTTTTGATCGCGGATGAATTATGAGGCCCATAATATATTAAATCGAAGGATTTTTCGAGACGATTTCGATACCATCAGAATTTCGCTGGTTCTAATTCGGGAGTTTGTCAAAATACAGCTCGGAAAATACTGGTTTGCATTTTCTTAAGCGTATCGCTGCCATTTGATACCTTGGGTTCTTTTGCGCAGAAATTTTTTGCGGGAACAAATACCCCCCACTACTTTGCCCACGTAGGTATGTACATGGGTTAAGTAGTGCAAAGTTATACATAGCGTATGACCGGTTTCGGGCTGGTATATAACTTTTAGAATCTTGGTCTGAAAAGATAGCGAGCGGACACAAGCGTCGTCATCTATCATTAACTCAAATCTCAACTCTTAAGAGATATAGTTCCAACCCTAACACCCATGAGCTGCACCCTTCTGTTTCTTTATGTCTTGATCTGGCGCAAAGTAGTTTATGTACTCATTTTGGAGCTTATAGTTTATTCACTCATCCCGGAGTCTCTAGTTTATGAACTCATTTCAGAGCTTGTAGTTTACCTCACTTGGGCTTGTAGGCAAACTTGTCCTAACGTTACAGTTAACCCCTGCTCTTTACGATAGAGGTCCGTTAGGGTCTTTGGTACTAGGATTTTTTGTCCGTTGTACCGTCGCGTTGGCTGATGTATTCCCCGATATACAGTCTTGCTGTTCGAGTAGCCGCACGACTGTTATGTCTCTGATCCCTTCGAGGCTGGACAAGACATCTTCAAATAATCTCTCAGGTCATATTACCATCGGGAAAGCATATTCTCCCAAGAAATCATGAGGATTTCTAAGTGTTCATCACTTCCGTGAGTCGCAAGGATCTCACTTGGGTATTTTTTCCTTATGAATCGTGAGAACCCGTAAGTAGTTTTTCATTTCAGTGGCATGTAATTTCGGTGAATGTGGCTCGTAGATAGTCCATCTTGATCTCATTGTAGGGCAGCGATGGCTTAGGAAACAGGTTTGGATCTGTCGCCTAAGACTTTTCGACTTTATGAGCCGTGAGGGTCTCATAAGGATTTTTCTCCCTACGAGTCGAGAGGATCCCGTAGGTGTAATTTCTCCTTAGGAATCATGAGGATTCCTAAGTGCGTATTCTCTCTCAAGAGTCATAAGAATCTCACAAGAGAATTTTTCTCCCTTATAAGTAGAGAGGACTCGTAAGTGGTTGTTTCCTTCCTCGTCGATATTCGACTTCGGAGAGTGTGGCCCATAGATAGTCCAACTTGACCTCCTTGCCGGGCAGTGATGGCTTAGTAGACAAGGTTAGGATCTGCCACCTAAGACTTTTCAACTTTATGAGCCATGAGGGTCTCATAAAGACTTTTCTCCCTACTAGTCGAAAGGATCCCGTAGGTGTCTTTTCTCCTTAGGAGTCGTGAGGACTTCTAAGTGTGTTTTCTCTTGAGAATCGTAAGGATCCCATAAAAGAATTTTCTTTATGTGCAGGGACACTAATTTCCCCGCAGCTCGAGACGAATCGAGAGATTCGCGCAAAGACACTGATTTCCTTGCGGATCGAAACGAATCGAAAGGTTCTCGCCAAGGACGCTGATTTACCTGAATCGAGAGGTTCTGCCAAGGACACTGATTTCCTTGGGGTCGAGACGAATCGAGAGATTCCTGTAAAGACACTGATGTTCCCCTCCGAATGGACGGCGCACAGGACCGCGATGGCCTGACGCTGAAATTCGGGGCAGATGCTATTTGGTTTTATCCGTCTACTTCTCCGAAGATACCAAGTTGATTTATGGCACTGTGTATCGGAGGTTTAGACGGATGCGGCCGATATAGCAGACTTCGTCAGATTTCCCCTCGCTAGAGGGGTTTTTGATTGTGGGGACACTCTTCCCTGCAGGCGCAAGCCCCTGCAGTTAATTACGCTACCGCTTCGCGGTAACAACTTTCTCCTTCTCCAGAATTTCACTTCGTGTCGTGGGTGTTTGTTTTGTTTGTGGTTGCCCGTGGATTGTATACGGAGACTGAATAATGCCGTCGCCCGTAGGACGTGGATTAGTCCAAATCCGTATTTACTTAGATTTGGGTTTGGTGTTTTTAGTTTAAGGATGCCTTAGTCGCGTTGCGGCTAAGATCGACTTAAACGTTTGTCAAGGATACGTTAGTCCTGTTTGAGACTAATATCAACTTAACGGGGTGATCCATTTAATATATGGTCGTCGGGACTCGTTGCCTCTCTGACGTCGTTGAAGGATTACAACGACAGATGTCAGAGGAGTTCGGAGATGTACCCTTGAACCAAGGTCGATTTGGAATTTTATCGTTCATTTGAGTGTTTAAGGATACGTTAGCCGTATTTAGGGCTAAGATCAACTTAAACGGGACCGTTTAGATCCGGCAAAAGAGCATTAGGAGGCTCTATTGTTCCAGTTTAGGGACGTGGTGGTCCAATATTCCAGTTTTAGGGACGTGGTGGTCCATATTCCAGTTTAGGGACATGGTGGTCCAATATTCCAGTTTTAGGGACGTGGTGGTCCATATTCCAGTTTAAGGACGTGGTGGTCCAATATTAGTTTAAGGACGTTTCGGTCCGATATTAGTTTAGGGACGTTTCGGTCCGTCATTAGTTTAGGGACGTTTCGGTCCGATATTAGTTTAAGGACGTTTCGGTCCAATATTAGTTTAAGGACGTTTCGGTCTAATATTAGTTTAAGGACGTTTCGGTCCACGATTTTAAGGGCCCCGCAGTCCATATGGGTGTGTGGTCGTCGGGACCCGTCACCTCTTTGACGTCGTTGAGGAATTACAACGATGGATGTCAAAGGAGTTCGGAGATGTACCCTCGAACCGGATGTAGATTGATTTAGGAGAGCCAATTTGCTCAGTCAGTTTAATTTAAGGACTTATGGCCACGATTGGGCTAAGTCCAGTTGAAAATGTCCAACATTTTATTTGCTTTTACATTGCATTTCTTTTTATTCTTATTTGGGCTTTGCCCAGAAAGGATTCAGAGCATCAATTTGTTTTGGGCTCTGCCCTTTTTAGGCCTGCTAGGTCTTTTTGATTTGGGCCTGGCCCTTCAAGTAATGCATTGCATTTGTGCAAAGCACTAGGAATCTTTTAGATTCAAGAACAGAAGTGCAAAGCACTTTTTTAATTTCTTGATCTAAATTTAGATCAAAGAAGAAAAAAAACAAGTTTTTCCTTGTTTCAGAGAACCAAAGGTTCATAGCAAGTGCAAGGCACTATTTTTTTTTTAATTTATTTATTTATTTATTGAAGATCACTGATCTTGTTCTTAGATCAATGATTTATTCCTAAGAGAATTTTCACTTATTTTAAAGGTTTTTACCTTTTTTTGTATTCTCAGGGAGTTCCCAAGAGTTCTCTTCTCTCTTCTTTTTTTTATCCAGATGTCTCTGTGTTTTTGAAATGAGGTCTGGGGTCCTTTTTATAGTGCTCAAAAATTAGTTAAATTTGTTAAAAAGATCTTTTTCTGAGTGATTTGGGGAATTTTCCCCACCGTTGGATCTTTGATCCAAAGGCCCCTGTTTTACAGAAGAAATCTTCTTGTTTTAACAAGAATAGAAAAAATTTCCTTAAATCTTCATTCTGTTTTTGCGCAACTCCCCAGCGCGTGACACGTGTCACGCAGTGAAGCGCTTGCGCAACTGCGCAGACACGTGTCGAGCAGTGAAGCGCTTGCGCAACTGCGCGGACACGTGTCGCGCAGCGGTGCGCTTGCGCAGTTGTGCTTGCGCAACTGCGCAGACACGTGGCGCGCTGCGGTGCACTTGCGCAGTTATGCTTGCGCAACTGCGCAGACACGTGTCACGCAGCGCAGCGCTTGTGCAACTGAGTGTTGCTTATGTTTTTTAAAGAGCCTTGCTCTGATTGGACGTACTGCCTTGAGCGTTGTGCTGCCGTGTCAACTTCTGACACGTGGCGCGTTGCGCGCAGCGCACGGGATCTGAAGCGTTGCTTCAAAATTTGAATTTTTGAAATTCAAACAGAGCCTTGCTCTGATTCGGGGAACAAATGCCCCCCCACCGTTGCGCTCACGTGGCGCGCACGTGAGTGCAGCGGTGGCAAGATCCCGACCGTTGGATCATGGAGGTCAGGTGAAGAGGCGCAGGCGCCTATAAATGGGACCCTTGGTCCTTTAATTTCTTTACCGTTTCAAGAACTTTGATTCAGAGCCTTGCTCTTGCTTAAGAACTCTCAGAGCCTTGCTCTTGCTTCTTCCCAAGAACTTTAAAGTTCAGAACTTAGAATCACTCTAGGTAAAAATTTAAATTAATTTAAATTAAATTTAATTAACAGAGCCTTGCTCTTATAGATCTTTGATCTAAAGAAAACCCCTTTGGGGTTTCTTCAACAGAGCCTTGCTCTCATAGATCTTTGATCTAAAGAAAACCCCTTTGGGGTTTCATCCACAGAACCTTGCTCTCAAAAATTTACAGAGATCTTGTTCCTGGGTTTTAACCCATGAACAGAGCCTTGCTCATAGATCAAATGGAGAACTCCTAAAAGTTTCATGGATCTTTAAGATCCCAAAATTTTTCTTTTAATCCTTAGGAGTTATAGTTTTCATTACTATTACAGAGCTAGCCCCTTTTTTTTTAGGAAGTTTTATTCCCTTGAGACCAGAGTTTGACAAATGTCACTCTGTGACAGAGCTTTGCTCTAAAAGAGGAGATTTTCTCCTTGTCTCTAGGGATTTCCCCCCAATGAGGATATTCTCTTGGGGGTCTTTTTTATTAACTGACAGTCTCATCCAATGATGGGACTGTCTTATCAAATGATGCGCCGTCATCTAGATTTTGTGGGTCCCCCTTTGGTCCCCTACCCACTGCATTGCAGTGTGATGTAGGACTTTAAAATGTGAAGCATTGGAACACTAACGGTTATTATTTTCTTGCTTTTTCTACAGGAAACATGTCTGAAGATTTGTCTTTCCCTTTCGTTCGCTCGGAAGGAGGGTTCCCCCATTCGCCAGTGGACCGGGTGGCGTTCGCTCTCATTAAAGATCATGACCCTGAGTGCAAAAAGCTCCACCTGTGGGGAAGGTGGTACAGCCAGATCATCCAAGGCCATCGCAGCTTCAGTTCCGCCTCGCCGTCTGAGCCTACAGTCACGATCCCCTATGCAGACGAACCCCCGGTGAAGTATGCCGTGGAGGTTAAAAACTGGAATTCTGATGACCTCCTCCAGCCTGCGATCGGTGCCATTCCCGTGCAGCCGTCGCCGGCAATAGACATTCTGGGGAGGCGAATCTGTCAGGGTGAAGCACGCCCTTGGGGACAGGCTTACAATATTGGACTGATCCCATGACCCCCCGCCGGATATTTGCAGTGGGCCCGGTACATCTTATCGGCGAAAAGGACTCATCTAACGAGGATTGGTTTATATCCAGCCATCTACGTTTCGCTTTTCGAGTATCCCTCTCCTCCAGCGTGGTGGGTCAAGGCCTTTATCGAACAATGGAATATCCCCACTCACACCTTCCTGATGACGGATAGGGAAGTCTCTATCTCCTTGGAGGAATTCGCTGAGATTTCGGGTCTACCAATGAGGGGAGAGCACTACGAGGAGCTGCTACCTCCTGACGAGTACGTCTTTGCCACCAAGCAGCTGGTGTTTGACTTGACTCCGGAGAACGCCATTCAGCATCAGTATCCGGGCTTGGTGAAGGTATTGGAGATCTATGAGGAACTCCATCTGGAATCGGGCGACCGGGGCGTCAGTTTCGCAGATTTTATTGCTCGCTTCATTCGCCCAGAGTTCCTATCAGAGGAGAGCGAGAAGTTCGCTCAGCTTGGTGACCCTTTTGGTTTCGGCTTGGACCGCCGACCCGTATCGGACAATGACCAGAAGGATTTCTATCTCCCCAACGCTGCCATTGCTGCTTTCTCGGAAATTGTCGTCCCAGGCATGGATGAGGAAACCTTTTTTATTGGATTCTTGGGCTTGTGGCTATGCAACTTTGCACTCCCCATGCACCCCCGCCTCATGCGGCCCTCTGTCTTTTACCCAGCGCATCGGATGGTGACTGGTTTGCAGTTATCGGTAGGAATCGCCGGGCTGGCTTACCTTTATCATGAACTTAGCGTAGCGGCGGACGCCAGTGAGCCCGGGGTACAGCCTGCTAACTTCCCGATGCACTACTTCACTTCTTGGATGGAGATGCATGTGCGAGGGGTGTTTGGTGCCCACAAGACTCCTCCGTTCTTCGAGAAATACAGACTCCCGAGAGTCATGCGGTTGGTTGGGGCTTCAATTGTGGTTCCAGCCCCGCGGGAGTCTAGAGGGCTGCTCCTTCGTCCACATCTGGTCGGAGCGAAGGTTTCTTTTGTGGACAAGGTCATAACCATAGGCTCAGAGACCACCAAGTCAGTGGTGCCCCTGCGTGATGACTTCAAAGATGGGGCTTCTGTATTGAAAGCTCGGGAAATCCTCCATCTCTACTCCATCCGGCCGGGCTATCTAGTGTTCAGGCAGAATAAGACAGCCTTGTTTATGAGATATAACCCACACCGATTTGCCCGGCAGTAAAGCTACAACCAAGGGATCCCGCTGGAAGCTTTCTTGGAAACGCCCGTGGTCGGCCCAGAAGGGATAAAGAATGCGATGCATCATTTTACACGGCTTAACACAGGTTCCTATTTCTTCATTAGTGAACCCAGCTGTGCCCCTAAGATGCTTAATTCATATGTGGCCTGGTATGCGCACGCGATGGGCCTAATTATCTTAACGGAGAAGCGTATGCTGGTTGACCGTAGGGGTGCGCCTCCCGGCGGCGATCGCAAGGCCCCTTTGCAGCCAAGGCTCCCGGTCGTCCCTCCGCTAAAAGATGCTGGAGTCGATCGACCACGCGTGTTGAGCCCCCCGCGGGGATTGCCGCTGCCCGCTACGGTGGATGCACCATCGGCGCCCCGTGCTCCCACGAAGGCGGCTAATGTAGTATCGCCAGAACCAGGCGTAGGAGCAGATATTGGGACCCGCCGCCCTAAAGTGACTGCCAAGCGCAAATCTACTCCGGGTGGATCTAAAGCTGGCGAACAGAAGAAGAAGAAGAAGTCCACCCTTTCCCTCGATGCGATCCTCAGCTTAAAGCCTGCGGCTCCTCCCACCGAAGGCATATGTGAATATGGCAGCAACGAGGGCTTGTTGGTAGACCCTGCGGACACCAATTTGGCTGCCGCCATTGCAGCTTCGGAGCGATCGGCGAGGCTCGAAGCGATGTTAAGCAAACTCGCTGAGTCAGGTAATCATCAGCCGCTTTATTTGTCATTTTATTGCACTTTTTATTATTATCTTTAACTAATATTTGCTTCTTTTTCAACAGGTGTCTCTACTGAAGAGGCTATCGCTGCCTCTTTGAAAACCTTCCAAGAGGAGGAGGAGAAGCGCGCTCTAGCAGGCGTTGGTATGTCTCACCCCTTTTTCTTTTATAAAGAAATTTTGTCATCTTTTCTGACGGTCAACCTAACCTTCTTTTGTTTCTTTGTAGGGGTTGTATCAATTGATGCGGGGATCCTTCCCGAGGCCGTTACTGAAGTCCCGATCTCGTCGAGGTTGCTGCAGGAGCCTCGACTTGACAAAACGACAAGGGATGCCCTGAAAAATCTGGAGGCATCCCTATTCACGGATGAGGACGCCTCAATTAAAGAAGCCCTAGTGGCATCCGTCTCAACGGCTCGGGAGGAGCGGAAGCGGTTGAGACGCGAAGCAAAGGCGCGCAGAGCTGCTTGGGCCGCGGGAGCGGGCCCTAGCACTATTCCTCGCGCTGACACTCCTTCTGAAGAGGTCCCTGTCGCTCTATCTACTGCTCATAGGCAAGTGGCGCGCGCGGCCCGAAGTGCAAACAATAAGTCCCCTTCAGGTAGCATCTCTTTCAGAACCTTGTTGTAAGAATTATTATAAAGCCATTGTCTCATATGCATTCCATCTTGCAGGGCCAAGTCCGACTGAGGGGGAGACGGAGACCGTTGAACCCAGGGAAACGGCGGAAGCGGTGCCTGCCGAACCCGAGCCGACGGTGAGCAACGTCGTCGGTGCCACGGGACCCGAAGCAGAGGTTGGGGGACCTGCGGCCGAGAGGGTCATGGACGCCGAACCTGAAGTGGCGGCAGATGAGATGATTGTCTTAACCGAGCCGAAGGTAGTAGAGGGCAAGGCGCTTGAGGCTGGAGACCTCGTGGCGCCGATGGACGAGACAACCGTGACCGCAGAACCCGAGGGAGTATCGGGTGAGGCGGCCACGATTCCTGAGGAGGAGCTAACCGCTTTTTCCCAGGAATCTGGCAATACCCCAATCATAGCCCTCCCCGCGTATGGTCCCCTGCCGTCTCCAGGGCTTGCGAGCACAACAACGGTTCCCATTGAGTCGGGTGATGAGGCTACGGGCGGTGGCCTCATGTCAATGGAGGAGGGGATTGCCTCAGTTTCGGCTGGAAGCTCGTCGGGTAAATTTCGAGTTACCAGCGTTTTTCTTTTTATATATCTTGCGATCTCTTCTAACAAGTTTGTCTTTGCAGGTGCGGCCAGTGCTGACGCTCCATTGCTCGAAGGAGCACCGTCAACTACTGCTTTGGCGGTGGTCACCTCCCCGCCTTCCCTTGTGCCATCGTGGATGTTGGAAGGTATGGATTTACGACTCATGAGTTAATCTTTTAAACGTGTAGCTTCTGTACTAACGTTATATCACTGTGTCCTTTTAGGGGTGCTCTTTGATCATCTATACCAAGTGTTGCTCCCACACTTCTCCTTCCCATCTGAACTCGCTTCTCCTTCTAGTGGTGCTGGTGAGTGTTATTTCGATGTCTTTATTTACTCCCTTTTTTAGCAATGGGATGATTTCTAATTTTTCCTCTTCCTTATTGCAGTGCCACAAATCGAAGGAGGGGACGCAAGACCTGCCACGCCACCGGCCCTTCCGGCTTTGCCGTCCGTTGCAGCTGGTATAGTAAATTGCCTTTTTGATAACCCTTCAACGTCTCTTGAACCATCGTTTAACCATGTTTTGTTTTGCAGCTATTGTTCCGGCTCCGGTCCCTCTCGAGTCTCGCGTCCTTTCACCGGCAGGCCCTTTCTTGAAACGTCCATCTTCAAAAGGTGCTGTGATGAGTTTGGGCATGCTGAGCGGGTATATCGAAGAGCTTAATATGGACGCTCTCCCTTCTGCCGTGGATTTCGCCATGGAGGTTAACCCGATGTTGGCAGCGCTCGTAAACTTTCACAACGAAGGCGTCGTTGAATCTTGGGCTAACCACTGCAGAGAGATTGAGGCCTGCCTGCATCGGTTGGAGTCGACGCGCCCTTCTCCCGAAGTTTTGGATATAAGCACCCAACGGACAGCTTGGCTCGAGCAAAGCACTTCTTACTTCCGCCATTTGGAGCAAGAAGCAGCTTTACGGTTGAAGGAACGTCAGGAATCTTCAAGCGCAGCTGCTCGCCTGCGCGCTGAAGTTAGGACGAACGCTGCCGAGGTGAAAGCTGTCTTCGAAGGCCTGCTGGAGCGTATTTCTAATGGGCTAGCACTGAAGCGGAGACTTGATGCCGCCGAGCGTGATGCCCGAGGCCGTGAAGCAGTTCAGCAGGTCGTTGGGGAACAGCTTGCATCCTTCAGGCAGCAGCGGGCTCAAGCAGAGGCTGAACTGGCGGTGGCAGCTGGTCAAGAGAAGGCATGGAAGGAAGTATGCGAGCAATTGCTAAATCTATGCAAGACGCTTCCTTCTCAGTAATTCTCCTTGTATTATTTGTACTTGTAAAATAGATGTATATATTTTTTTTATTCTTTAGTACAATGTATCCTGTACTCGGTCAATATTTATGAATAAAAGATGCACATTTTTGTAATGTCTTGTGTCATTTCTCCGCCCCCTTTTTTTTTGCATGATATCTTTGATGAACCTTATTGGCAGATAACTTCATTTCTCCCAGAGATAGCGATGGCTTAGGCCGCAGGTTCAGGTCTACCGCCTAAGACTTTTCAACTCTATGAGCCATGAGGGTCTCATAAAGGCTTTTCTCCCTACGGATCGAGAGGATCTCGTCGGTGGGTTTTCTCCTTAGGAATCGTGAGGATTCCTGAGTGTGGTTTTCTCTCATAGGTCGTAAGGATCCTACAAGAGAATTTTTCCCTCTTATGAGTCGAGAGGACCCGTAAGTGGTTGTTTCCCTCCTTATCGAAACTCGACTTTGGAGAGTGAGACCCGTGTATAGTATGCAAGAGACCATTTTAGATCGACTTGTAGGGTCCCATCGTTCAGGAAGCAAGTTTTCCCACCTCTGCTGCCTGAGGCTTCATCTTGCAAATTAAGAAGCAAGTCCAATTTGTTGAAGAAATCCCCTTTTCTGAATGATTTGGCAGAATTTCCCCCACCGTCGGATCTTTGATCCAAGGGCTTCTGTTTTACAGAAGAAAATCTTCTTGTTTTAACAAGAACAGAAAAGATTTCTTCAGAACCTTAATTTTGTTTAGCGCAAATGCTCCAGGGTATGACACGTGTCGCACAGCACACAGTGCAGCGCAACTGCGCTAGCACATCTGCGCCGACACGTGTCACGCAGCGCACGGCGCATACGCCGCTGAAGCGTTGCTTCCTTTAATTTTGCTTGAAATAGAGCTTTGCTCTGATTGGGTGCGCTGCTTTGGGCGTTGCGCTGATGCGTCTGCGTCAGACACGTGGCGTATTGCGCAGCGCAAATAATCTGAAGCGTCGCTTCATTAAATTAATTTTCAAGTCAGAGCACGGGGAAGACGAAGCGTTGCTTCATCTCCCGCCTCGGAATTTGAACAGAAGTTCGCTCCGATTAGGGTAAACTGCCGTGACAACTCTTGGAAGTCGAAGAGGCACTTGATGCCTATAAATAGGACCTTTCGTCCCCCCCAGATATTTATCATCTTTCAGATTTCTATTTTCGAAGACCTCAGAGCTTTGTTCTTGCCTTCAAGAACTCCGGTGCCTTGCTCCTCCTTTTTTTTTCAAAGTTTTTAGGAAAACTTTAGGTAAAATCGATTCTTAGATTAATCTTAACCAGCAGAGCTTTCATCCAGGGGACTTTATCCTTGAACATAGTTTTGCTCTCTAGGAATTTAGTCCTCTACGTATATTATTGCTTTTCTATTGCTGATCTTCCTGTAATATTTCCTCCAGGCATAATGGCGGCGGTGCATCTATACAGTTTGCATGAGTTTATTACCTACGACGATATCCGCGCTCAGGGTCGTCAACAAAACCAGGAGTTTACAGACGCTGAATGTGCAGAAGTCATGGGTCGTCTGAACGCAAGCGGTGGTTGGCTGTTGCCTCGTCGTTCGGCCCTTTTGAAAGTCGTGTTGGGAGCCATATGGAGAGCACTTCCGGGTCTTCATGAGGCCTTACCGCTCAACGCGCTGGATGATACCGAAGACAAGGTGCATTCAGTGTACCTGACAGGGCTGATTTCAAAGAAACGACGGAACAGCCTTATTGACATCCTACACCAAGTCTTCCAGCAGACGACGATAGTTGCTGCTTATCAAAGGTCAGGAGGGCTCGCCGATGATCTCGCTACAGAGGAGCGAGAAAGACTGCGCATAAGAATAATTAGAAAGGCCAGAAGAACTCTGGATGGCCTTACTTTTGATTTCCTCAATCCGTGCCCCGAATCTGAGGTTATACCGTTGTAATAATTTGAATAATGTTTCTTATTCATTATTCTTATGCTTGTAAAAGAAATTTTTTTAGCAGTATGAATGGAAACCCTTCCCTTTTCTATTTCAGCTTGTCTTATTTTTCGTCCTGAGTCTTCTGCCCATGCATAAATGAATGCGTCACGCACGCCAGATCAAATGTAGACCGGATATTCTTTCTGTCATCTTCTTTTTTTTTTATTGTCAGTAGGCTGTCTTAATAACCATGGTTGATGGATGTCTAAAACGAGTATTCCGACTTCCTTAGGAAATAGCGATGGCTTAGGCCGCAGGTTCTGGTCTGCTGCCTAAGACTTTTTCAACTCTATGATCCGTGAGGGTCTCATAGAGGCTTTTCTCCCTACGGATCGAGAGGATCTCAGAGGCGGATTTTCTTCTTAGGAATCGTGAGGATTCCTAAGTGTGGTTTTCTCTTATAAGTCGTAAGGATCCTATAAGAGAATTTTCCCTCTTACGAGTCGAGAGGATTCGTAAGCGGTTGTTTCCCTCCTCGTCGAAATTCGACTTCGGAGAGTGAGACCCGTGAATAGTATGCAAGAGACCAGTTTGGATTGACTTGCAGGGCCCCATTGCTCAAGAAGCAAGCTTTTCAATCCTTGCTGTCTGAGACTTCTTCTTACAAATTGAGACGAATCAGGGATTTGCTTGCGGAGAGGGTGGTGGCTCTGCGAGTTGACATGAGTTAAGAAGCTCTCATCACGGAGTGTTTGTATCCATGAGTCGAGGAGTTTGCTAGGGATTATTTGTTTCCCAAGTGCCAAGGATTATTTGTTTCCTTGGGGTTTGAAACGAGTCGAGAATTCCCACGGGGGCACTGGTGGCTCTGCGGGTCGACGCGGATCAGGAGGCTCTCGTCAAGGAGTGTTTGTATCCGTGAGTCGAGGAGTTTGCTAGGGATTATTTGTTTCCCAAGCGCCAAGGATTATTTGTTTCCTTGGGGTTTGAAACGAGTCGAGAATTCCCACGGGGGCACTGGTGGCTCTGCGGGTCGACGCGGATCAGGAGGCTCTCGTCAAGGAGTGTTTGTATCCGTGAGTCGAGGAGTTTGCTAGGGATTATTTGTTTCCCAAGCGCCAAGGATTATTTGTTTCCTTGGGGTTTGAAACGAGTCGAGGATTTCCACGGAGGCGCTGGTGGCTCTGCGGATCGACGCGGATCAGGAGGCTCTCGTCAAGGAGTGTTTGTATCCGTGAGTCGAGGAGTTTGCTAGGGATTATTTGTTTCCCAAGCGCCAAGGATTATTTGTTTCCTTGGGGTTTGAAATGAGTCGAGGATTTCCACGGAGGCGCTGGTGGCTCTGCGGATCGACGCGGATCAGGAGGCTCTCGTCAAGGAGTGTTTGTATCCGTGAGTCGAGGAATTTGTTGGGAGGGTATGGTTCCCTCTTTGTTTATGCCCTTGGATTGTATACAGGGATCGATGTGATCTTAACTGTAGGGCAAAAAGTTTCATTCTTTCATTTTTTTTATTCTTTCCGCGATGCTCTATCATTTCAGCTTTTATATCGCGAAGGTCGCGATTGCCCAATCATTTCGGCTATTTTTCGCGGTGCCCAATCATTTCGGCTGTTTATTTTATTTTTACTCGCTGCTTTTTATTTCGAGTTGCCCAATCATTTCGGCTATTTCGCATGCATACATTTTACTTGCTGCTTTTTATTGCAAGTTGCCCTATCATTTCGGCTATTTCGTATGCATGTGCGGCCTACTGGCTTTTCGCCGTAAACCTGAACTTGGACACCGATTTTGGCATCAGCACCGCTACAACTGGGATATTGTCAGGAGCGAATCATCATTTGCTTCTGTTGTTGTTGAACAAAGGAGGCTTAGCGACCAGGGTTAAGGTCCTGTCGACTAAGGCTTTTGACTTCATGAGCCGTAAGGGTCTCACAAAGGTATTTCTCCGTACAAGTCGTGAGGATCTTGTAGGTGTATTTTCTCCTTAGGAATCGTGAGGGTTCCTAAGTGTTTTGTTCCTCTGTAAGTCGTAAGGATCCTACAGGAGGGTTTTCTCCTTGTAAGTCGAGAGGATTTACAAGGGTTGTTTACCGTGTGGACATATCCCTAGTCTCAGATGGGACTTGGTTAGGGAAATGTTTATTCGCTCCCGTGGATTGTATACAAGGGTCAGTGCTGAGCCACTTGTAGGGCAATATCGAAAGTTGTGGGGGTTGCTTAAGCACAGGTTTAGATCTCTGTAACTTAAGACTTTCAAATCTTACGAGCCGTGAGGGTCCCATAAGAGCGTTCTCCTTACGAGTCGTGAGGATCTCGCAAGTGTATTTTCTCCTTAGGAATCATGGGGATTCCTAAGTGTGTTGTTCCCTTGTGAATCGTAAGGATCTCACGCGGGTGGTTTCTCCTTATAGGGTCGAGAGGACCCTACAAGTGTTTCTTAACGAGGTTGTGCCCTTTCAGGTTTTCACAAACACTCGCCGGTAGCCCTGCTGTTTTTACTCACGGAGCCCTTTCGGGTTTTCATCCGTGCCCATTTTGCTTATGGACGTACCGCTTTTATTTTTTTTTATTTTTATATATTTTTTTACGAGGTCGCGCCCTTTCGGGTTTTCACGAACACTCGCCGGTAGCCCTGCTATTTTTACTCACGGAGCCCTTTCAGGTTTTCATCCGTGCCCTTATGCTTATGGACATACCGTTTTATTTTATTTTATTTTTATATGTTTTTTTTTATATCTCGTCAGCCTAAAAGATGCTGCGGTAGTAGTTTAAAGACGTTTCGGTCTGCTATTAGTTTAAGGACATTTCGGTCCGCTATTAGTTTAAGGACATTTCGGTCCGCTATTGAGAGGCTGGCTACTGCTTATAAAACTTGAGCTTAGGAAGATAGCGAGCGGACATGGTCGTCGTCATTTATCATTGACCTAGGCTGTGGCTCATTAAGCGTAGTATTTCTTTAGGAAGCGACCGTTTATTGGTCTGAAAGGCCTTTCACCATGCATGTCCATGAGTAGGTAGGCTCCACCCTGGTAGACCTTATCTATGATGTACGGGCCTTTATAGTTTGGCTCGAATTTTCCCCGCTTGGCGCGATTGGGGATCATAGGCCTTTTGACCACTAGCACGAGTTCGCCTTGGCGGAATGTCCTCGGACGAGTCAGTCTTTCATATGAGCGCGTCATCTTCGCTTTGTAAGCTTCCAGATTTTGTTGTGCTACGAGCCGGGTTTCATCGAGAGCGTCAAGCTCTTCAAACCGGAGGTGAGCATTTTCTTCATCTGTCAGCTCATAGTGAACTGCCACTCGCAGAGAGGGTAATTCTATTTCGAGAGGTAGTACTGCTTCCGTGCCGAATACCAATGCGTACGGCGTTGTGTTCGTGGCTGTCTTGAATGTAGTTCGATACGCCCAAAGAGCCTCTTGCAGCCTCTCGTGCCAGTCCCTCTTGTTTCGGGACACTGTTTTCTTTATAATCTTCGTTAAGGTCTTGTTGAAGGCCTCGGCGAGACCGTTAGCTCGCGGATTATAGACTGAGGAATATCTCCAGTCTATATTGTGCTGCTGTGTGAAGCGGCTAATTTTATGACTTCGGTAGGCTGGCCCATTATCAGAGATGATCCTTCTCGGGGTTCCGAACCGGTATATGACATGCGTTTTGAAGAAATGGAGGATATTCTCCGTCTTCACTTCCCTCAACGGTACCGCTTCCACCCATTTGGAGAAGTAATCGGTCGTCGCCAAGATGAAATGATGTCCTCTGGACGATGCCGGTTCGATGGGGCCGACTATGTCAGTTCCCCACATTTCGAACGGCCAGCTAGCTACTGTTGGATGCAGTGGATTGGGATGTTGATGGATGAAGTCCCCATGAATTTAGCATGAGTGGCACTGCTTCGCATATTCGAGACAGTCTTGAATCATTGTGGGCCAGTAGTAGCCCATCCGTTTTATCTTCAACTTCATTTTTGGGCCCGCTTGATGAGAACCACAGAGTCCGTCGTGAACTTCCTGAACGACCCTTTTTGCTTCGTCAGGTCCCAAGCATCTCAACCACAGAGAATCAAACGATCTCTTGTACAGAGTATCGTTGGCGAAGGCGAAAGACAGGGCTCGTTTCATGAGCTGATGTCTTGTGGACGCTTCTTCAGGCATTCGGTGGGACTTGAAGTAATCTATGAAGACTTCCCTCCAATCCTCGGCCTTTTCCGGCTCTTTTATTTGTAAGGTCGCTTGCTCAGTCACTCCCTTCTCTTCGGGTGATCTCAGAGGTATTTCTGCGGGGGCGAGCACCCGACGACTTTGCACCATGATTCTAACCTCATCGAGGTTCTCGTCAGCCAGTTCTTTAGCAAGCTTAGCAAACGCGTCCGCTTTGCTATTTTCTGCGCGTGGTATACTTTCCAAAGTATAGGAGGGAATTTGGGTCAGCAGTTGTTGCACATTTTCCCCGTATTTTACCAATTCCGGTTTGCATGTTTGGTAATCGCCGTTTACTTGACTAACGACCAGTTGAGAATCTCCGTATATGAGGAGGTTTTCAATTCCTATGTCAATGGCGATCTCCAGGCCTGCTATCAGAGCTTCGTATTCGGCTTCGTTGTTTGTCCTCGGTTCCGTCAGGGAGAACGCGTAGCGCATTATCCCTCCTTGTGGGGTCACGAAGATAAGGCCTACTCCCGATTTGATCATTGGCGTACTTTGTTTGTGCTTTTTCATGGAAGATGCTCCATCGAAATAAAGCTCCCAACGGGTATCACCACTGTCGACTGCGTCAAACGCATGTCTGTCTGGCAAATCGCACTTTTGGGGAGAATCGGCAGGTATCGGGTGCTCAGCAAGGAAGTCGGCGATGGCCTGGCCTTTCACTGCCTTGAGAGGTCGGTACGTTATCGAGAACTCCATTAAGAGCAGGGCCCATTTAGCGAGTCGTCCCGTCAATATGGCCTTTGACATTAGGTATTTGAGAGGGTCCACCTTTGAAATGAGATGGATTTCATGTGCTAATGCGTAATGTCTAAGCTTTGTTATTGCGAAGATCAACGCCAAGCAGTGTTTTTCAATGGGGAAGTAGTTGCTTTCTGCCCCCAGCAGAACTCGACTTAAGTAGTAGAGTGCTCTTTCTTTCCCCTGGTCATTCTCTTGTGCCCATAATGCGCCCAAAGAACCTTCAAGGGCAGCCGTGTAAAGAATGAGAGGCTTTCCCTTCACTGGAGCAGCCAACACTGGAGGGTTTTGCAAATACTGCTTGATCTCATCCAGTGCGCCTTGGCACTTTTGATCCCAGACGAACGGGGTTCCCTTCTTCATCAGGTGGCTGTAAGGACGGCACTTTCCTGAGAGGTTGGCTATAAATCGCCGTATGTACGCGAGCTTCCCTTGGAGAGACCGCAGCTGTTTGAGAGTTCTCAGCGGAGGCATTTCCATGATTGCCTTGATCTTGGACGGATCTATTTCGATACCCCGGTGTCGAACAATGAATCCCAGGAATTTTCCTGAGGAAACCCCGAATGCACACTTGAGCGGATTCATCTTCAAGTTGTATTGCCGAAGACGTTGAAATACGGTCTTCAGATGCTCGAGATGTTCCTCATATGATTTGCTTTTAACAACGAGGTCGTCGATATAGCATTCGACGATTTCGTGTATAAGGTCATCGAAGATCTTCGTCATGGCCCTTTGGTAGGTGGCACCGGCGTTCTTTAAACCGAAGGGCATCACCTTGTAACAGAATATTCCCAAAGGAGTCCGGAAAGCCGTATGTTTCTGGTCTTCAGGATGCATTTTTATTTGATTATATCCTGATGAGCCGTCCATGAATGAGAAAATCTCATGCGTGGACGTATTGTCTATCATCAGTTCGGTGACTGGTACTGGGAAATCATCCTTTGGGCAGGCTTTGTTGAGATCCCGAAAGTCCACGCATATGCGCACCGTCCCATTTTTCTTCATCACTGGGACGATATTAGCAATCCATTCAGGGTATTGAACCTCCTGGATAAAGCCGGAGTCTATCAGCTTTTTGACTTCAGCGTTGATGCTCATCTCGAGCTCGAGCCGCATTCTTCTTGGTGCTTGTTTGACTGGCTTGACACCCGAGGATATCGCCAGTCTATGTACAGCAACTTCTGGATCTAGTCCCGGCATCTCGGAATAGTTCCATACGAAGCAATCTTTATGCTGCACAAGGACGTCTTTTAACGCAGCCACCCTCTCTTCAGACAGCAGCTCGCTGACGAATGTCGGTCGTGGATTGTTTATCGTCCCCAACTCAATTTTCTTAAGGTTATCTGCAGTGGTATGTATTCCATCCTCCAGTTCTTTCGGAACTGGGGGAAATTCTGAGATCACCTCATCATTGCTGTTTTCGAGGCACCAGGGAAGGCTGTCCATGTTCTCGGATTCTTCTTGTAGTATTGTTATCATATGACAGGTACGAATTCGCTTCCAATCCCATTGTGGAACTGGTTTTTCTTTCGTAGCCTTAGGCTCGTGCTTTTGTGGTGGTGCTACCCTCCAGTTGTTGGACAGAGCGAATTTACCAAGCTGATATTGATCTTCGACCTAATTCTTGAAGGTGAAGCAATCTTCAAGAGGATGACCTACTACTCGATGGTAAGAGCAATAGTCCGGGTGTGAGGCTTCGCCTGCTTGTTCAGGGTGTTTAGACTCCGGCAATGTAAGCATTTGATGTTTCAGGGAGAGATCAAGTATTTTCTTCGTCTTGTCCCGAGGAAACGAGTATGCTCGCCCCATTTTCTTCATAAGGGATAGATCAATAACGCTCGACTCCCGTTTGCGTGGCTTCTCAGCCCTGCTTTGTTGTTGTTGAGTGTCTTTTTGGCCTTTCGACTTATTTCTGCTTTTGAGCTGAGCCTTCTTTATAACGGGTTGACAAGGAGCGGCATTTTCATCCTTTACGGCCTGTTGGAGAAGGCGTTGCGTCTTGGCTTTCTCGTAGATGGCCGTCTCACGGTTGTGATCATCTCGGACCTTTTGACCAGCTTTCTTTACAAGTCTGTCCATTTGTTCCTCGAACGACGGACTGGGCTCTTTTGCATCTGGAACTTTCACTGGCTTAGGATTAGCGTCCTCCTATTGAGCATCCGCTTCTTCATCAAGGTCATATACGACGTAGCAGCCGGGTAGTAACTCTCGTTTCTTTGAACGGATGTATCCAAGCCCTCTTGTTTCCATTCTCCCGTTAGGCAGTTTGCGTTGGATCCCGGGAATGTTCCAGACCCTGTCATAGAATTTGGCCTCTCTAACGGTCTGTTTGAAGGATATCCCCTAGCGTTTCAGCAGCTTCTTCAAACCTTCTGTATAATATCTGGGAAGACGGATAGGCTGAAACCTGTCGAGCGTGGGATCCGCGCCATGCCAGACTTCTTTTTCCACCTTGTTTTCTTCAGAACGGTAGAATAGGATTGCCTTCTCGTTTTCTCGCCTGGGAGGGATATAGAATGTCCGCAGCTCTTCTATACTGTAGATATTAAGTGCGTCCAGTTCTTTATGATGTTTAGGCGGCACCATGGCGACTTGCAGACTTTGCTCTTCGTCAGCGGAAGCTTGTATTGAAGGTCGAGCAGAGAATACGACATGGACCTCATCCTCCGAATCACTACCAAAGACCAATGTAGGAGTGGACGGTCCTGGCTTGTTATGTTGGGGCGGACCCGAATAAACGATCTCCTCTTCCTCCTCGGTATCACTGCCGACGACAGGGATGGTGGCGTTAGTTTTATTTTCCGGCTTGTGACACTTCTCCGTGTCTTCGAAATCCGGCAAGAAGTATTTGGCATCTTCGTATTTGCGGACCTCGTTCACAGAGAACGGGTTCAGTTCTCCCGTCACGGTATACTTGAAACCATCCTTAAAATACTTCATACACTGATGTTGTGTAGAAGGGATGATGTTGTACTCGTGTAACCATGGTCGGCCGAGCAAAGCGTTGTAGCATGTCTTGGCGTCTATGACGTGGAACTTAGTGTCCGTGACGAGTAGCCCGAAGCGTAGCGTCAGTATCACAGATCCAAGAGTCTTTGACGATTGGGAGTCGAACCCGGAGATGGTGATCTTGTCCCGAGCAAGGTGCTGGACGCTCATGCAGATTTCCTTCAACACCCGCACGTTGAGTAGGTTAACAGACGACCCGTTATCGATCAGGATTTTGCCTATCCTTATATCATGGCAGTATCCCGAGACATAGAGAGGGCAATTGTGTTCGCACGTCCCAAGTAGAAGGTCTTCATCACCAAAAGTAACATCAGCCGTGTGCACTTCCTCTAATTCATCTTTCATCTTTTCCTCGGCCAGGCATGCTTGGAATTGTTCCGGGTCTTGGAGCGCCTTAATCAACGAATCTCTCGCCTCTTTTGATAGCAAAAGGGCGTCAAGAATGCTGAGCTGTGAGGGCAGCTTCCTCAGATGCGCCAAAACGTTGTAGTCTACCTTATTTCTCTTCGGCGGGTTCTTGGCGTTTAACTCTTCCGCCGCTTGGTCATCTAAGATGATATCTTCAGAGACCTTTTCTTTCCCTTTATCTTTTCTGTTCAAGGGTCCGAGGTTCTTTTCAGGCAGCGTCCGATTCCGCAGCCGGATATTTTCGCAGACCTTCGGTTCTTCTTCTTTTCCTGAAGCGGACTCTTTAAAGAGAGGGGCAAGTTCTAGCTCTTCATCAGAATCACTCCCGAATGTAGGCACTTGTGATCCACCGGTGTTAACCATGCAACAATCGCCAGCAGTTCTTTTAAGCCCTTCGGTCGTATTTCTCTGCTCCCGACGAGTTTTACGTTTTTCCCGCTTAAAGCGTTGTCGATGAGCAACGTATCCTTGCCACCATCTATCGAAAGCTTTGCACTCTTGAGTGGGGTGCGAAATCCTCTGATGATATAAGCAATACGAGGGGTGCGTTTCCATTTCACCGGCGATGTTTCCTTCAGAGGATGATAGCTTCATGCCCATTGATATGGCTTTAGCGAACTTTTTCCTCATCCTGAGTTGGCTTTTGTCGGTAGCGGAGGTGTTTTGCTCCAGCGGGATCGTCTCAGCTCCTTCATCAAGTCGCTGGCGCTTGGCCCTTTCAAATATAGCCGCCTCGTGCTCCCGATCAGCTTTACTTTTCAACCGAGCTTTATTAAGGAGCGCGTCAATTACTTCATCTGATGGCCCCAGAACTTTTGGTTCAGGATCTTCTCCCAGCTTTTCGGTGCAAGGAATCTCCTCATCATTCGTGATCGAATGGGAAATCATATGACAGCTCGCCACATATTCCTCGGATTCATCTGATGAACTTTCTCCCTCATCCTCTTCTTGAAAGACATGGCTGAGGAACTCTTGGAATGTAATGGGGGTTCGTGCCCTCTGATTGTATTCCTCCAGCGCGTCAATTTGCTTTTGTAAGTCCGTGCGCTTGTCGCCAGGCTTCACGGGCTTCTTAGATTTCTTCTTCTTCTTTTTCGAAGATTTTGACGGCTGGTTATGAGTGTTTGGGCCACTTCCACCAATCTTTTGAATCGGACGAGGTTTTAGCATTCCCTCCATAATTTGCGGCTCCAATGGGTTCTTCCACTTGACTGCTGGACATGTCTGAAGATCGTTTAGCATCCTCTTTGTCTTGGCTGATAATACGACCTCCCAAGGAGCTTCTTCAATGACGGAGCATGTTGCCCCCGACGTATTCGTCCCCTTAGAGGCGTGGGGCTGCGGGGGATTCACCTTCCATTTGTCAGATAACGCGAACTTGCCCTGTCGGTATTGGTTTTCAAGCCAATTCTTGAAAATATAGCAATCTTCGATCGGGTGGCCTAGTACTCGATGATAAGGGCAGTAATTAGGCTCGTTGACGTCACTTGGTTGCAACGGTCGTTTTGGATCCGGCAGATTTATGAGTCTGTTGCGCAATGCCAGCTCGAATAACCTCCTCGTTTTATCGCGGGGGAAGGAATAAGGACGTCCCATCCTATCCTCAAGGGGTACGTACGGGCACGTATTGTTTGGACGAGCAACCGGCTTCGAGTCGCTCGGTTGTTGTTGAGCATTAGCGACAACGATCGCTTTTCCCTTTCCTTTGTCATTTCGGGAGTCCGGCTTTGGGAGAGGGGGTTTATGGCCTATCTGGTCCATCTGAGCTAGTTTGTCAATCAAAGCCTGGAAGGTAGTCGGCTTGAAGAACATCATAAACTGTGAGATGATTGCTTGTGGATCAAGGGTTCCAACAAACATTCCCACCGCAGGGGCTTCTTCTATGCGCTGCTCACACTTCGACCATAGATTACGCCACCGTATAGCGTACTGAATCCATGTCTCGCCGGGTTTTACCCTAGCGTTAATCAGTGCCGTCATCGGGGTACGTTCACTGGCACTTGCAAAGCGTTGGGTAAACAGCAGCTCCATTTCCGCGAAGGTTTTAATAGAATCATTAGGGAGTTCAGAGTACCACTCGAACGCCGTATCTGATAGACTTCCAACGAACTGGCGGAGCAAAAGCTTGTCATCGCCGCCGGTGTTACCGCAAAGCGCCCTGAACTGGGCAACATGCTGATGGGGATTGCCGGTCCCCTTGTAGACATGGAACTTGGGAATTGTGTAACCCGGCGGGTACTTGATTTGGTCATACCAGCCTGGCTATGGCCGCCCCGTTTTTACGACGTGGCCGGCTGCTTCGGCCGCATGATGAACCCTTATTTGCTGGGCTATGTATTCGTCCAGATCAGTTTTAGAGATTGTATCCTCTTTAGCCGTTGATAGAATTGGCTGAGGATTCGATGTCTCTCCCCTATCGTCTCCAAGGACGATCGGAGGTTCTTCATTCGGGGGATCTTGTTGTATCATCATCCCTATCATGTCCTGGAAGAGGAGGCCCATACGCTGTATGTTGGCCGCTTGTTCAGCAGCCTCTTTGTCCTTCTTTTCCAATATTCGGCGAAGGAACTCGGCGTCGGTCTCTTCGTCTCGGCGCTCATCTAAGGACGCTTCAGGGTTTTCTTTTGGCTCTGTAAGCACGGCCATAGCATTCATCATCTCCTGGAGCTTTTGTTGCTGCTCCTGAGCCTTGGTCACTGATCGGGTGAGCGGTCGGTGACCCGTAGAAGTGCGGCTTTCCTCCTTTCCAGAAGCCATATAAACCGTATGAACTGTTATGCCCCCTGACTTGGGGCGTTTAGGTTCACCGCTTTTAGACTTTGCCATTGTCACGGGAGCTTTCTCTGGCCTCCTTCTTTTGTGGACCGTTGAAGTGGGCATCCTAGCAATTGTTGCCCCCTGTTGTTTAATGGGGCGGTTTTTGTCTTTTTCCACCTTTGCCTTTTTCTGGCGATGAAAGTGGTCCGGGTCAATCACGGAGTCTTGAACTCTACGCCAAACCTTGTATATTTTTTAGGACAGCCGTTGAGGGGGATGTTCTTGCTTCGTTTCTGGAGCTCTCTTCGCAGGTGGAGGAGATCTCTTTAATGTAGCGGTTGGAGAGTTCTTCCGTACCCTTCTCAGCAGCTCAAACCTGTTCCCAGTTGGAACAGCAGCGTTGACTTCCACCACTGGAGCCGGTGGAGTTAGCCCTGAGGGAGAGTTGCCCCCTGCCTTCCTCACTCGTTGCCAATGGCGACGTCGAGCATGACGAGCCGTTGGGACTGGCTCGAAGATTGAGACATCTTCTTTTTGCTCCCTGTTTGAATGAGGCATCGCCGGTGTTAACCTCTTAAAGACTGAGGTTGTCTTTTGAGGGGTGATATTCAACCTGTCGAAGACAGATCCTCGAGTAGGGGGAGGAGCAGGAATCGTCAGCCTTGAAAAGACTGACTCTTTGACAGGGGAAGCCGCCTTGACGACTTCCGGAGAAACAGTTACCGCCTTCCTCGGGACAGCCAATTTAGAGTTCTGATTTAGCCTGGTGAAAACAGAGGCTGTCGGTTCGGTAGTGAGTGACCCGTTGACAGGGGCCGTCGTAGCAGTGAGTCGGTCGAAGACCGACTTTTTGTTCACTTCCAGTGCAGGTATTGGCGTAGGGAAGCTTGTAGGTGGGATCATAGTCCTGAAGAACAGACCAGTGGTGGCTTGGGTCACTTGGTCTACCGGCAGAGTGAGGAAGGAAGCCGCTTGGGGCCCATATGCTACACCTCCGGGGGAGGTGGAGCGTCCACTGCAGTGGCATTTCGAGCAATTGGTGCAGTTAGAGGCCATTGAATCTTGAGTTCTGCGCCAGGAAAAACACCAAATCTTAGTAACTTGAAATCCGAAGGCAACCATTTAACAAACCGCGATTGGTTCGCGAGGACGACACACGAAGTGTGGAGTGGAAAGAGGAAAAGGTCCCACCGGGCGTGCTAGAATCTGTTCCCCTCCGAATGGACGGCGCACAGGACCGCGATGGCCTGACGCTGAGATTCGGGGCAGATGCTATTTGGTTTTATCCGTCCACTTCTCCGAAGATACCAAGTTGATTTATGGCACCGTGTATCGGAGGTTTAGACGGATGCGGCCGATGTAGCAGACTTCGTCAGATTCCCCCTCGCTAGAGGGGTTTTTGATTGTGGGGACACTCTTCCCTGCAGGCGCAAGCCCCTGCAGTTAATTACGCTACCGCTTCGCGGTAACAACTTTCTCCTTCTCCAGAATTTCACTTCGTGTCGTGGGTGTTTGTTTTGTTTGTGATTGCCCGTGGATTGTATACGGAGACTGAATAATGCCGTCGCCCGTAGGACGTGGATTAGTCCAAATCCGTATTTACTTAGATTTGGGTTTGGTGTTTTTAGTTTAAGGATGCCTTAGCCGCGTTGCGGCTAAGATCGACTTAAATGTTTGTCAAGGATACGTTATTCCTGTTTGAGACTAAGATCAACTTAACGGGGTGATCCATTTAATATATGGCCGTCGGGACTCGTTGCCTCTCTGACGTCGTTGAAGGATTACAACGACAGATGTCAGAGGAGTTCGGAGATGTACCCTTGAACCAAGGTCGATTTGGAATTTTATCGTTCATTTGAGTGTTTAAGGATACGTTAGCCGTATTTGGGGCTAAGATCAACTTAAACGGGACCGTTTAGATCCGGCAAAAGAGCATTAGGAGGCTCTATTGTTCCAGTTTAGGGACGTGGTGGTCCATATTCCAGTTTAGGGACGTGGTGGTCCAATATTCCAGTTTTAGGGACGTGGTGGTCCATATTCCAGTTTAAGGACGTGATGGTCCAATATTAGTTTAAGGACGTTTCGGTCCGATATTAGTTTAGGGACGTTTCGGTCCGATATTAGTTTAAGGACGTTTCGGTCCGATATTAGTTTAAGGACGTTTCGGTCCACGAGTTTAAGGACCCCGCAGTCCATATGGGTGTGTGGTCGTCGGGACCCATCACCTCTTTGACGTCATTGAGGAATTACAACGATGGATGTCAAAAGAGTTCGGAGATGTACCCTCGAACCGGATGTAGATTGATTTAGGAGAGCCAATTTGCTCAGTCAGTTTAATTTAAGGACTTATGGCCACGATTGGGCTAAGTCCAGTTGAAAATGTCCAACATTTTATTTGCTTTTACATTGCATTTCTTTTTATTCTTATTTGGGCTTTGCCCAGAAAGGATGCAGAGCATTAATTTGTTTTGGGCTCTGCCCTTTTTAGGCCTGCTAGGTCTTTTTGATTTGGGCCTGGCCCTTCAAGTAATGTATTGCATTTGTGCAAAGCATTAGGAATCTTTTAGATTCAAGAACAGAAGTGCAAAGCACTTTTTTAATTTCTTGATCTAAATTTAGATCAAAGAAGAAAAAAAACAAGTTTTTCCTTGTTTCAGAGAACCAAAGGTTCATAGCAAGTGCAAGGCACTATTTTATTATTATTTTTATTTATTTATTTATTTATTTATTTTTTGAAGATCACTGATCTTGTTCTTAGATCAATGATCTATTCCTAAGAGAATTTTCTCTTATTTTAAAGGTTTTTACCTTTTTTTGTATTCTCAAAGAGTTCTCAAGAGTTCTCTTCTCTCTTCTTTTTTTTTATCCAGATGTCTCTGTGTTTTTGAAATGAGGGCTGGGGTCCTTTTTATAGTGCTCAAAAATTAGTTAAATTTGTTAAAAAGATCTTTTTCTGAGTGATTTGGGGAATTTTCCCCACCGTTGGATCTTTGATCCAAAGGCCCCTGTTTTACAGAAGAAATCTTCTTGTTTTAACAAGAACAGAAAAAATTTCCTTAAATCTTCATTCTGTTTTTGCACAACTCCCCAGCGCGTGACACGTGTCGCGCAGTGAAGCGCTTGCGCAACTGCGCTTGCGCAACTGCGCAGACACGTGTCGAGCAGTGAAGCGCTTGCGCAACTGCGCGGACACGTGTCGCGCAGCCGTGCACTTGCGCAACAGTGTTTGCGCAACTGCGCGGACACGTGGCGCGCAGCGGTGCGCTTGCGCAGTTGTGCTTGCGCAACTGCGCGGACACGTGTCGCGCTGCGGTGCGCTTGCGCAGTTGTGCTTGCGCAAAGCGCTTGCGCAACTGAGTATTGCTTATGTTTTTTAAAGAGCTTTGCTCTGATTGGACGCACTGCCTTGGGCGTTGTGCTGCCGTGTCAACTTCTGACACGTGGCGCGTTGCGCGCAGCGCACGGGATCTGAAGCGTTGCTTCAAAATTTGAATTTTTGAAATTCAAACAGAGCCTTGCTCTGATTGGGGGAACAACTGATTTCCTTGCGGGTCGATATGAATCGAGGTTCTCGCCAAGGAAGCTGATTTCCCTGAATCGAGAGGTCTTGCCAAGGACATTGATTTCCCTGAAGTCGAGACGAATCGAGAGATTCCTGCAAAGACACTGATTTCCTTGCGGATCGACACGAATCGAGAGGTTCTCGCCAAGGACGCTCCCTGAATCGAGAGGTCTTGCCAAGGACACTAATTTCCCTGGGGTCGAGACGAATCGAGAGATTCCTGCAAAGACACTGATTTTCTTGTGGGTCGACGCGAATCGAGAGGTTCTCGCCAAAGACGCTGATTTCCCTGAATCGAGAGGTCTTGCCAAGAACACTGATTTCCCTGGGGTCGAGATGAATCGAGAGATTCTTGCAAAGACACTGATTTCCTTGCGGGCTTACGCGAATCGAGAGGTTCTCGCCAAGGACGCTGATTTCCCTGAATCGAGAGGTCTTGCTAAGGACACTGAAATCTGCAATCGAGACGAATCGAGAGATTCCTGTAAAGACACTGATTTCCTTGCGGGTCGACGCGAATCGAGAGGTTCTCGCCAAGGACACTGATTTTTCTGAATCGAGAGGTCTTGCCAAGGACACTGATTTCTCTGGGGCCGAGACGAATCGAAAAATTCCTGCAAAGACACTGATTTCCTTGCGGGTTGACGCGAAACGAGAGATTCTCGCCAAGGACACTGATTTCCCCGAGCCGAGAGGTTTTTGCCACGGACACTGATTTCTTTGGGGGTCAAGACGAATCGAGAGATTCCAGCAAAGACACTGATTTCCTTATGGGTCGAAGCGAATCGAGAGGTTCTCACCAAGGATGCTGATTTCCCTGAATCGAGAGGTTTTTGCCAAGGACACTGATTTCCCTGGGGGTCGATACGAATCGAGAGATTCCTGCAAAGACACTGATTTCCTTGCGGGTCGAAGAGAATCGATAGGTTCTCGCCATGGATGCTGATTTCCTTGAATCGAGAGGTTTTTGCCAAGGACACTGATTTCCCTGGGGGTCGAGACGAATCGCGAGATTCCTGCAAAGACATTGATTTCCTTGCGGGTCAAAGCAAATCGAGAGGTTCTCACCAAGGACGCTGATTTCCCTGAATCGAGAGGTTTTTGCCGAGGACACTGATTTCCCTGAGGGTCAAGACGAATCGAGAGATTCCTGCAAAGACACTGATTTCTTTGCGGGTCGAAGTGAATCGAGGGTTCTCGCCAAGGACGTTGATTTCCCTGAATAGAGAGGTTTTTGCCAAGGACACTGATTTTCCTGGGGGTCGAGACGAATCAAGAGATTCCTGCAAAGACACTGATTTCCTTGTAGGTCAAAGCGAATATAGAGGTTCTCACCAAGGACGTCGATTTCCCTGAATCGAGAGGTTTTTGCCAAGGACACTGATTTCCCTGGGGGTCGAGACGAATCGCGAGATTCCTGCAAAGACACTGATTTCCTTGCGGGTCGAAGCGAATCGAGAAGTTCTCGCCAAGGACGCTGATTTCCCTGAATCGAGAGGTTTTTGCCGAGGACACTGATTTCCCTGGGTGTCGAGGCGAATCGAAAGATTCCTGCAAAGACACTGATTTTCTTGCGGGTTGAAGCGAGAAGCGGGTCGGGGACGACGTTTCAAAGAGAGGTTCTCGCCAAGGACGCTGATTTTCCTGAATCGAGAGGTTTTTGCCAAGGAAACTGATTTCCCTGGGGGTCGAGACGAATCGAGAGATTCCTCCAAAGACACTGATTTCCTTGCAGGTCGAAGTGAATCGAGATTCTCGCCAAGCACGCTAATTTCCCTGAATCGAGAGGTCTTGCCAAGGACACTAATTTCCCCGGAGGTTGGTTGACTTGTTTCCAAGACGGAGTCATTGGATGACGTATTTCTGCGACGGGGTCATTGGATGATGTGTTTCCGAGACGGGGTCATTGGATGGCGTGCTCCTCTTTCTACGGTGTCAGGGTTGACTTGCTCCGCTTCCTGCGTTGTATGGGTTGACTCTAGGTTGTCTGTGAACTGTGGAGTCTTAGAACTAGGGACTTTGCCGTAGCTTCGATTGGTGGTGTCGCGTCTGTGCCCTGCTGGCATGAGGAGGAACGCCGTTGTTGGTCTTCTACGATGCAGATGTTGCAGTCGAGATCTGACTTTCCCTTTAACAGAGTTTGTTGGGACGTGTGGTTCTCTTTTCGTTTATGCCTATGGATTGTATACAGGAGTCAGTATGGACTTACCTGCAGGGCAAAAGTTTCATTCTTTCATCATTTTTTTATTTCTTTCCGCGATGCTCTATCATTTCAGCTTTTTATATCGCGAAAGTCGCGATTGCCCAATCATTTCGGCTATTTTCCGCGGTGCCCAATCATTTCGGCTATTTTTTTCTTTTTACCCACTGCTTTTTATTGTGAGTTGCCCAATCATTTCGGCTATTTTGTATGCATTTATATGTATTTTTGGCTCGCTGATTTTGTTGCGAGTATGGTCTTGAAATCTAATGCCAATCTTAGCATCAGCATCGCTGCGACTGGAATGTTGCTAGGAGCGAATCATCACTTGCTGTGAAAGGACTTGGGATTTGTTACCGATTTAGATATCAACATCGCTACTACTGGAACATTGCCAGGAGCGAATCATCATTTGCCTCTGTCGATTCGAACAAAAGTGGCTTAGCAAACAGGGTTAGGATCCTATCGACTAAGGCTTTTGACCTCATGAGCTGTAAGGGTCTCATAAAAGTGTTTCTCCCTACGAGTCGTGAGGATCTCATAGGTGTGATTTCTCCTTAGGAATCTTGAGAATTCTTAAGTGTATGGTCTCTTATAAGTCGTAAGGATCTCATAAGAGCATTTTCTCCTTACAAGTCGAGAGGTCCTGCAAGTGTTTGTTTACTAAATGAGGACATTCCTCATCGTTGGTAGGACTTGGTGGGGGTTGTAGGGTTCCTAGGCACTCATACAAGGGTCTATAAGGTATCAACCATGCCCGATTTAAAATTTAGACGTGCCGAACAACCCAAAGCTAGGATCATTGCTAGATAATTAGAGTTTCACATACAAGTAAATATCTTTACAACTAAGAGAGAGGGATTAAAACCTTTGTAGTCCGCTCCTTCGCTTCATAAGCTCCGAGTAGAAGTCCCCTCGCCGCGATCCATGATCTCCCGGACTCAAGAGAGGCTCCACAACCTGAATAATCCATGCTTGCTTGTAGTCTTCCTTTTCAAAGATGATCTACCTTGAAATTTCTTTAACTCAAGCTCTCACTCACTAATGAGGTGTGTTCCCGCCAAAAATTTCTGCGCAAAAGAGCCCAAGATATCAAATGGCGGCGATACGCCTAAGAAAATGGGAACCAGTATCTTCCAGGCTGTTTTTTGACAAACTCCCAAATGAGAAACAGATAAATTCTGATGGTATTGGAAGCATCTCGAAAAACCCTTAGATTTGATATATTATGGGCCTCATAATTCATCCGGGATCAAAAGTTATGAGGCATCACGTGTCCACACGTGATGGACTTTAAGAACCCGCTGGAGGAGTTAAAAGATATAATAAAAACTCAAAAAAGACCCCAATGGGGCATCACGTGCTCACACGTGACCATGGGTCACGTGCAGACACGTGATGGGCTCTTAAGACCTCTAAAATAATGAATAGAATTAAATTCTAAAATCTGTTCCCTGATTAAAAATCAGAAGTTACCTCAATGAGGTATCACGTGCTTACACGTGACCAATGGTCACGTGTTGACACGTGATGGTTAAAACAACAACATAAACAAGCGGCTGTTAAAGGAACCAATTTGGGGGTCACGTGCTCACACGTGACCAAGGGTCACGTGTCAGGACGTGACTGGCTTCGAAAGCCTTACAGTTAATAGAATTAAATTCTAAAAGCTTCCAAATCTTTCCAAATGGAAAAGGTCTATGGGGACCGTTGGATTAAAGATCCAAGGGTGATTAAAAATCACCAATTTATGGAAAAATCTTGGACAAGGAAAGATTTCCCTGAAAATCTCACCAGAATAACAAATAGAATATCTTTTGGATTTAAAATCCACGGTGAGCAAAATTCACTGAATGGTCTAAAGGGCCAGATTAATGATAAATATAAATCAAATCAATCAACAATCAAATCAAATCTTTCAATGGGAGATTTGCTAAACAAATTGATTCTTTTCCTTCTCCTATAAATAAGAGCCAAGAAGAGAAGAGAAGGGATCTACCTTGGAGAGAGAAGAAACAGAGAGAGGAGAATTTAATTCTCTGCAAAAGAAAAACCCTAGGTGAGAAAAGGGAAAAGATTAACTTCAAAAAGAGAATTTAATTCTCAAAATTCAAGAGTTTAACTCTTATAAAAAAAAAAGAAGAACTTAGTTCTTCTTCTGGTTGAAGATCTGTACTGAGCACATCGCCCCATAGGATGAGAATTTAATTCTCATCGGGTTGAGATCCTGCCATGCAGATCCTAAACTTAGAAGGGGAATTGAGTTTTGAGAATTTAATTCTCCTAAAACAAAACTAGGGTTTAACCCTAATCAAGAATTTAATTCTTTTACATATCTGTGAATTTAATTCCTTTGAAAAGAAATCAAGGTTTTATCCTTAATAAGAATTTAATTCTTTCACGATAGGAATTTAATTCCTCCAAAATCATAATTAGGGTTTAACCCTACAAAGAATTCAATTCTTAAAAGATCTCTGTTCATGAAAAGAACTAGGGTCACGTGCCCCCACGTGACCCTTGAAAAGATCCCCTGCAAAGAACTTTGAAGCATCACCCCACGTGCTCCCACGTGACTCCCAGAACGCAGAAAGAAAAAGCAAAGGGAATGAAAGCTTTGGGCGCTCTCACGTGTTATCACGTGACCCCTCAGCAAATGCTTTAACAATTGGCGCACAGATCCCTATCACGTGCCAACACGTGATGCTCTAAAATAGATTTGAGGATAAACCAAAAGGAGATCTGGCTCCACATTTAGGGCGCCCTCACGTGTCACCACGTGACCCCTAATGAGCATTCTAACAGACCAGAGCTGGAGCCTCCATCACGTACCCACACGTGATGGCCAGGAAATTAAAAGTGTTAAACACTGATCTGCAGAATAAAATAAGGGAAATCAGGGCGCTCTCACGTGTCCGCACGTGACCACTCCCTCCTTAGTGTTTAACACTAATTGGAAAACTCTATTTGCAGTGTTTAACACTGATTTTCTTAGTGTTTAACACTAATTTGGAAAACTTTATTTGCAGTGTTTAACACTGATTTTCTTAGTGTTTAACACTAATTTGGAAAACTATATTTGCAGTGTTTAACACTGATTTTCTTAGTGATTAACACTAATTGGAAAACTCTGTTCCCGGTGTTTAACACTGATTTGCTTTAGTGTTTAACACTAGTTTGAAATCTCTGCTACCGGTGTTTAACACCGATTTGCTTTTGTGTTAACACTAATTTGAAAGCCCTGTTGCTAACACTGATTATCTTTTAGTGTTTAACACTAATTTGCTAATCTTATTCCCAGTGTTCAACACTGTTGGTCTCTAGTGTTTAACACTAGCTTTAGCCCAATTGGCTAAGTTTCTATAGGCAAAGCCTCTCCTTCAATGAGCCAACAGAGAGCCAATATTTCAAACATAATTGGACTTAGCCCAAACTGGCCATAAGTCCTCAAATCATCTTGAACTGAGCGCATCTGCTCTTTCAACCAACTCATTGGTTCAAGGGTACATCTCTGAACTCCTCTGATATTTGTCGTTGTAATCCTTCAACGTCTTCAGAGAGGTGACGGGTCCCGACAACCACACATCAACACGGATTGTGGGGTCCTTAAACTCATGGACTTATGCGTCCTTAAACCAAGATACGGACTGTGGGGTCCCTAAACCCGCGGACTTATGCGTCCTTAAACTAACGGACTAATGCGTCCTTAAACACACCCATATGGACTGTGGGGTCCTTAAACCCATGGACTTATGCGTCCTTAAACTACCAATGGACCACTATGTCCCTAAACTGGCACTGGACCACTATGTCCTTAAACTGGAAATGGACCATCATGTCCCTAAACTGGAAATGGACCACTATGTCCCTAAACTGGAACAACAGAGCCCAAACGCTCTTTTGTCAGATCTAAACGATCCCGTTAAGTCGATCTTAGTCTCAAATTAGACTAACGTATCCATAACAACCGTTTAAGTTGATCTTAGCCTCAAATATGGCTAACGCATCCTTAAACCTTCAAACAGACTTTAGTCCCAAATTGGACTCTAGATCCCCCAATCAATTTTGGCTCAAGGGTACATCTCTGAACTCCTCCGACATCTGTCGTTGTAATCCTTCAATGTTGTCAGAGAGGTGATGGGTCCCAACGGCCATACATGTAATGGACCACCATGTCCCTAAACTGGAACATTAGAGCCCAAATGCTCTTTTGTCGGATCTAAACGATCCCGTTAAGTTGATCTTAGTCTCAAATTAGACTAACGTATCCTTAACAAACGTTTGAGTTGATCTTAGCCTCAAATACGGCTAACGTATCCTCAAACCAAAACCCCAAACCCAAATCTAAGTAAACACGGATTTGGACTAATCCACGTCCTACGGGCGACGACATAAATTAGTTTCCGTATACAATCCACGGGCAACCACAAACAAAACAAACACCCACGACACGAAGTGACCATCTGGAGAAGGAGAAAGTTGTTACCGCGATGCGGTAGCGTAATTAACTGCAGGGGCTTGCGCCTGCAGGGAAGAGCGTCCCCACAATCAAAAACCCCTCAAACGAGGGGGAATCTGACGAAGTCTGCTACATCGGCCGCATCTGTTTAAACCTTCGATATATGGTGCCATAAATCAACTTAGCATCTTCGGAGAGGTGAACGGATAGCACCAATTAGCATCTGCCCCGAATCTCAGTGCCAAGACATCGCAGTCTTGTGCGCCGCCGTTCGGAGGGGAACAAGGTGAACACCTTAATCTAATTGGCTAGATTAGATGAGGATGATGAAGTAGGATTTATGCTCTCTTTTATTATCAAATTCTCACACTCATTCATCACAAAATAAAAACCTAGAAAGCTTTTGTGAGCTCAAGGAAGAAGAAAAAGAATAAATATCCTTTTGTGATGAGTAATAAAAATGTAATAATGATTACAAATGCAAACATGGTTGATAATGAGAAAGCTAACCATTGTAGAGAGTTAACTAGGGTTAAGGGTGTGGGTTGGGTTAGGAAATATCTTACAAAATATCAACACATAATATCTTTGTAAGAAACAAAAGAAAAGCTTCTAGAAACTTCATGAATAAGCTAACCCAAATCAAACCCTAACCATGTTTAATTTCCACTAATCATGTTGCATTAGTAATCATAACTTGTTACAATATTATATATCATATATATAATATATTTTTGTAACAAAAGAAAATAATACGATTAACATATATCGCATATATATCAATGTATTATCCGGTGAGAAAATGAAATAATAAAGCGAGCCAATATTAGATAATGTAAAGCGAGCCAATATTAGATAATGTAATGCAATATATCACATATATAATTATACATTAAATTATCGAATCAACACTTGATCCGACAATCCGGCTATATCGCATATAACCGACTAATATATCATGCACCGATTCATCGAATCAACTCTTGATCCGATGACCCGGCTCATAACAAAATATCGCGAGAATATAATACGGTATCTCATATCGTATTATCCTCAGTCCTGCACATATCACATATGTGCTCCTACTCCGTTTTGCCTAAGTCAAGAAACCTCTGTGTAGGACTCTAAAGAATCGTCAATACGCCGGTAGCAGGTGATGATCATATCAAACACCCACAAGCTGCAAGCAGTCAGCTAAACGTAACAGCCGCCCAGGTATTGAGCGATCAGAAGATCAACAAGCAAGCCTGTACATTCTCCTGTGAATCCAATCAGTAACACTCCCGTACAGTCCGGTCTCTTCGTCTGATATGTTGCATATCTAGTCTAGGGGTGGTATACGTCAGACCCCAGTAACCGATAAGTTGTGTCGATGTGAGGCTCATAACAGGTCGAGAATCTACTGATAACACTTACCAGTAGTACTCAATATCCGCCCTGGCCAGGGACTTCCAGTTATAGCCAATCGAACACAGCACAACATCAACTCCCTATACTGGGAGAGACGAATCCCCTCCTATCGCTCATTGCCTCCATGTGATTCGGGACTGTACCCAAAAGCCACCATTTTGCACGCCCTCTTGGACGTTGTAAGGTGGAAATCAAAGCACAGTGGGAATCACACAAGACTCTATGACGATCTCGGGTCTACAGACTAACCTGTACCAGTGTCACCGGAGAACTGCTATCTGACGTGAGGTATAATACCATCTGGGAGTTCTCGGCGAGTCCGTCCAGTGTACCCAGTCTCCACTGAGCACCCGTACACCATCCTTGATGTCAAACACCGATGGATATGGGATCATCCATCGCCCATCATATGGGTCAAGATGCGTATACGCTAGTCTACTCTGGTGTATCGATGCCCTGTCTCGACACACCCTCGACTAGGAACTGTTATAGGATGTACTCATCGACTACCATGGCCCCACTAGTATAATCTCATCATAGTCCCAGTAGTCGAGTACATATCCAAAGGGCTTTATCAACATGTGAGAGTAAGACAGTAAACTAATATAAGTCAACATGTTAAGATAAAGTGAAACCAAATAGCATACTATCATGACGAGCAAGAAAGTCCTCTCTATATATATCCAAGCATCCATTATAATATACATCATATGTACAACAATGGCCTCTATGGCATATATATAACTAACAATCTTCCACTTGCACTAAGGCCAGCTATTGTAGTATCTCATACCTAGCATCCCGAATAATCTCTCAAACTGTATTTGGGGAATGGCCTTCGTGAGTGGATCCGCAGTGTTGTCCTTCGTATCAACTCTCCTGACCTCGATCTCCCGGCGATCAACTATCTCCCTGATCAGGTGATACCGCCTCAGAATATGTCTGGACTTCTGATGGGACCTGGGTTCCTTGGCCAAAGCCACAGCTCCATTGTCATCGCGATACAAAGGTATTGGATACTCAATGGACGGAACCACACCAAGTTCAGTAATAAACTTCTTTATCCAGACAGCCTCTTTGGCAGCATTGTTGGCAGCGATGTATTCAGCCTCCATCGTCGAGTCTGCAACGGTATTCTGTTTGGAACTCTTCCAATATACCGCCCCTCCATTGAGGGTAAAGACAAATTCCGAGTGCGACTTAGAGTCGTCCTTATCACTTTAGAAGCTTGAATCAGTAAAGGACTCCAGCTGGAGTTCTCCGTTACCATACACCAAGAACATCTCTTTAGTCCTTCGTAAGTACTTGAGAATGTTCTTCACAGCTATCCAGTGACTCTCTCCAGGATCTGTTTGATACCGACTCACTACACTCAGTAAGTATGCTACATCGGGTCAGGTACATAGCACCGCATACATGATAGAGCCTACTGCCGAAGCATAGGGTATCCCTTGCATGCGAGCTCTCTCCAAATCAGTCTTGGGAGACATCTCTTTGGAGAGAGTGAGTCCAAAGATCGTGGATTGGTTACCACGCTTGGATTCTTGCATACTAAACCTCTTTAGTATGGTGTCAATGTACCTGGATTGGGACAATCCCAATATCCGTTTAGATCTATCTCTATAGATCATAATTCTCAGTATGCAGGAGGCATCACCTAGATCTTTCATTGAGAATCTTTATGATAAGAAGAGCTTGACCGATTACAGTATAGGAACATCATTTCCTATCAAGAGTATGTCATCGACGTACAATACGAGGAAGACAACCTTACTCTCTGCAATCTTCTTATAAATACAAGGTTCATCTACGTTTTTGATGAAGTCAAACTCTTTGACTACAACATCAAAGCAGATGTTCCAACTCCGCGATGCTTGCTTTAACCCATAGATGGATTTAAGCAGTTTGCACACCTTTCCGCTGCTCCTACTATCTACGAAGCCCTCTGGCTGAGTCATGTCCACGCACTCTTCTAAATCACCGTTTAGAAAGACGGTCTTAACATCCATTTGCCAGATTTCGTAGTCATGGTATGCAGCAATAGCAAGTAAGATCCGGATGGACTTAAGCATAGCCACTGGAGAAAAAGTTTCGTCATAATCCACACCTGGTCGTTGACGAAAACCCTTTGCAACAAGTCTAGCTTTGAAAGTCTCAACTTTTCCATCTACACCAATTTTCTTTTTAAAAATCCATTTGCTCCCAATGGGTTTTACCCCTTCAGGAGCAACTTCCAAAGTCCATACTTTGTTGGTGTACATGGATTCCATCTCAGATCGCATTGCATCCAGCCACTTCACAGAATCACCACTCGTGATGGCCTGCTCGAAACTAGTCAGGTCATCATCTTCCATGATGCAATCCTCGCTCCCACCATCAATGAGAAAACCTTAGTATCTCTCAGGTGGATGAGAAACCCTACTAGATCGGTGGAGAGGCTGGGGTTCGTCGGGAACTACTGAATCCTCTGGTTCCACTAAATTTTCAGTTGCAGTTTGTGTCGCTGGAACTTCTTCCAGTTCTACTTCATTGCCACTATCTTGTTTCATAAGAAAACCCTTTTTTAAGAAGGTGGCATGTCGAGAAACAAACACTTTTTGTTCCTCAGAGTGGTAGAAGATATACCCTTGCGAATACTTGGGATATCCAATAAACTTGCATAGAACTGATCTTGCCTCGAGCTTGTCCGGATTTTGTGTTTTCACATATGCCGGACAACCCCGTATCTTAATACAATTAAGATGTGGTCTCTTTCCTTTCCATATCTCATATGGAGTGGTTGGCACAGATTTGGTGGGAACCCTATTCAATAGGTCTATGGCTGTCTCAAGCGCATACCCCCAGAAGGAAACATGCAACTCAGCAGTTCTCATCATAGAGCGCACCATATCTAATAGGGTGCGGTTCATCCGTTCCGATACACTGTTGTGCTGTGGTGTATAAGGAGGAGTAAGCTGAGAGAGAATCCTATTCTCTTTTAGATAATCTAGGAACTCATTGCTCAAGTATTCTCCTCCTCGATCAGATCGAAGGATCTTAATACTCTTGCCCGTTTGGTTCTCTACTTCGTGCTTATATTCTCTGAATTTCTCAAAAGCTTCAGACTTGTGTTTCATCAGGAACACATGTCCGTATCATGAGAGATCGTCAGTGAATGTAATGAAGTAGGAAGAACCGTTCCTGGCATGTGTAGACATGGGACCGCATACATCACTATGTACCAGTCCTAAGAGTTCGTTAACTCTTTCTCCGTGTCCACTAAACGGAGTTTTGGTCATTTTTCGTTTGAGACATGAATGGCAAGTATCATAAGATGATAATTCGAACGGATTCAAATATCCATCCTTATGTAACTTAGCCAGCCGTGTCGCATTGATATGACCGAGTTTACAATGCCACAAGAAGGATTCATTCATTTCTGAACTTTTCCTCTTGTGTGTGTTTTATATATTAAGGACTGTATTTTGATTGAGAACGTATATGCCATTATGTAATGAGCCTGATCCAATCAACTTTTGATTTAGGAATATGTTCATAACATTATCCTGTACTACAAAATTATATCCTTCTTTACTTAATAAAGAAACTGATATAATGTTGCATATCATGTTCGGTATATAATAGCACTCATTCAGAATCAATGTATTACTACTTGGTAATACAAGATGATATTCGCCAACTGCTTTGGCTGCAATACTTGCACTATTCCCTACTTGTACGGAATGATCACCCTTTTCTAGTTCTCTACCTTTACGTAGCCCACGTATCAATTTACATATGTGGGATCCCGATCCGGTATCTAATACCCAGGACGTAGGGTGAACTGAGAAACAGTTCTCAATAACTAACACACCCGAAGAAGATGCATCAGCATGCATGTTCTTTGTTTGGGCGGTGTGAGAATCCAGATATTCTCCTGTTTCCTGCTCAGTCTTATAACTCTTATAAGAAAGAATGGGACCAACGTTCCCCTGCTCAGTATAATAAGCGGGTTCAGTCAATACATCCATATTATTATCTTGATTATGGCCTGACATGGTCGCTACCTGGAGAGAGAGAGAAGAAAACACTTTAGCGTATGCTCTTGCAAGATTAGATTGGTTAGTATCTTATCTAATCAGGATGTCTCCCACTGTTTTTATCAAATCTTCTTTCAAACCCTAAAAGGTAAGATTAGCCGGGATTAATTACACCCTACAATTTCGTCAATCTTTCAGCCAGATCAGTGTCGGTACTTGAGGGAGGTTCCCCGTGCTTTCACACGAACCTAATTAAAATAAACCTCGTTTTCCCAGAGGCGTAACCCCGTTAACACTTTTCTTGACACCTACTTGATCAGCTAATTGTCCTGTGTAAAATTCTCCCAGGAGTAACTCTTACTCGCAATGTGTATCGGGATCCAACTATCTCATAGGAGGTATGCAATCTCATTGCAAATTTCAACACTTGAAATTCCCGATAAAGCTTTTACCCCTAGCGTGCTATGACCTTGACGCATGCCAAACAACCCATAGTCCGCTAGTCAAGTTCAACCCGTACATTTCGTGATTGAATTAAACCCACCCGTACGACCCTTGACGCATGCCAAACAGCGCCGTACGAATACCCTAATCCAATCGCATCTCATGCTACAGATAAGTAATAATCAGCTACCGTACACTACGCCTTGACGCATGCCAAACTACCGTAGCACGAATACTAAATATTACTTATCTGAAATGATGGAGGGCTACGCAGGTTTTTCAGAAAACCATGAGCGTAATGAACTTGATATTGTTGTAGAAACAAGTGATTTTGAAAAGGAGTGTTTTTTAGGATTTTCTTAGTTTCACTAAAGAGGTCACTCCCGGTGAAGGGATCTCGGCTCCTTCCCCATCGAATAAGGTGCAAGGTATATCATATATACCGCTATGCAAAGCAAGAACTATATAAGCAATCAAAAACAAAACCATGAGTTTGTAGCATCTGCCAATTTCGCTAAAGAGGTCACTCCCGGTGAAGGGATCTCGGCTCTTTCCTCATCGAATAAGGTGCAGGGCATATCATATATACCGCTATGCAAAGCAAAACTGTAGCTACCCTTTTTATAAAGTTTTGATTCTACAACATCTTTTAGGTTTCTTTTCTTTTTATTAATCTCATTAATATATCCCATCGGGTTATGCTTCCTAAGCATCACAGAAGAAACGAAAGCAGTAATATTTATATATCAGCATATATATATATATATAGTATAAGCATTCGTCTCAGGCAGTAATATGATCTCATCACAGAACATTGCAGCAGAAGATAACATATGAAATATTGGATATACTAGGACATCCGTGTTTTATTTCGAGCCTGTATAAAACACGGATTCCATGGTCGTGATGAATAGCCAAACCCACATCCCTAGACCCCTACGAGAGCGGCAAGTAACACCGCCAATTCCAGGGTTAAGAGATCCGGTCTCGACTCCTCGAGATGGCCTCCCACTGGACCCCGGAATCCGGTTACTTGTGCTCCCCTCCTTGGGTCTACCTAATGCGGAAAAATAAATAATATACACCGGTGACATCAACCTCATCCCGGAAGTGCCCCAATAAAAGAATATTACATACAAATGAATTTTACATGAATGAAAATAAAAACACTCATCTCACATAAAAAAACCCGGCTATTCAGAACACGACGATCCAATATAACATATCACAGCAACATATAATATCTCATATCATCAACGTAAGTAAGTATGCATACACCGATTGTCGTTGATGTATAGCAACGAAAACCGACGATACAACTACATACTACACTTACGGTCACAGAAAAGAAAGTGTAAAACTACAACATTTATAATCCACAATCACTTTAGACATCGCAAATCCGAAATATCACATACTTCGTATTTCATGCCTAACTATATGAATTCCACATATTGTATCGCATTCCAGATAAATAGACAATATTAAACTTTCCGATCAAATAATCAAATACCCAATATTTCCCAATATAGCTTAACACTTGAGCGGAGTTCAAAAAATCCCATAACATGTCACAGCCCCAATGGTCCAGCCGTAGAAGGGTCAAACCAACGCCTCACATGTGGCAACGCCGTACTGTCCCAAACCCTAAGGTTTAGAGGCAGTTCAGATGGTCACATAATCGAGTTAAGGTTTGTGTTCTTCTAGAGGGTCCACAGATATGCTTGCATGGTTTTCTGTAAGTTTTAAATCCGGAAAAATTCCAACACTTGAAAGTTTTTCGTGTCGGGAAAAAGTGAATTATTGATATCTGATCGAACATTTTAATACTTTCTAAATTATCCGGAAAATAGAACGAAGTTAAACTTTCCGATCGAATCAACGATTACAAAATATCCCCAGAAAACTCAACACTTAAGTAAGATTAAAAGTACCCAGAAGAATGTACAAATAACTATGGATTAACCTTAAAAACACGTGTCCCTAATACTAAAGTTCGGCCGCGGAACCGCCGCGGGAAGCAGGTTCCTGCCGCGGTTCTGCGGCGACTTGATGGTATTGGGGGCTCGTGTTTCAGTTAATCCTTAGAATTGTCTGCTGATTTTTTGAGTATTTTTAATGCAGAAAAAAATCACATTTTAAAAAAATTTCCAGAGAGGGGGTCTATTTCGATGTTTCGGGGTTCGATCGGACTTTTAACTTCGTATACACGTTGCCTAATGCTCTAGCTTGGCTTTGATACCACTGTAGGGTTCCTAGGCACTCATACAAGGGTCTATAAGGTATCAACCATGCCCGATTTAAAATTTAGACGTGCCGAACAACCCAAAACTAGGATCTTTGCTAGATAATTAGGGTTTCATATGCAAGTAAATATCTTTACAACTAAGAGAGAGGGATTACAACCTTTGTAGTCCGCTCTTTCGCTTCATAAGCTCCGAGTAGAAGTCTCTTCACCGCGATCCATGATCTCCTGGACTCAAGAGAGGCTCCACAACCCGAATGATCCATGCTTGCTTGTAGTCTTCCTTTTCAAAGATGATCTACCTTGAAATTTCTTTAACTCAAGCTCTCACTCACTAATGAGGTGAACACCCTGATCTAATTGGCTAGATTAGATGAGGATGATGAAGTAGGATTTATGCTCTCTTTTATTATCAAATTCTCACACTCATTCATCACAAAATAAAAATCTAGAAAGCTTTTGTGAGCTCAAGGAAGAAGAAGAAGAATGAATATCCTTTTGTGATGAATAATGAAAATGTAATAATGATTACAAATGCAACCATGGTTGATAATGAGAAGGCCAACCATTGTAGAGAGTTAACTAGGATTAAGGGTGTGGGTTGGGTTAGGAAATATCTCATAAAATATCAACACATAATATCTTTGCAAGAAACAAAAGAAAAGCTTCATGAATAAGCTAACCCAAATCAAACCCTAACCATATTTAATCTCCACTAATTATGTTGCATTAGTAATCATAACTTGTTACAATATTATATATCACATATATAATATATTTTTGTAACAAAAGAAAACAATACGACTAACATATATCGCATATATATCAATGTATTATCCGGTGAGAAAATGAAATAATAAAGCGAGCCAATATTAGATAATGTAATGCAATATATCACATATATAATTATACATTAAATTATCGAATCAACACTTGATCCGACAATCCGGCTATATCGCATATGACCGACTAATATATCATGTACCGATTCATCGAATCAACACTTGATCCAATGACCCAGCTCATAACAAAATATCCCGAGAATATAATACGGTATCTCATATCGTATTATCCCTAGTCCTGCACATATCACATATGTGCTCCTACACCGTTTTGCCTGAGTCAAGAAACCTCTGTGTAGGACTCTAAAGAATCGTCAATACGCCGGTAGCAGGTGATGATCATATCAAACACCCACAAGCTGCAAGCGGTCAGCTAAAAGTAACAGCCACTCAGGTATTGAGCGATCAGAAGATCAACAAGCAAACCTGTACATTCTCCTGTGAATCCAATCAGTAACACTCCCGTACAGTCCGGTCTCTTCGTCTGATATGTTGCATATCTAGTCTAGGGGTGGTATACGTCAGACCCCAGTAATCGATAAGTCGTATCGATGTGAGGCTCATAACAGGTCGAGAACCTACTGATAACACTTACCAGTAGTACTCAATATCCGCCCTGGCCAGGGACTTCCAGTTATAGCCAATCGAACACAGCACAACATCAACTCCCTATACCGAGAGATACGAATCCCCTCCTATCGCTCATTGCCTCCATGTGATTCGGGACTGAACGAAGTTAAACTTTCCGATCGAGAACTAAGCTCTAATGGAGAACTAAACTCCTTTGAGAATTGAATTCTCCCACGTGCGTTGCACATGTTTGGCTCACGTGCGTTGCACGTGGCACGCATGTGGCGGGCGCACGTGCATTGCACGTGGCGCACATTGCGCTTGTGCATATGCGCATTAGGGGGGCAACTATGGCCCTAACTTGGAGAATTAAGCTCCTATGGAGAACTAAACTCCTTTGAGAATTGAATTCTCATCTTTTTCTAAGAGGTATCCCCTCTTATTTATATAGGAGTGGTAGTGAAGAGATCTCTCTTTTTCCCGATATGGGACTAAAAATGTAACCCCCATGCAGTAGAGCATTACTTAGATTACACGTGCATAGTACATTTGCTCATAAATTTTGATCACAGATAAATTATGAGGCCCATAATATATCAAATCGAAGGATTTTTCGAGACGCTTTCGATACTATCAGAATTTAGCTGGTTCTCATTCGGGAGTTTGTCAAAATACAGCTCGGAAAATACTGGTTTGCATTTTCTTAAGCGTATCGCTGCCATTTGATACCTTGGGCTCTTTTGCACAGAAATTTTTGGCGGGAACGGCAAGGATAGCCCCTAAAGGACGCTCGGTAAGAATGAGGATGGTGTGCGTCTGGAAATAGTGCCGTAGCTTTCTTGAGGCCACGATGAGTGCCAAGACTATCTTCTCTATGGCTGGGTACCTCGTTTCTGCGTCTTTGAAGATGTGGCTCACATAGTATACCGGCTTCTGGACTCTGTCGACATCTCGGACGAGCACTAAGCCCGCCACTTGATCGGATACCACCAGATATAGCGATATCTCTTCCTCTTCAACTGGTCGGGTGAGCAGCGGTGGAGTCGCAAGGTGCCTCTTTAATTGGTCAAAGGCGGTCTGGCATTCCTCCGACCGCTCGAATCTTGGAATCTTCCTTAGAGCCTTAAAGAACGGGAGGCACTTCTCCCGAGACCTCGATATGAAACGGCTCAGAGCGGCTACCTGCCCTGTCAGCCGCCTGATTTCAACGTTAGTCTTAGGCGCGGCCATATTGAGGATGGCATTGATTTTCTCCGGTTAGCTTCGATTCCATGGTGGGTGACCATGAAACCGAGGAATTTTCCGCCGGTGACCCTAAATGCGCACTTGGCGAGGGGTTCAGTTTCATCTTGAACTTGCGGAGTACGTCGAAGGCCTCGCCCGGATCCTTAGCGTGGTCGATCGATGAGACCGACTTGACGAGCATGTCGTCGACATAAACTTCCATGTTCCTGCCGATCTACGGTTTGAACATGTGATTGACCAAGCGTTGGTACGTACCTCCGGCGTTTTTGAGGCCGAAAGGCATCACCATGTAGCAGTATACCCCCCGGTCCATTGTGAATTCAGTGAGATCCTCGTCTGCCGGATTCATATGGATCTGATTGTAGCTGGAAAAAACATCCATGAAGCTAAGTAGCTCGTGGCCTGCCGAGCTGTCGACGAGCAGATCTATCCGAGGGAGGGGATAGTTGTCTTTCGGGCAGGCCTTGTTGAGATCGGTGAAGTCGACGCACATATGCCACTTCCCGCTTGACTTTTTGACCATGACCACATTTGCCAACCATTCGGAGTAAGGCACATTCCGAATGAAGTTGGCGGCAAGGAGCCTGTCCACCTCGTCCTCGATCGCCTTTTGTTTGATCGGGGCGAAGCTCCGCTTTTTCTGCCGGACGGGTCGGGCCGCAGGGTCTACCCCGAGCTTGTGAGATATGATTTTGGGATCGATCCCCGGCATGTCGGCAGGTGCCCAGGCGAACACGTCAGAGTTGTTTCTGAGGAAGTGAACCAGGTCGTCTTGCTGAGTCCCTGTCAGAACCGACCCGATATGAATGGTTCGTTCGTTGTCCCCTTCTACGAGGGGGACTTCTGTCAATGGCTCCACCGGGGTCCCTCGAACCTCTTTTTACTCGTCTCGAGTGTCCAGAGAACCCCTGATGTCGCCCTCGCCCTCAACATCGTTGTCTGGCCACTCAGACGAAGATGTTGCCGTGAAGCAAACCTTTGTAGTCCGTTGGTCTCCGTAGGCCTGACCTATCCCACCTTGGTCGAGAGGGAATTTCATCACCAGGTGGAAGGTCGATATCCGGGCCCTGAGGGAGTTCAGTGTAAGACGACCGAGGAGGATATTATAGGCCGACGGGATTCTCGCTACGATGAATTCCACAGGAACGGTGCGCGTACGTCCGGCCTCTCCGATGTTAAATTGCAGAGTGATTACCCCTTCCGCCGGGATGTAGTGGTTAGTGAACCCTGACAGGACGTGGGTGGTCGGCCTTAGGTCCGACAGGGAGATCCCCATACGCAGGAAGCAGTCGTAAAATAGAATGCCTACTGAGCTTCCAGAGTCAATCAGTATCCTCTGCACCTCATAGTGGTGGACCCGAGCTGTGATCACCAGAGGGTCGTTTTGGGGCAGGGATATACCGTGGAGGTCCTCATCGTTAAAAATGATCGACTCGGCTGCCCTGGCCCTCTTCCTCGGGTGGCTGTCAGTCCTCTCGATCGGTGAGGGGTGCTGAGTCTCGTCGGTATTCATCGTACCCCCCGCTGACATGACCATGATTTGGCCGATTGTTAATTCACCGGGAGAGGTAAGTTGCTCTTGCTCACGGTCAGCTTGTCGCTTGTCCTGCAAGTACGTTGCCAGGTGCCCCGAGCGGATTAGCTCCTCGATGTACTTTCGGAGCTGCTTGCAGTTCTCCGTGGAGTGTCCCTGCGACCTATGGAAGTCGCAGTAGGGCCCCCGGGTTTGCTTTGCTGCCCCGTTCGAGACTGGGGGAGTTTGAAGAACCTCTCCCCCTTAGCCTCCTCCAGCAGTACCGTCTGGGAGACGTTGAGCGGGATGTACTCCTGAAACTTCGGGGAGTAGGGCTTATGCCGCTCAATCTTCTTTTTCTCTTCCCGGGCCCTTTTCTTGTGATCAGTTTGTTCTGTCCAGGGCAGATTGGTGTTCACCTCGGATTCAAGCTGGATCTCACGTTCGGTCCAGGCCTTCACCTCGGCCATGGTCTTAGGTTGCGTTAATGCAAAGGAGCGTAACCACTCCTTGTGCCTAAGACCCGGCCTAAGTGCCGTAATGACCGTTTCGTCCCAGTGTTCTGAGACTTCGAGGAGGGCGTTGTAGAAGCGAGTGACGTACCCTCTGAAGGTTTCTTTGTCCCCGCTCTTTATTGTGAAGAGATGGTCGACGGTCCGCTTCTGCCGTATGTTCCCGACTAAGTGGCCGAGGAATTGGGTGGCCAGCTCATCAAAGTTTGAGATTGAGCATGGCGTGAGTCCTCGGAACCAGTCTCATCCGGGGCGGATGAGAGTGGCCAGGAAAGCGCGGCACTGGGCGGTGTCGGAACAGTCCTGAAAACTCATCCCGGATGTAAACGCGTCCAAATGGTCTTTCGGGTCGGACTTCCCGTCGAAGAGTGAGGCCTTCGGGAGCTTGTTCCTGGAAGAGACATGGACGGCGAGTAGCTCTTTGGTGAAGGGCTTCATGAGCGAGTCGGCGGCATATTTGGCCTTGTCGCTCGAATGGCGACCTTCCCGATACATACCTTCGATCTTCTTTTCGAGGGTGTCGAGTCGGCCGGGGTATCCCGATGAGTCGGCATACTCTGATTTTTGGCCTCTGCTGCCGGAGACCTCTGCCTAGCCACGGCCCCGGTTCCGCTTGATGAGGTTCCTCAGGTCCCCTGGCGAGGTCGTCTTCGAGATGCCGTGACGAGTCCTGTGCGCGCGACCCCGTCGAAGGAGGGGTTGCCGGCCATGCCTAGGCGCAGGCAAGCTAACCGACACCTCCTCGGGAGGGACATGGGCGTGATAGGGCTCGGGCCGAGGCGCTCTGGCATAAGACCTCGGAGTTAAGCTGTCCGGCGCCCACCGGGTCATTGAATATGTCGGCCTGGGTGACTTGCGGCTGCCGGAGACAGCAAGGCGGTTGTTCACTGCCGAAAACCGGGAAGACAAACGTCTTGCCTAAATTTTAGGGCAGATGCTATTTATTTTTATCCGTCCACCTCTTCGAAGATGCCAAGTTGATTTATGGCACCATGTATCGGAGGTTTAGACGGATGCGGCCGATGTAGCAGACTTCGTCAGATTCTCCCTCGTTTGAGGGGTTTTTAATTGTGGGGATGCTCTTCCCTGCAGGTGCAAACCCCTGCAGTTAATTACGCAACCGCATCGCGGTAACAACTTTCTCCTTCTCCAGATGCTCACTTCGAGTCCTGTGCGTTTGTTTTCTTTTTTTTGTTGCCCGTGGATTGTATACGGAGACTATTTTATGTTGTCGCCCGTAGGGCGTGGATTAGTCCAAATCTGTATTTTCTTAGATTTGGGTTTGATTTGGGTTTAAGGATCGTTAATCTCATTGAGATCAAGATCAACTTAAACGTTTATTAAGGATACATTAGTATATTTTTAGACTAAGATCTACTTAACAGTATCATTTAGATCTAACAAAAGAGCATTTGGACTCTATTGTTTTAGTTTAGGGACATCGCGATCCATAAGTTTAAGGACATCATAGTCCGTGACAGTTTAAAGACGTCATAGTCTGTAAAGTTTAAAGACGTCATAGTCTATGAGTTTAAGGACCCCACAGTCCATAAAGTTTAAGGACATCATAGTCCATGAGTTTAAGGACCCCACACTCCGTAAAGTTTAAGGACATCATAGTCCAGTTTAAAGATATCATAGTCTGTGTGGTTTTGATTCAACCGTTTGGGGATGCACAAAAAATTATTGGTTATTGGGACCCTCCGTCTCTTTGAAGACGTTGAAAAATCACAACGACATATATCAGAGGTACGAAAAGATGTACCCTTGAACCAATGTTGGTTGGGAGATCTGTAGTCAAGTTTGGGACTAGGATCGGTTAAAAAAATTTATGAGCATATAGACTCAATTAATCTAAATTAGGAATCTGTGTCCAACTTGGGCTCGGCCCACTCAGTTAAAAGCTTGAACATTTATTTGGGCTCGACCCTTTTTATTTAATAATGCTGAGCATTGGTTTGGGTTCTGACAACTTTTTGTTTTTTGTTTAATGTTGAGCACTCATTATATCTCTGGGGCTTTATTAAAGAACAGTTTTTGTTCTCTCAGCACATACGTAAGGAGCATGTGGTGCGCTTGGTGCTGAGCGCCAGATTTAGGGCACTAAGGCGCTTCCTGTAGGATAGTGCACACGTGAGGAGCACGTGGCGCGCTTGGCGCTGATTGCCAGATTTAGGGTGCTAAGATGCTTCTTATGAAATAGCGCACACGTGAGGAGCACGTGGCGCGCTTGGCGCTGAGCACCAGTCAATGAGTGCAGAGCGCTCTTTATGAAATAGTGCACATGTGAGGAGCACGTGGTGCGCTTGGCGCTGAGCGCCAACCTTGAAGCACTGGGCGCTTCTTTAAATTGGAGCGCTAGGAGCGCTACGGCGCTGTGCGCTAGTCTTGGAGCGCTAAGGCGCTTCTTTAAATTGGAGCGCTAATGCTTTTTTTAGGCAACTTTGATCAGTTCTGCGTTCTGAGAATTAAATTCTCGTTCATAGGAGATTTTGTCTCATAGATCTAAGAACTACGTTCTTAATTTAATAGGTGATTTTACAATCTCTTCTATTTTTGTGAAAGACTTCGTCTTTATTTTCATAGATCTATGATCTAAAGAGAATTAAGTTCTTTCCCCTCACTTTTTATGATGAGATGCTATGATCTCTTTTGTGAAAGACCTCGGTCTTATAGATCTATGATCTAGAAAAAGAAATAGGTTCTTCTTCTCTTATGAGATAATTTTATCTCTCTGTTTTATTTACCTTGAAGAAATTCTTCTTCTTCCGAGAGCTTGCTCTTCTCTTTGAAATTTCTCAAACTTTATGGGGGGGTTCCTCTATGCAAGACTTGAAGTCTTCGGTCCTTTATATAGGGGAGGCTAATTTGTTGAATCAGCTGAAGAGATCTTTTCTCTAATTGATTTGGGGATGTTCCCACCGTTGGATCTTTAATCCTAGGGCTTCTGTTTTACAGAAAGCAATCTTCTTATTTTTAACAAGATTGGGAAAATCTTTTCCCATACAGACTTATTCTGTATCTTGGTGATTTTTAATCACCATTGAATCTTTGATCTAGCGGTGTTCTAATTTTCAGAGGTAATCTGATAATTTTTAGTCATCTTTGTTGGATCTTTGATTCAAGGGTGGGGAACATTTAGTTCCAGCGCTAGCGCTCTCGTGCTTTGCACGCGAGCGCTTCATCAGAGTCTTTGACTTTTGGCGCTGGCGCACTTGACGCCAGCGCTCTCGTGCTTTGCACGTAAGCGATGCCTCAAAATCTTTGACTCTTAGCGCTGGCGCACTTAGCACGAGTGCTCTCGTGCTTTGCACGTGAGCGTTGCCTCAGAGTCTTTGACTCTTAGCGCTGGCACATTTGGCGCTAGCGCTCTCGTGCTTTGCATGTGAGTGCTGTATCAGAGTCTTTGACTCTTAGTGCTAGCGCACTTAGCGCTAGCGCTCTCGTGTTTTGCACGTGAGCGCTGCATCAGAGTCTTTGACTCTTAGCGCTGGCGCATCTAGCGCCAGCGCTCTCGTGCTTTGCACGTGAGTGCTGTTTCATTTCAAATTTTAAAATTTGAACAGAGATTTACTCTGATTGGGGGAAACAAATGCCCCCCCACCGTTGCGCTCATGTGGCCCACACGTGAGTGCGGCGGTGGCCGACTTTCCACTATTGGATTGTTCTTGGAAGTCGGATCGACTTCCAACGCCTATAAATAAGACCTTTGGCCCTTTAAGATGACTGCTTGTTCATCTTCTTGATTTGTTCTTATTTCTTGAGAATTTAATTCTCTTTCAGAGCCCAGCTCTCTCTCTCTTAAGAAATTTCTCAGAGCCAAAACTCTGCCCAAATTCGGTAAGAATTGAACTTATTAATAGAGATTTGCTCTTCTCAGATCATAGATCTTAGAAAAATATATTTTAGGGTTTTACCCATCAACAGAGATGTGCTTATTTTTAGATCATAGATCTTCAAGATATAATCTTTTTTAGGGCGATTTTAACCCATGAACTGAAATACTGTTAATCTTCCATGAATAACTTTTAGAGTTTGTTCACAGATCTTGAAGATCTCGAAATTTTTATTCTGCAAAAGCCTTGCCTTTTTTTAAGGTTTTTGATGGATGATTTCATCGTCTTCACAGAGCATAGCTCTTAAAAATTTTAAGGAATTTTATTTCTCTCATGATTAGAGTTGACAGATGTCACTCTGTTGCAGAGCGCTGCTCTCAAGGAGTTTTACTCCTTGGCCCGAGGGGCCTTCATTAAATGAGAATCCTTTTAGGATTTCCTCATTAATAAGTGACTGTTTCATCAATGATGAGCCATCATCTAGATTGTGTGGGTCCCCTTTGGTCCCTTTCCACTGCATTGCAGTGCGGTACGAATTTAAAGTACCTATACCAAAACTTGAACTGTAGCATTGATGGCTAATTCTTGTTCTTTTTCGCACAGGTACTATATCTTTCGACACTTCTTTCCCATTCGTCCGTTCGGAAAGCGGATTCCCTGAAGCGCCTGTGGACAGGGAAGTCTTCATGTTGATCAAAGATCACGACCCGGAGCAAAAGAACCTTCATCTATGAGGAATGTGGTACAATCAAATTATCAGGGGCCGATGCAGCTTTTCTTGTGCAGCACCTTCGGAGCCCATTTCGGCGATCCATTATACTGACGCACCTCCGGTGAACTATGTTGTGAAGGAGGTCAACTGGACCTCAGAGGGTTGCCTTCAGCCTTCTATGGCCGTGATACCCGTGCAGCCGCCGATGGCTTTAGATACTCTGGGACGGCGCATATGTCAGGGCGAGTCACGCCCTTGGGGACAGCCGTACATGATAGGCTTGACTCCTCGCCATCCAGCTGGGTATTTGCAGTGGGCCCGCTACATTTTGTCGGCCAAGAGATCGTTGCTGCTGAAGCTTGGGTTGTACCTCGCCGTTTATGTATCTCTCTTCCAATATTCCACGCCTCCTGCTTGATGGGTTAAGGCTTTTCTGGAGCAATGGAATATTCCGACCCACATCTTCCTTCTGTCGGATCGAGAAGACTCGATCTCTTTAGAGGAGTTTGCGGAGATCTCTAGCTTACCTGTTAGGGCAGAACACTACGAGGAGCTGCTTCCTCCGGACGAGTACATCTTTGCCACCAAATCAGTGGTAATGGGTCTTACCCTGGAGAACGCCATTCAACACCAATTCCCGAGCTTGATCAAGGTGTTGAATATCTACGAACGTCTATTTCTAGAGTCCGGAGGGCACGGAGTCAGCTACGCAGACTTCATCGCTCGTTTTCTTCATCCGGAAGTCTTATCGAAGCAAGTTGCGCTGTTCTCCAAGCTTGACGATCCGTTTGGTTTTGGTTTGGATAACCAACCGATGGCGGAGGCGGATTTAAAAAGTTTCTTTATTCTGGCTGCTCCTCTCGTTCCCTTCACGGAGCTTGCTGCTCCTGGCATCGATGAAGAGACGTTCGTGCTGGGGTTCATTGGCTTATAGCTAAACTGGTTCGTGCTTCCAATGCACCCTCGTTATATGAGGCCATCAGTCTTTTACCCAGCCCATCGTATGGTTGCAGGAATGCAAGTGGCTATCGGGATTGCTGGGTTGGCACATCTGTACCATGGCCTCAACTTAGCGGCGGACACCACCGAGCCGGGGGTATAGCCAGTCACTTTCTCGCTGCACTATTTTATGTCATGGATCGAGCTGCCCATACTTGGCGCTTTTGGTGCTCACAAACGGCCGCGTTTCTACGACAGTTACAACTTCCCTCGGATTATGCGCCTAGTTGACGCTTCCGTTTTAACTCCAACACAGTGGGAGGCTAGGGGTGTGGTCCTTCGTCCGCATATGGTCGGAGACGGCATGACCTTTGTCGATAAGGTTTTAACCATCGGCAAAGAGTCCACTAAGACGATGCAGCCACTACGGGACACTTTTAAAGATGGGACCTCTACCTTGAAAGCTTGGGAGATTCTTCATTTATATTCAATCAGGCCGGGCTTTCTCGTGTTTAGGCAGAATGATTCGGCGTTGTTCATGAGGTACAATCCACACTGTTTCGCCCAGCAATCAAGCTATAATCAGGGTGTCCCGCTCGAGGCCTTCCTAGCTGAGCCAGTTGCCACAGAAGAAGGTATCCGCAGCGCATTACACCATTTTATGCGGTTAAACACCGGCTCCAATTTCTTTATCAGTGAGCCGAGTTGCGTTCCGCGAATCTTGAACGCATATGTGGCATGGTATCAGCATTCGGTGGGCGCCATTATTAGGGAAGAAAGACGGCTCTTGCTTGATCGTAAGGGTACAGCCCCTGCTGGTAATCCAGCCGTTCCCCTAAAGCGGCGGACTATCGTTCGTCCTCCCATGAGAGAAGCTGATGCGGTCGTGGTCCCGCGTGCTATACCTAAGCTACCCCTCCCCCGTGTGCCCATAGAAGCGGTGGCTGTAGTGTCTCCGGATTCTGGGGTGGGTTCGGAGATCGGGACTCGTCGCCCCAAATTGCCCGCCAAGCGCAAGCTCGTGTTATCGGCTGCCGGCGTTAAGTCGCAGAAGAAAAAGAAGTTGATACTTTCTGCTGACGTTGTATTCGGCCAGGAGACTCATGCTCCTTACAGCGAGAGCCTAAGTGAGTACGGGACCAACGAGGGTTTATTTATGGCGCCGGATGATACAGATCTAGAGGAGGCCATCGCGGTTTTAAAGCAACTACCTCGCGATGAAGCAGCATTAATCACCATCGCACAATCAGGTATCCTTCGGTCGGTAACTCCATGGCCCCGAAGTCGAGGTTAGGATTGCTTAGATGTGGATGGCTTCATGGCGAGGGCTTGGACAGTGGCGTCGGCGGTTAGTAACACCAGCTACGGATGACCGAGCATGGTAGATGCTCGGTTGCCTTGTTCCCCTCCGAACGGCGGCCAAGACATGGGCGTCTCGCCTGAGATTCGGGACGGATGCTATTTGGTTTTATCCGTCCACCTCTCCGAAGATCCCAAGTTGATTTATGGCACCGTGTATTGGAGGTTTATACGGATGCGGCCGATGTAGCAGACTTCGTCAGATTCCCCCTCGCTTGAGGGGTTTTTGATTGTGGGGACGCTCTTCCCTGCAGGCGCAAGCCCCTGCAGTTAATTCGCTACCGCATCGCGGTAACAAGTTTCTCCTTCTCCAGAATTTCACTTCGTGTCGTGGGTGTTTGTTTTGTTTGTGGTTGCCCGTGGATTGTATACGGAGACTAATTTATATCGTCACCCGTAGGACGTGGATTAGTCCAAATCCGTATTTTCTTAGATTTGGGTTTGGTATTTTGGTTTAAGGATACGTTAGCTCTATTTAAGGCTAAGATCAACTTAAATTTTTGTTAAGGATACGTTAGCCTAATCTCCAGACTAAGATCAACTTAACGGGATCGTTTGGATCCGATAAGAGAGCAATTGGCTCTATTGTTTAGTTTATTGACATTGCGGTCGATTCCCAGTTTAGGAACATGGTGGTCCATTGCATGTATGGCCGTCGGGACCCGTCACCTCTCTGACGTCGTTGAAGGATTACAACGATTGGTGTCAGAGGAGTTCAGAGATGTACCCTCGAACCAAAGTTGATTGGGGAATCTATAGTCCAATTTGGGACTAAAGTCTGTTTGAAGATTTAAGGATACGTTAGACGTATTTGAGGCTAAGATCAACTTAAACGGGATCGTTTAGATCCGACAAAAGAGCATTTGGGGGCTCTATTGTTCCAGTTTAGGGACATAGTGGTCCTTTGTTTAAGGACGCTTGAGTCCGAGAGTTTAAGGACGCTTGAGTCCGGGAGTTTAAGGACGCTTGAGTCCGGGAGTCGGTTTAAGGACGCTTGAGTCCGGGAGTTTAAGGACGCTTGAGTCCATGAGTTTAAGGACGCTTGAGTCCATGAGTTGGTTTAAGGACGCTTGAGTCCGGAAGTTTAAGGACGCTTGAGTCCGGGAGTTTAAGGACGCTTGAGTCCGGGAGTTTAAGGACGCTTGAGTCCGGAAGTTTAAGGACGCTTGAGTCCGGGAGTTTAAGGTCGCTTGAGTTCATGAGTTAGTTTAAGGACGCTTAAGTCCATATTGATGTGTGGTTGTCGGGACCCGTCACCTCTCTGACGTCGTTGAAGGATTACAACGACAAATGTCAGAGGAGTTCGGAGATGTACCCTCAAACCGGGTGTAAATTGATTTAGGAGAGCATTCGTGCTCAGTCAATTTAATTTGAGGACTTACGACCAGAATTGGGCTAAGTCCAATTGATAGTGTTCAACATTTTTATTTATATTTAGCCTAGTAAGCCTTTATTAGGGCTCTGCCCCTGTTAATAATGCACTGCATTTTATTCTGGCCTATTAAGCCTTTTTGATTTGGGCTATGTCCCTTTTAATAGTGCATAGCACTTTTGTTTGGTCTGATAGACCTTTCTATTGGGCTCTACCCTTTTGTTAATGCGCTGCATTTAATGTTCTGACAGTGCCCCATGTGGCTTGTCAGGCGCTTTGCGCCAATTGAGGAGCGCAAGGCGCAAGTCCATGTGGAGGTGACACGTGTCACGCTCCGGTGAGCGCAAGCGCAGTACGCTGCGCTGTTGCGCTGCTGACACGTGGCGCGCTCTGGTGAGTTGCGCCAATTCATGAGAGCAGTGCTCTGTTTTAAAAGCGCATAGCGCAAGCTGTTTTGGAGCTGACACGTAGCGCTCTCTGGTGACTTGCGCCAACCCAAGAGCGCAACAGTGCAAATTTACAAGTGCAAGGCACTGTTTTAATATCTTGATCCAATTTTGGATTCAAGAAAAGAATCTTTAAGATTCCAGAACCAATGGTTCATAAAAAAGGCAATGCCATTGTTATTATTTTTTTTTATTGAAGATCCTTGATCTTGTTCTTAGATCAATGATCTTTTCAGAAGAAATTCTTCTTTTTTATTCAAAAGGTTTACCTTTTTCTCTTTTTGAGTTCTTCTCAAAATTTTCTTTAGAGGAGTTCTCTCTGTGTTGATCTCTTTCTGTGTTGGGGTCTGGAGGCCTTTTTATAGTACCAATGATTTGTTGAATTGGTTAGAGAGATCTTTCTCTGAGAGATTTAGGGATTTTTCCCCACCGTTGGATCTTTGATCTAAGGGCTTCTGTTTTAAAGAAGGCAATTTTCTTGTTTTTAACAAGATTGAGAAAGATCTTTCAGAATTTTAATTTTGTTTGGCGCAAGCACACCTGCTCTTGACACGTGTCGCACAGCGCAGAGCACAGCGCAACCGCGCTAGCACAGCTGCGCTGCCACGTGTCGCGCAGCGCAGAGCGCGAGTCAGCTGAAGCGTTGCTTCTTTCATAGAGCCTTGCTCTGATTGAGTGCGCTGCCTTGGGCGCTGCACTCCCTGCGCTAGCGTGTCTGATTTTGACACGTGGCGCTCTGCGCGCAGCGCAGCGGATCTGAAGCGTTGCTTCATTTATTTTAATTGTAATTTTCACTTTAATTTTCAAAACAGAGCTTTGCTCTGATTGGGGGAAACAGACGTGTTGCTTCGTTTCCCGCCTTGGAATTTGAACAGAGCTTTGCTCTGATTGGGGTAAACAAATGCCCCCCACCATTGCGCTTACATGGCCCTCCAAACGTGAGTGCAGCGGTGGCAGAATTCCAACCGTCGCGGCAACTCTTGGAAGTTGAAAGGGCATTTGATGCCTATAAATAGGACCTTTGGTTCTCGACAGATGATTATCATCTTTTAAGATTTTTACTTTCAAATCTTCAGAGCCTTGCTCTTGCCTTCATGAACTCCAAGAGTTAGCATTTCTTTAGAAAACACTTTTTAGGTAAAAATTTTAATTAAATTAAATTAATTTTCATTGACAGAGCCTTGCTTTCAACAGATCCCTGATCTAAAGAAAACTCATTTAGGGTTTCATTTAGCAGAGCTTTGCTCTAAAGGATCTAAAGAGAACTAAAGAGAACCCTTTTAGGATTCCATCAATAGAGTTCTGCTCTCTGAAAGATTTCATTTATAATTTCTTGATTCATTAATGGAGCTTTGCTCCTTTTAAATCATATAGCAGAACTCTTAAGAGTTGCTGATTTTTGTTGATCTTCTTTTATAGGAGTGATGGACGCCCACATGTACGACCTCGACGAGATTATCTCCTACGGGGACATCCGCCGACTCGGCCGTTCCCAAAATCGAGAATTTACTAATGCCGAGTGTGCCGAGATCATGAGTTGCTTCGACGCATACAACGGTTAACTGCTTCCTCGGCGCTCCCCTCTCCTGAAGCTTATTGTGGGAGCAATTTGGGAAGCGCTTCCTCTATTCTGTACTGGTGTGCCACTTGGGGCATTGGATGCCACCGAGGATAAGGTGCACTCGGTGTATCTGATGAGCCTAATCTCAAAGAGGAGGCGAGATAACCTTATCGATCTTCTGCACCAAGCTTTTCAACAGTCTGCAATACTTGCTGCATATCGGAGGGAGGAGGACATCGGTGGGGATCCCGACGCTCGTGCTCGCGAAAGGAAGCACACAAGGATGGTTTTCCAGGCTTGGAAAGTCTTGGACAAGGTTACTTTTGAGTTCCTCAATCCATGTCCTGGATTTGAGGTTTTGCCATTGTAATCATTTGGATAATGTCTTTGTTTATTGTCTTTATTGATGTAAAAGATTTCCAAGTATGAATGACAAATCTTTTGCCTCCTTCCTTTTATTTTCTGCTTTATTACTGGCACATTCTTTAAATAAGCATAGCCTGTAAGCAATATAGAACATTCTGTCTTGAACATCTTGGGGAGTAGTGATGGCTTAGGCAGCAGGTTCAGGTCTGCTACTTAAGGCTTTTCAATTTCATGAGTCGTGAGGATCTCATAAAGATTTTTTTTTACGAGTCGAGTGGACCTCGTAAGTGTATTTTCTCCTTAGGAATCATGAGGATTCCTAAGTGCGTTTTCTCTTATAAGTCGTAAGGATCTTATAAGAGAATTTTCCCTCTTATGAGTCGAGAGGACCCGTAAGCGGTTGTTTCCCTTCTTGTCGAAATTCGACTTCGGAGAGTGAGACCCGTGGATAGTATGCAAGAGACCGTTTTGGGCCGACTTGCAGGATCCCAGTGCTTAGGAAGCAGGTTTTTTTTTAATCCCCGCCGCCTAAGGCTTTGCCTCATGAGTCGAAATGAATCGAGCATTTCTCGCAAGGATGTCCTAACGTTACAGTTAACCTCTGCTCTTTACGACAGAAGTCCGTTAGGGTCTGTGGTACTTAGGGTTTTGGCCGTCGTACCATCGCATCAGCTGATATATTTCTCGATAGGCAATCGTGCTGTTCGAGTAGCCCTGCGACTGTCGTGTCTCTGATCCCTTCGGGGGCTGGACAAGATGTCTTCAAGTAATCTTCCAGGTAATCTTACCGTCAGAAAAGCAAGCGTTAGGAATTTTGCCATGCCGCTTTTTACTTGAGGTTGGGCTCATTTTGGAGAGCCCCGATGAGTCATAACCACTCCGCGCTGGTGTGGGATGATCTCCGATAGTCTTTCAGGTTTTATGTGAGTTGCCGTCAAGACCCTGAAGTTAGGAATTTGGCCTTTGCTTCGTTTGTTGGCACTGCGTCTACTGTATCGAGACGAATGTCGCGGTTGTCTCTAGGTTGTTGGTGAACCGTCGAGGCTTGGAACTGGGAATTTTGCCGTGGCTCCATTTGTTTGATTGTCGTGTCTGAACCCTGCTGGAGGAAGAACGCTGGGGTGACATCTCGTCTGCTGTATCGAGACGAACGTCGAGATTGTGACCACTCCGCACTGATGTGAGATGATCTCCGATGGTCTTTCAGGCTTTATATGACTTGCCGTTAAGACCCTGAAGCTAGGGATTTGGCCTTTGCTTCGTTTGCTGGCATCGCGTCTGCTGTATCGAGACGAATGTCGCGGTTGTCTCTAGTTTGTTGGTGAACCGTAGAGGTTTGGAACTAGGGACTTTGCCGTGGCTCCGTTTGTTTGATGATGTTGCGTCTGTTGTGTCGAGACGAACATCGAGGTGGTGACCATTGTGAGATGATCTCCGGTTGTCTTTCAGGCTTTATATGACTTGCCGTTAAGACCTTGAAGCTAGGGATTTGGCCTTTGCTTCGTTTGCTGGCATCGCGTCTGCTGTATCCATAGTCACATAATTCGCGAATTATTCGCCGAATTCGCGAATTTTTGATCAGACGAATTAATCTCCGAATTAATCGCCATTGCCGAACTGGCCGAATAATTCGCGAATTATTCGCGAATTATGTGAAAAAACAGCGAATAATTCAAAAAACAGCAAATAATTCATAAAATTAAAACCCAGCGTCTCATATATTAATTTATTGCTCGAAATCCTTCCCGAACATTTCCCGAACACTTGCTGAATCTTTCCCGAATACCTGCCGATTTTTTCCGAATAATTCTCCGAATCCGAATTTTCGACCCCGCCGAATTATTCCCGAATGACGAATTTGTGACTATGGCTGTATCAAGACGAATGTCGCTGTTATCTCTAGGTTGTTGGTGAACCGTAGAGGTTTGGAACTAGGAACTTTGCCGTGGCTCCGTTTGTTTGATGATGTTGCGTCTGTTGTGTCGAGACGAACATCGAGGTGGTGACCATTCCGCACTGGTATGAGATGATCTCCGGTTGTCTTTCAGGCTTTATATGACTTGTCGTAAGACTTTGAAGCTAGGGATTTGGCCTTTGCTTCGTTTGCTGGCATCGCGTCTGCTGTATCGAGACGAATGTCGCTGTTGTCTCTAGGTTGTTGGTGAACCGTAGAGGTTTGGAACTAGGGACTTTGCCGTGGCTCCGTTTGTTTGATGATGTTGCGTCTGTTGTGTCGAGACGAACATCGAGATGGTGACCATTCCGCACTGGTGTGAGATGATCTCCGGTTGTCTTTCAGGCTTTATATGACTTGCCGTTAAGACCTTGAAGCTAGGGATTTGGCCTTTGCTTCGTTTGCTGGCATCGCGTCTGCTGTATCGAGACGAATGTCGCGGTTGTCTCTAGTTTGTTGGTGAACCGTAGAGGTTTGGAACTAGGGACTTTGCCGTGGCTCCGTTTGTTTGATGATGTTGCGTCTGTTGTGTCGAGACGAACATCGAGGTGGTGACCATTTCGCACTGGTGTGAGATGATCTCCGGTTGTCTTTCAGGCTTTATATGACTTGCCGTTAAGACCTTGAAGCTAGGGATTTGGCCTTTGCTTGGTTTGCTGGCATCGCGTCTGCTGTATCGAGATGAATGTCGCGGTTGTCTCTAGGTTGTTGGTGAACTGTAGAGGTTTGGAACTAGGGACTTTGCCGTGGCTCCGCTGTTTGATGGTGTTGCGTCCGCTGTATCGAGACGAACGTCGAGGTGGTGACCATTCCGCGCTGGTGCAAGATGATCTCCGATTGTCTTTCAGGTTTTATATGACTTGCCGTTAAGACCTTGAAGCTAGGAATTTGGCCTTCGCTTCGTTTGCTTTGTCATGTCCGAATCCTGTTGGAGGAAGGACATTATTGTTGACATTGTGCCTGCTGTAACGAGACGAATGCTGAAGTGAAGCTAGGATTTTGCTGTCACTCCGCTTTACTGACCATGGGGTCTTTTGTTGACGTTGTACCTGCATCTTGCTGGACTGCGAAGGAACGCCTTTGTTGATTCTTTAGGCTGTAGATATTGCCGTTAAGATTTGGAACTAGGGACTATGTCGTGGCTCCGTTTCATTGCGACTCTGAGGTCGGTTGTTGACGTCATGTCTGCATCTGGTTGGAGTGAGGAGAAACACCATTAGCGATCTCTAAGTTGTTGATATCGACGTCGAGACCCTGAAGCTAGGGATCTTCTTTTGCTCCGTTTGTTGACATCGTGTCTGCAATATTGCGACAAATGTCGAGGTTGTCTCTAGGTTGTTTATGAACCGTCGAGATTTGGCTTCGCTTTCTGGTGGAGCCTGTTGGGAAGGTATGGTTCCCTCTTTGTTTGTGCCCCTGGATTGTATACAGGGATCGATGTGATCTCACCTGTAGGGCAGAAGTTTCATTCATTTTCACTTTTTTTATTATTATTTTCTTTCCGCGATGCTCTATCATTTCATCTTTTATATCGCGAAGGTCGCGATTGCCCAATCATTTCGGCTATTTTTCGCGGTGCCCAATCATTTCGGCTATTTATTTTATTTTCACTCGCTGTTTTTTTATTGCGAGTTGCCCAATCATTTCGGCTGTTTTTTCTTTATTTTTACTCGCTGCTTTTTATTGCGAGTTGCTCAATCATTTCGGCTGTTTTTTCTTTATTTTTACTCGCTGCTTTGTATTGCGAGTTGCCCAATCATTTCGGCTATTTATTTTATTTTTACTCGCTGCTTTTTATTGTGAGTTATCCAATCATTTCGGCTGTTTTGCATGCATGTATGGCTCGCTGTTTTTTTTATCGCAAGTGTGGACCTTGGAATCTGGTGCCAATCTCAACATCAGTATCGCTACAACTGGAATATTGCCAGGAGAAAATCATCATTTGCCATGAAAGGACTTGGAATTTGATACCAGTTTAGGCATCAGCATCGCTACAACTGGGATATTACCAGGAGCGAATCATCATTTGCGTTGAAAGGGCTTGGAATTTGATACCGGTTTAGGCATCAGTATCGCTACAACTGGGATATTGCCAGGAGCGAATCATCATTTGGCTCTGTCGACGTTGAACAAAGGTGGCTTAGCGAACAGGGTTAGGATCCCGTCGACTAAGGCTTTTGACTTCATGAGCCGTAGGGGTCTCACAAAGGTATTTCTCCCTACAAGTCGTGAGGATCTCGTAGGTGTGTTTTCTCCTTAGGTATCGTGAGGATTCCTAAGTGTATGTTCCCCTGTAAGTCGTAAGGATCTTACAAAAGGGTTTTCTCCTTATAAGTCGAGAGGACTTACAAGGGTTGTTCACCGTATGGACATATCCCTAGTCACGGGTGGGACTTGGTTAGGGAAATGTTTATTCGCGCCCGTGGATTGTATACAAGGGTCAGTATTGAGCCACTTGTAGGGCAATATCGAAGGTTGTGGGGGTTGCTTAAGAACAGGTTCAGGTCTCTGTAACTTAAGACTTTCAAATCTAATGAGCCGTGAGGGTCCCATAAGAGAGTTCTCTTTACGAGTCATGAGGATCTCGTAAGTGTAATTTCTCCTTAGGAATCGTGGGGATCCCTAAGTGTGCTGCTCCCTTGTGAGTCGTAAGGATCTCACGCAGGTGGTTTCTCCTCACAAGGTCGAGAGGACCTTGCAAGTGTCCTTTAACGAGATTGCGCCCTTTCGGGTTTTCACAAACACTCGCCGGTAACCCTACTGTTTTTACTCACGGAGCCCTTTCGGGTTTTCATCCGTGCCCATTTCGCTTATGGACATACCGTTTTTTTTTGTTTTTGTTTTTGTTTTTTTAAAAACGAGGTTGCGCCCTTTCGAGTTTTCACAAAACTCGCCGGTAGCCCTGCTGTTTTTACTCACGAAGCCCTTTCAGGTTTTCATCCGTGCCCATTTCGCTTATGGACATACCGTTTAATTTTTATATCTACCACGTCAGCCTGAAGATGCCGCGGGTTGGTAGTAGCTTAACGACGTCTCGGTCATCAGCCAGTTTTAGGACATAGTGGTCCATCGTTAGTTTAAGGACGTTTCGGTCCGCCGTCGCCGTATTCGAGGTGAATCTCTAGTTTACTGACTTTTCGGTCTATGGGGCTTTCTCTATGACTGAGCATGATGCCCCCGGCGTGTCCACCTTTCTCGGAACATGTGGTTGTGGCGGGCTCACCTTCCAATCTTCGGAAAACGCGAACTTGCCCTTTTGGTATTGGTCTTCAACCCAGTTTTTGAAAACGTAGCAGTTTTCGATCGGATGGCCCAATACTTGGTGGTAAGGGCAGTAATTAGGATTGTTGACATCATTCAGTTGTAGCTGTTGTTTCGGCTCCGGTAGAGTAATAAGGCTGTTGCGCACTGCTAGTTCGAACAGTCTCCTTGTTTCATCATGGGGAAATGAATAAGGACGTTTCAACTTTTCATGGAGGGGTTGCCGCTTGTTGTTTCGGAAAACAACCGGTCTAGGGCCACTCGATTGCTGTTGAGTGTTGGCTACGAGGGCTATTTTTCCCTTCCCTTTATCCTTTTTGCTCGATCCTTTGTTTGCGGGGCCGAGATTTTTTTCGGATAGCGTACGATTGCACGGCTGAATGTTCTCGCAACTCCTCAATTCTTTCGTTTTTGAAATGGATTCCTTGAGGAGAGGGTTGAGGGCGGCTTCTTCGTCAGAGTCGCTTCCAAAGGTGATAACTTGCGATCCCTTGGTGTCGGCTATGTGACAGTCGGCGGCGGCTCTTTTGCGCTCATCTGTCGCATTTTTCTGATGTCTACGAGCTTCACGCTTTGTCCTATTGAAGTGTTGCTTTTGAGTGACGTACCCTTGCCACCAACACATAAAGGAGTTGCAGTCTTCATTAGGATGTGCGATTTTCTGATGATATAAGCAGAAGTTAGGATGCACGTCCGCTTCATCAAGATGTATACTACCGGGAGAATTTTCTCTGAAAGAGGGCAGCCTCATCCCCATTGATATAGCTTTGGCGAATCATTTCCTTATCTTGATCCTGCTTTCATTTGCCTGGTGTACCCATATTTGTTGGGCAATATAATCATCCAGTGCGGCCTTAGAGATTGTTTCCTCCTTGGCTGCTGAAAGAGCCGGCAGAGGATTCGATGTTTCTCCTCTGTCGTCTTCAACAATGATTGGATGGTCATCAGCTGGAGAATCCGGTTGTAACATCATCCCTACCATATCTTGGAAGAGGAGCGCTATTTGTTTTATGTTAGCCGCTTGCTCTGCAGCTTCTTTGTCCTTCTTTTCGAGAACTCTGCGTAGGAAGTCAGCGTCAGTTTCTTGTTCGTGCCGCTGTTCTGATGATGCCTCCGAGCTTTCTTTTGGCCCGGTGAGTGAGGCCATTGCAGTCATCATCTCCTGAAACTTCTGTTACTGCTCCTGGGCTTTCGTCACGGATCGGGTGAGCGGTCGGTGACCCGTCGAAGCACGGCTTTCCTCCTTTCCGAAAGTCATATAAACAGTGTGCACCACCATACCCCCAGACTTGGGGCGTTTAGATTCAGTGTCTTTGCAATTAGCCAAAGACACAGGGATCTTCCCCGACCTCCTTCTTTTTTGAGTGGTTGGAGTTGAGGGGGCCGTTGTAGTGGGCACCCAAGTAACTATTGCTTTTTGTGGCTTGACGGAGTAATCCTTCTCCTCCTGAACCTTCATCTTTTTCTGTCGGCGGAGATAGTTTTCATCAATCACCGACTCTTAGACCTATCGCCGGACCTTGTAAATTTTAGAGGACAGCCATTGAGGGGGCTGCTCTAGCTTCTTCTCTGGAGTATTCTCCACAGGTGAAGGAGTTCGCTTCAGCACCGCAGTAGGAGAGTTTCTGCGCACCGTGTTCAGCAATTCAAAGCTGTTTCCGGTTGGAACAGCAGCATCGATCCCCACCGTTGGAGCTGGCGGAGTTATCCCAGAGGGGGAATTGCCCCCAGCCTTCCTCACTCGGCGCCAGTGGCGACGTTGAGCGTGTCTTGCGGATGGAGTTGTTTTAGCTATAAGGGTGACTTCGTCGTGCCCCCTGCTTTTAGGAGAGACCGTTATTGGTGCTAGCCTGTCGAAGACTGACACCCGTCGAGAAGCAATGTCTAATCTGTCAAAGACAGACCTCTGGGCAGGGGAAGCAGCTTTGAGGATCTCGCCTGGAGTAGCAACCGGAATGTCTAGCCTTGTAAAAACTAACTTCTTGGAAGGAGGAGCCTTTCCAATGATTTTGTCCGCTTGAGCCGGGATGGCTATCCGCTTTGGGATGGCAGCTTCGGGTATTGCGGGCTTGTAGACGTTCTGGCCCAGTCTGTTGAAAACTGAGGTATTGAAGTTGGGCGACCCGTTAAGAGGGGTCGCGGCAGTGGTAAGCCGATCAAAGACCGACTCCTTTGGGGCTTCTTGCAATGTCATTGTGGCATTGAAGCTCAACGGTGGGAGCATGGTCCCGAAGAATAATCCAGTGGTGGCTTGAGTTACTTGCTCCACTGGCATCTTGAAAAGGGAGGCCGCTTGGGGCCCATAAGTCACTCCTCCAGCAAGAACGGAGCAAGAGTTGCAGTTGCAGGTAGTGCAGTTTGAAGCCATTGATCTTCTGTTTTCTGCACGGAGCAAGACACCAAATCTTAGTACCTAGAATCCACAGGCAACCACAGCAAACCGCGATTCATTCGCGAACACGACACACGAAGTGTGGAGTGGAAAGAGGAAGAGGTCCTACCGGGCGTGCCAGAATCTGTTTCCCTCCGAACGGCGGCCAAGACGTGGGCGTCTCGCCTGAGATTCGGGGAAGATGCTATTTGGTTTTATCCGTCCACCTCTCCGAAGATGCCAAGTTGATTTATGGCACCATGTATCGGAGGTTTAGACGAATGCGGCCGATGTAGCAGACTTCGTCAGATTTCCCCTCGCTTGAGGGGTTTTTGATTGTGGGGACGCTCTTCCCTGCAGGCGCAAGCCCCTGCAGTTAATTACGCTACCGCATCGCGGTAACAAGTTTCTCCTTCTTCAGAATTTCACTTCGTGTTGTGGGTGCTTGTTTTGTTTGTGGTTGCCCGTGGATTGTATACGGAGACTAATTTATGTCGTCACCCGTAGGACGTGGATTAGTCCAAATCCGTATTTTCTTAGATTTAGGTTTGGTGTTTTGGTTTAAAGATACGTTAGCCCTATTTAAGGCTAAGATCAACTTAAATTTTTGTTAAGGATACGTTAGCCTAATCTCCAGACTAAGATCAACTTAACGGGATCGTTTGGATCCGACAAGAGAGCAATTGGCTCTATTGTTTAGTTTAATGACATTGCGGTCGATTCCCAGTTTAGGGACACGGTGGTCCATTGCATGTATGGCCGTCGGGACCCGTCACCTCTCTGACGTCGTTGAAGGATTACAACGATAGGTGTCAGAGGAGTTCAGAGATGTACCCTCGAACCAAAGTTGATTGGGGAATCTATAGTCCAATTTGGGACTAAAGTCTGTTTGAAGGTTTAAGGATACGTTAGCCGTATTTGAGGCTAAGATCAACTTAAACGGGATCGTTTAGATCCGACAAAAGAGCATTTATGGGCTTTATTGTTCCAGTTTAGGGACATAGTGGTCCTTTGTTTAAGGACGCTTGAGTCCGGGAGTTTAAGGACGCTTGAGTCCGGGAGTTGGTTTAAGGACGCTTGAGTCCGAGAGTTTAAGGACGCTTGAGTCCATGAGTTTAAGGACGCTTGAGTCCATGAGTTGGTTGAGTCCGGAAGTTTAAGGACGCTTGAGTCCGGGAGTTTAAGGACGCTTGAGTCCGGGAGTTTAAGGACGCTTGAGTCCATGAGTTGGTTTAAGGACGCTTGAGTCCATGAGTTGTTTTAAGGACGCTTAAGTCCATATTGATGTGTGGTTGTCGGGACCCGTCACCTCTCTGACGTCGTTGAAGGATTACAACGATAAATGTCAGAGGAGTTCGGAGATGTACCCTCGAACCGGGTGTAAATTGATTTAGGAGAGCATTCGTGCTCAGTCAATTTAATTTGAGGACTTACGGCCAAAATTGGGCTAAGTCCAATTGATAATGTTCAACATTTTTATTTATATTTAGCCTAGTAAGCCTTTATTAGGGCTCTGCCCCTGTTAATAATGCACTGCATTTTATTCTAGCCTATTAGGCCATTTTGATTTGGGCTATGTCCCTTTTAATAGTGCATAGCACTTTTGTTTGGTCTGATGGACCTTTCTATTGGGCTCTACCCTTTTGTTAATGCGCTGCATTTAATGTTCTGACAGTGCCCCACGTGGCTTGTCAGGCGCTTTGCGCCAATTGAGGAGCGCAAGGCGCAAGTCCATGTGGAGGTGACACGTGTCACGCTCCGGTGAGCGCAAGCGCAGTGCGCTGCGCCAGTGCACTGCGCTGTTGCGCTGCTGACACGTGGCGCGCTCTGGTGAGTTGCACCAATTCATGAGAGCAGTGCTCTGTTTTAAAAGCGCATAGCGCAAGCTGTTCTGGAGCTGACACGTGGCGCTCTCTGGTGACTTGCGCCAACCCAAGAGCGCAACAGTGCAGATTTACAAGTGCAAGGCACTATTTTAATATCTTGATCCAATTTTGGATTCAAGAAAAGAATTTTTAAGATTCCAGAACCAATGGTTCATAAAAAAGGCAATGCCTTTGATATTGTTTTTTTTTTATTGAAAATCTTTGATCTTGTTCTTAGATCAATGATCTTTTCAGAAGAAATTCTTCTTTTTTATTCAAAGGGTTTACCTTTTTCTCTTTTTGAGTTCTTCTCAAAATTTTCTTTAAAGGAGTTCTCTCTGTGTTGATCTCTTTCTGTGTTGGGGTCTGGGGGCCTTTTTATAGTGTCAATGATTTGTTGAATTGGTTAGAGAGATCTTTCTCTGAGTGATTTAGGGATTTTTCCCCACCGTTGGATCTTTGATCCAAGGGCTTCTGTTTTACAGAAGGCAATTTTCTTGTTTTTAACAAGATTGAGAAAGATCTTTCAGAATTTTAATTCTGTTTGGCGTAAGCACACCTGCTCTTGAGCTGCCACGTGTCGCGCAGCGCAACTGCGCTGGCGCAACTGCGCTGCCACGTGTCGCGCAGCGCAGAGCGCAGCGCAACTGCGCTGCCACGTGTCGCTCAGCGCAGAGCGCGAGCCAACTGAAGCGTTGCTTCTTTCATAGAGCCTTGCTCTGATTGAGTGCGCTGTCTTGGGCACTGCACTCCCTGCGCTGGCGTGTCTGATTTTGACACGTGGCGCTCTGCGCGCAGCGCAAGGAATCTGAAGCGTTGCTTCATTTATTTTAATTGTAATTTTCACTTTAATTTTCAAAACAGAGCTTTGCTCTGATTGGGGGAAACGGACGTGTTGCTTCATTTCCCACCTTGGAATTTGAATAGAGCTTTGCTCTGATTGGGGTAAACATTCCTCTTGGCGAGTGCTTAGGTATCTGGCTTCGTAGGGTAGTGAGCGACATCCATCATAACCAAGCATGGTAGCTGATCGGTTGCCTCTTGATGAGGGCTTTTGATCTTTAGCGCGGGAGGGGTCGTAAGTGGCCTGCTAAGGATGGGCCGAGCAGGGTTACTGCCTGGTGCCTCTTAGCGAGGGCTTTCATCTCTGGCGTTGTAGGGTAGGGAGCTACCATCCAGGGATAACCGAGCAAGGGCGGTCCCGGTTGCCTCTTGATGAGGGCTTTTGATCCTCAGCACGGGAGGGGCTGTAAGGAGCCTACTAAGGACGGGCCGAGAAGGGTTACTGCCCGGTGCCTCTTGGCGAGGGCTTTGATCTCTGGCGTTGTGGGGTAGGAAACTACCAGCCAGGGATAACCGAGCAAGGGCGGGCCCGGTTGCCTCTTGATGAGGGCTTTTGATCTTTAGCGCGAGAGGGGCCGTAAGGGGCCTACTAAGGACGGGCCGAGCAGGGTTACTGCCCGGTGCCTCTTGGCAAGGGCTTTGATCTCTGGCGTTGTGGGGTAGGAAACTACCAGCCGGGGATAACCGAACAAGGGCGGGCTCGGTTGCCTCTTGATGAGGGCTTTTGATCCTTAGCGCGGGAGGGACCGTAAGAGGCCTGCTAAGGACGGGCCGAGCAGGGTTACTGCTCGGTGCCTCTTGGCGAGGGCTTTGATCCCTGGCGTCGTGGGGTAGGGAACTACCAGCCAGGGATAGCCGAGCAGGGTAGCCGCTCGACTGCCTCTTGGTGAGGGCTTTGATCCCTGGCGTCGTGGGGTAGGGAACTACCAGCCAGGGATAGCCGAGCAGGGTAGCCGCTTGGCCGTCTCTTGGTGAGGGCTTTGATCCCTGGCGTCGTGGGGTAGGGAACTACCAGCCAGGGATAGCCGAGCAGGGTAGCCGATTGGCCGCCTCTTGGCGAGGGCTTCGATCCTTAGCGCTGGAAGGGCCGTAAGAGGCCTGCTAAGGACGGACCGAGTAGTGAAGCCGCCCAGTCAATTCGTGAGGTTCTGTCCGACCCTCCCGGTGCGAGTGTGGGGAAGAGGGACAATCGCGTGTCATGCCCCGCTTCCCGGTGTACGGCGAAAGGGACGCGACTAGGCCGCTACGTATTTACTCTGAAGTAAATACGCTAAGCGTATCTAAGCAATATAAATGTAAATGCACAAGAGACAAGATATAATAAAACAGCAACTTTATTTATTCATATTCTTTTTACAATACATGGAAAAGTAAATACAGCTGAATGATAGCAATGCCTAAACAGTGGCATAACAGAAATGAAAAGTACTGAAATAAAAATGTGTACAATGAAGCTAGAGCTCTGGGTCGTAGGAAAGCTGGTCCAAGTCTTCACTAGTAGGCTCGATCTCCTGAGTGTCCAGCTCATCTGACAACATTCCAAAGAAGAAAGAGAAGGAATGTCGTCAGCGAACAATCACTCGGTAAGTCCCAAAGATAAGGGAGAAATAGAATAGACAGAAAGAGAGAGAATGTAGCTTTTAAAGTTTGTATTATATTATTATAATGTTGTATTTAGTGTTAACGCTGTTGTTTGTAGCTTGGTACAGAAGGATGCCAGTGTATACGAGAGGAGTCTCTATATGCCAGAGACTAGATGCACGTGTAGTACAAGGAACCGTTTATGCCACGGTACAACAGCGACGGAATATAGGTTAAGTGTATTAAATCTTACAGTCTCGTGCCACTTCTAACACCTTCCGTACCAATCTACCCCTTAAACCCCGCGATATCTTGTATTATATTGTTTGTGTTGTATTGTAAATTATATTTTCTTGTATATATGGATGACTTGCCGAAACCATGATATCAGTAAATGATGTAACTGGGGAATCATGTAAATGGAAGTATATCCATGGTTCGGTTCGATCAATACAGATTAAATAGATTGAATATAAGTATTTATGTTGATTGTAGATGTAGATTGTACTTGAATCATATTCAAGTCAGATTATTAAGAAGAGACTCAGTCTGAATCAGAACAATTAGAAAAGAAATTGAAGTCCTGATTGTTTTGATGTTATCGGTAACCGCTGCACATGGGCGGCAGGATTTGCGTCTTTTTCAAAAACGATTACCGTGTTGATAACACCGTTATTAAGTTGTCTACCTTACAAAGGCAAGCACCCACTTCTCCGGCTCCCTGAGGCTAAAGAGATTGGTCCCGTAAAACCTATATTTATTAGGGTCTTTAGGGTAATTTATAGAACTTGAGGGGGTTTTATGTAAAAAAAATTTGTATACTTTTCAAAATACACCCCAAATATTTATTTATCGTCGTTAGAGTTTTTCATAGTTGTAGATTTTATATTTGTGACATTTCTAGTGAATAAACCTATTTTTCATAATACATGGTATTTATTTGTAATATTGAACTTGTATGGATTTCATGGTATTTTAATGTAAAGTGATCCTTATGATTTTTAGAAAAAGTTGGGATATTTATATTATTACAAAATAGATATTTTAATGATACATATATATATATATATATATATATATATATATATATTTATATAAAAATAATTTTAATATATATTATATTTCTAGAAATCTCATTTTTTTAAGATATTCGTATTTTAAATCTTCGAGACCGAATGCTCCTTGCGGAGGTCTGAATCTCGCACTACTAAGCCCAGGGATGTGCGATAATCCGCACCATCCCAGTCAGGTTCCCCAAAATGGGTTGTAGCGGCGCTTTACAAAGATTTATAAAAAATACGAATTCTTATAGAAAACGGTTTTAATAGTTAGTGGTATTTATATGTAAAGTTTCGTTTTTCCGTATTCTATATTCCCGAAAGGTATTGTGCTATGTTGCATATGAGTGTTGTGAGGAGGTGGGTCATTATCTCATAATCTAAAGGTATAGCAAGATTTATGATATTTTAAAGTAGAAAGTAAACTACATGGTATTTTACTGAAAAAGAGTAGTAAAACTTACAAAATGAAATATATTGCCATAAAACTTGTTCAACATATTTTTTAATGATTAATAGTCAAGATGTAAGAGTTTAATATAGTTGTGTTAAGGAAAATTTAACTTTATAAAGAAAACCGAATCGGAAGTCGGATTTAACTCCGCTTCCGTCGGGTTTTAGTAAAAGAAGTTTTAAGGATAGATTAAAGAAGAGGGAGGTGGGACTTACGGGTTTTCAGATTAGAGGAGAGGAAAAGGGAACGGTAGGAGGCGCCGGTGCGTCGTTTCGTCGCCGGGAGCTTCTAGGGTCGCCGTCGAAAAATTGCCGGAGCTTCGCCCTTCGCTAGCTCCAAATGCACACTAAACTTCTAGGGATTTCTTGAGAGTTTTGATTAGAATCTTAGAGTGAGGGGTGTGTGTTTATGGGTTGTATTTATAGGGTAAGGCTAGGGTTTAGAGTAGGTGAAAGGGTGAATTGAAAAATATATTAAAAAGTATTAAAAATGTATTAAAATGGAGTAAATAGGGTTTTAAAGAGTCTCTGGTACTGGTCTAAAGAAATAAAGTATGCAGGAGTACAGGGGAGGTGAAGAGGCCCAACTTTGATGTTGGGGACTCGGCGGTCCGACCGAGTCTGGCCGGCGCCGGCGGCCCGAGTCTGCCGAGTCGCCGGCCGAGTCAGGCGCCCAGAGTGTTCCCCGTCGCTTCATTAACCCCCTGGTACAGTTTATTTTATTAGTGTAGTGAGGTTTTACGGGTTTAGCACGTGTAGACTCTTCGAATTCTAAAAATATTAAAATAAAACAATATTAAAAATAATGTGGGGTATGGGATTTGAACTCTGGTGGCTTGGTTCAGCAGTGCAAGGTCTTACCAATGTGCTATAAGCTCCTTCTTGCTATTAAAATGCAAAACTAACTTATATGTTGTGCTCAGGCAAAATTACCCCTTTCTGTAATTTTTGAAAAATTGTACAGAAAGTTGTACAGGAAATTTAGGGTTGTTACAGGCGACAAGTGTCATGAACGCGTGGGAGAGGTGGATCGCCGGAGCCGCGTCGTTTCGATTTCAACGAGAAAGGCTCGATGCCTGCCGCGTGGCGGTACAGTTGTGGGTGAAACGAGCGACTGCTGGACTCATGAGGTGTCGCGGGCTATAAAGCGGAGGGAGCGCTGATCACTCCTTTCTTCACACCCAAAACGTAAAAATGGAGGACTTCCCTTTTACAATCCCCGACATCGTAAAATTCGAGGATATGTACCTCTATGACCAGTACTGCACCGAGGACACGATGCAGCTAGTGATTGGCCGCATTGAGGATCGTTTCGGCCAACTGCTTCCCTGGCGCTCCCCCCTGCTCTAGCTGTTGATGTACTCCATCTGGAGGGCATCACCGGGGCTCTACAACCCCTTGTCCGAACTGCTGAGGGACGAGACGGTTGGTAAGCTAAGGTCTTTGCGGCGCTTCGGCCTGATCTTCGCGGACCGGCGGGATCGCTCGGTGGCGCTCATCCTTGAGTACTATCAATTGAGGCACCACGCCGGCATTCATGGGCAGCATCAGAGGCAAAGGTCTGAAACGGCAAGGGCTCGGCTGGCAGAAATATGCTCGAAGTACCACGGGCAGTGTTTCCTACACCCCTTTCCCCCACTATTGTAAATTTTTTTTCGGTGTACGGCTGAGGAGCCTATAGTACCCTTTGAATAAACAAACTCTTCTTTTTGCAATACTTTATTGACCCCTTCTTATTATATAAACAGAAAGATCTTGAGAAAAATTTACATCGCCTTAGTAAAAGAAGTACAAGCTAGTAGATGTTCTTTTCATTGGCACGGTTTGAACTCCTCAGATGTCTGTTGGCCTCCACGTACTGCGTGGGGTGCTGAGCCTCGTAGGTATCCGATGTACCCCCCGCCGACATGACCATTATCTGGCCGATTGTTAACTCGTCGGGAGGGGGACGCTGCTCTTGCTCGCGGTCAGCTTGCCGCTTTCCCGTAAGTACGCTTCCAGGTGTCCCGAACGGATGAGCTCCTCGACGTAGTCTTGGAGCTGCTTACAGGTTTCTGTGGAGTGGCCTTGCGACCTGTGGAAACCGCGGTAAGGATCCCGGGTGCGCTTTGCCGCCATGCGCGAGATCGGGGGGAGCTTGAAGAAACCCTCGCCCTTAGCCTCCTCTAGCAGTATCGTCTGGGAGACGTTGAGCGGGGTATACTCCTGAAACTTTGGGGAGCAGGGCTTTGATCGCTCAAGTCTCCTTCTTTCTTCCCTCGCCCTTTTCTTTAAGTCAGTTTGCTCAGCCCCGAGGAGATTCTCGTTTACCTCGGACTCGAGCTGGATCTCGCGCTCGGTCCAGGCCTTTACCTCGGCCATGGTCTTAGATTGCGCTAATGCAAAGGAGCGTAACCACTCCTTGTGCCTAAACCGGACCTGAGTGCCTTAATGACCGTCTCGTCCCGATATTCTGGGACTTCAAGAAGGGCGTTGTATAAGCAGGTGACATACTCTTTGAATGTCTCCTTGTCTCCACTCTTGATTGTGAAGAGGTGGTCGACGGTCCGTTTCTGCCGTCTGTTCCCGACGAAGTGGCCGAGGAATTGGGTTGCCAGCTTGTCGAATGTTGAGATCGAGCGTGGCACGAGTCCTCGGAACCAGTCCCGTCCGGAGCGGATGAGAGTAGCCGGGAAAGCTCGGCATTGGGCGGCGTCAGAGTTGTCTTGGAAGCTCGTTCTTGTGGTGAATGCATCCAGATGGTCCTTCGGGTCGGACTTACTATCGAAGAGAGAGACCTTTGGGTGCTTGTTTCGGGAGGAGACATGGACGGCGAGTAGCTCCTCGGTGAAGGGTTTTGTGAGCAAGTCAGAAGCGTACTTAGCCCCGTCGTTCGAATGGCGACCTTCCCGATGCATACCTTCGATCTTCTTTTCGAGGGCGTCGAGTCGGCCGTGGTATCCTGATGATTCGGCACATTCTGATATTTGGCCTCGGCCGTTGGAGACCTGTGTCTGGCTGCGGCCCCGGTTCCTCTCGATGAGGTTCCTTAGGTCGCCTGGAGAGGTAGTCTTCGAGCTGCCGTGACGAGTCCCGTCTGTGCGACCCTGTCGAGGGAGGGGACGTCGGTCATGCCTGGGAGCAGGCGAGCTGACCGACATCTTCTCGGGAGGGACAGGAGCGCGTAGGGGCTCGGGACGAGGCGCTCGGGCGACAAATCTCGGCGTTGAACTGTGGGGCGCCCAGCGGGTCATAGAATATGTTGGCCCGGGAGATTGGCGGCCGTGGGAGGCATCGAGGCGGTGGTCGGCTGTGCCGACGCGTGCAGAGACTTCTTTCCCTCTGTAGGGATCTCGATCCGAGATGGGAGAGCGGAGAGCTGGGGAGCCTGGGCCACCGTTTGGACACGGACGAGTGCATCCACGACGGACGCGAGTCGATCTATTCGGACGGCTAGGACGTTGATGGAGTTCGGAGGAGGAGATTCGTCTGTGCCTCCGTTGTGGGGGAGGCGGCGGCTAGTGCTCGGATCATCGCGGTGATCGCTCGCCATTGAATGGAGATCAGAAGATGAACTTTGTTCAGTGGAATCAAGATGTTCTCACAGACGGCGCCAGCTGACGTGCGTCGTATCACGTCAAGATGTTACCTTCCGTAGTTCTGCTGTCGAGCGATGATGGACGACTGAGATTGATTTGGAGGTTGATTCCTGAAGCGTGTGAATTCTCAATGGGTTTTAGGTTGTGGTGTCTGAGCTATCTGTAAGGAAGTTCCGGGATGGTTGTACCACCGAGGACCATCCGACGATCAAGTTAGTGGTGTAATTTGGGCAGAGTAACGGCCCAGTGAGGAGAGAATTGCGTACCTTGATCATCTGAGGGAGGGGTTTATATAGCGGCAGCGATGGCAGGCAGGCACGAGAATCACGCCCGTTACGCTCCCGACGTCACGCCCGCGTGATAAGCGGGATCCCGCATTAATAGCGAGACAGGCTCATTAATGGAGGATCATGATGGCGTGGAACGTGGGATCGTGGCGGCGGATATCTCGCGCATGGCGAGATTCGTGGAGACGTAGCGAGAGAGCCTGTGATCAGCGCCGCGGGTCGGTCAGGATGAGACCGAGGAGGATTAGCTCGGCGGGTAGCTCGGGGACGAGCGGGAGGCCGAGGTGTCCAGTTCTGCTAAAGCCCGAAGACGAGCTGAGGGGGCCGAGGAGGCCAATTGGGCGGAGGCTCGGAGGTGAGCCAACAGTTGTTTGTAAGGCGGGCGCAGGAGTTGCGTGGTTGGTCACAGAGGGTCGGTCACATCCAAGGGTCGCTGACCCGGGTGTTCTTCCGACGTGCTGTTCTTGGTCCTTCCTTACGGGCTTCGGGACACGTCATCAGGCACGTGGCACGATCTGGAAGATCGCCGATATCGAGCATCATCAATTACTTTTCAACATTTAAAAGTATCATTAACTTAGTTCATTGCCAGTAAAATTACCCGAGCAATCCAATATAACTGAAGCAATAGCAACATGCTTAAAATAAACTTGAATTTCCCCAAAGAGAAAAAGACAAAATTGAATGAGCTCACCCTTTGGACCGAGCCCACCCCAACCCAGTCCACCAAAACGGATGCGGATGCTAATATGGGAAACCGACCCGCTAACAATACCCACATATACGCCAGGGTTTGTGCGATTTTGCTGCGATTTGGATTCTATCTAAAGCTGCGAGGGGAGAGCGAGAGAGCGAGAGAGAGAGAGAGAGAGAGAGAGAGAGTAACCCTAGCTTGCTGTTTCTCTCTTTTCGCCGCCATGAGCAGATCTGGGCAGCCTCCGGATCTCAAGAAGTAAGTCTCTCGATCTCAATTCGATTTCTCGATTTCTCAATTTATGAAATACTCACTAATTTTATTTTATTTTGTGTTTTTTTTTGGTTGGGGTTGCAGGTATATGGACAAAAAGCTTCAAAGTAAGTAATTTTGTGCCGATTTATTTATATTGTTTTTTTTATAATTTGGAATTAGCTTATCGAATGTGATTATATATTTTAATTTATGCATCTAAGCAATCGTTCCATATAATCGGGGCAGGTGGTGTTTTTTTATTAGGATAAGCAGCAATGGATTTGTCTTTTTGCATGATTTGTTTGGTTGGCGTTGAGAAGTCTAATTTTGGATTAATGTGAAATGGTTCTCTAAAGCCAGTCAAAAGAATTGGGAACTTAGGTTCATTCGATATATTTGTTTCAGTTTTTAGTTTGACTCGAACGTTATTTGAATCTTAGTGGCCAAAACCAATTAGAAATATTTTTTTCTATTGCACCAATGCATCGTTGTCAAAGTCGGCTCAGACTCTGTGGAGTCATCGGTTTTGTGGGTGAAAGATGAGTTTTGGAGCAAATTCTTGGAGAAAGAAAACGCGGAGAGGTTTTATTTGGAAATCTGCTGAGGTGTGGAACTCTTGATAAGACCCTGCTCTGCATATTTTGGATTGTTTGGAACGTAAAAATGCTCATTACCATTTCTTCTTGTTGTCAACAATAGTCAGCGAAACCACGAGACAGTTCTTTATGTGTTCCATAACTAAAAATTTGGAAAATATCAAAAGGATATCCACTGACCGCTGGTACAAATACCCTCACAAGTAGCTAAATTAAAATCACGGAAATATATTTAGTCAGATGCAGTTTAGGCAACTTATATCAGGAAAATATAATAGCAATTATTGGCTCTGTTTGTTTTTCAAGTTAGGTTAAGATAACTGCAGCTTTGTGGGAGTTATTTAAAATTCAAATTATACACCATATGCGCAGGGTTTTGAAGTTTGGACGACAAGTTGAGATGACTATAATGATCTAAAAATCTATCTATACTTTCTTTTTTACTTCAAAAGATTTCGATTGTGATTGGCTTTTAAGATAATGCCTTCCTTTAAACCAGTTAGGGTAACCTATTGCATCTGTCTATTGTATTAAGATGGTTTCATATGCAAGACTGAAATCCTTATAGATCGGTGCTTGATTTACCAAACTTCTATAATTAAGAGTAAAGATCTTGACGAGGTTCTTTTTGTCTGGAAATATGCAGAACCATGGAAGGTCTAGCTTGAGAGTTGGTTCATTTCATTCGGAACACTTTGTGGAAAAGAAATCCTATAAGAATTATCTGATAAATAGAAGATAGAAAAAAGTGATTTATGACGTTGTTTGGCAGTATTAGTGAATTGCAATTGACTGGCATTAAATCAGGGAAAGAACATAGATAAACTGAAATGAAGAGTTTGTGTTGCTGGTCGATAGCTGTTACCTAAATTTCCTTTTTCCTTTGGAAATGTATTGAACATACCACCACAAACTTCATGATGACGTTTTATATGAGACAGGCTTAATCAGCCCATCTATTTCGTCAAAAATAAATGAAGACTGTGACAGCTTTATAGGTATATTATTTGAAATATGGTCAAGGCTGGTCGATATGTTGATTGATTTTAGATATGTATGTTGAAGCGGTTTGCATGTTCAATGAAGCTTGAAGCCCATAAGCCTGCTAATATAGGTCTAGGGGCTCACGATAGAGGAATTCTGATCCATCTTTTTGCCACATATTAAATATGGTCTAAACACCACCCACATGCGCCTAAGCACTTCATGAAAAATTTCTTTTGATACATGAGCTGATATGAAGTGCATCAAGTCAGTAGTTTGGCTGCCGTTAGATATTTCAAACGGACAGAAGCTCATTTCTTCTTCAGAGATGCTAGGAGTTTCAGCACAAGTCCGCACATCAATTTTAGGCTCATAGCATTCTGAGAAAATATAAATATGTAGATGTTTTTACTGTTGTAAAAGACAAGCCATTTCATTACTATATGTAAGTTTTCTTTTAATTCTTAAAATCCTTGCTTCATCTATATGCTAAAATTCAATGTTATGTGAATTCTAGGTATAATATACTTCCAACCCTTTCAGTATTCTTGTATTGATATCTGCAACAAGTTCAAAGGAAACTTTTTATTATGCCATCATCTTTTTTCTCTCTCCATATTTGTACACGTGGCAGTACAATTTTAGGGGGGCTTTCGGTGTGACATGCATTGTGGCAACCACAGTGTCACAACCTTTGAGAAAGTGTTATAGCTTCCTAAATAGTTACCATAGATATGCATTTTGGGGTGCATTTTCATTTTTATCAAGTCAAGAAAGTTATTTGTAGAATCTTGCATATGATTGATGTCAAAACAACAATCGATTTGGAACATTAATAATATCAGAAAGCAAACTTTCACTAAGAGGGTCTTAACACCATCACATTCCACACGTAGAGGGAATTATAAGGCTAGTGTTGTTTCTCAGAAAGAGTTGTTTCTCAGAAAGAGTTGTTTCTTGAAGTTTGAGTGTTTGTGGTAATCTGTTTTGTTGTCACTCTTCCTTTGCAAGGATTTTTAATGCCAAACATTATTCCTTGACATGCTTTTATGTAAAATACTTTGGAGAAACATTGGTTCCCAAACTCGTAAATGTGCATAATTCCTTGAAGGATTTCGAGCGAACTTAATGTATTGTTGCCACTTTCCACATGAGTTCTGGATACAATTTGCCTTCTTATCAAAATCCAGAATTCTGTAGGAGTACCGGGAAATTTCAAAAATTGGAAAGGAACTTCATTAAACTTACATGGGCACAATTGGCATACATAATTTTATTATCTAATCAGCTTCTGCCAGGCAATTGCCCAATAGGATTGCTGTTCTCTATATTTATACATATGTACACTCACATTGGTTAGATCATGTAGTCCTGTGTGAGTTTTTTCGATGATTTATGGCCAATTTCTTATAAAATTTCAGATCATTTTATAGTGTTTTTCGTATATACCTCCCCTTGTAAAAAAAATTGGAGTATGAAGGTGTTAAAAATCAGGGATATCTAGTTCTACTTCATATGTATGGGCATTTCCTGTTGAAATAGAATGCTTGCTTAAGGAGTGGTTCCCCTGCTATCTAATGTATGTTCCAATCAATGCTTAATCTTATGAGTGCTGAAACTCTTTCTTTGCAGTCAAGCTCAATGCTAACCGAGTTGTTGTTGGCACCCTCCGTGGGTTTGATCAGTTTATGAACCTTGTCATTGATAATACAGTGGAGGTCAGTGGCACCGATAAGAATGACATCGGAATGGTGGTATGTATTTTGAAAAACAAAATTTTCATTTGGTATAATTTCATAAAACACGTCTCGTATAGTCCAAAAAATAAAATAATATAGAACACCCCTCATCTATAACCCATCCAACACTTGTACCCACCCCTCAACACTTTTATGTAGCAGCCATGTCAGTTGAGGGGTTATAAGTACTGAGTTGAGGTATAGATGAAAATGGTTTCACTTTGATGATTTCACGTTTCTAATTATAAAATTGTTGCAGGTTATAAGAGGAAATAGTGTCGTCATGATCGAAGCCCTCGAGCCAGTCAACAGAACCCAATAGGCATGCGTTCATGGCTATTTTGATTCCTTGTGGAGTTATGGCGTCTTTTGAAAATTGTTCTCTGGCTTGAGCTTAGGAGATTTTAGCTGGTGGATGTGTAATCAAAATGCATTATGAAACACAGTAGTTATGTAGCTATTCAAGCATTTGCCTGAACCTTCTTAGTAGTTTGTAATGACAACGTACTGTTAGCCTTCTGGTAGGGTATTTGAAACCTTTGCTGCTTTTTTACTTATGCTTTCTCATCTCCATTGTTTGTGTAATTTTTATTTGTTTGATGGTTATAATTCAGATATGCAATGATTTTTGCTGCAGAGTTGAGTATTAATCTGCCTTCGATTTTGAAATCTGAACAGGGCCGGGCGGTTTACTGCAGAGTAAAATCTGGTGGATTTTGCGTACAATACCTTTTATTGAATTTATTTGCTTACGTATTGCATCCGACCTTTATTGTGAAAGTTTGATTTATATGGCACAAAATTAATGTTGCTGGTGAAAAATTGTTTTTAGGGTCATTACAGTTACTATGTAGCATAGTATTGAACTTGTTATGCGTGGTGATTGTGGTGTGTGGATGATATTCAGCGTTTTGCTTCAGTTTCTTGGTTTGTGCCACCAACATTGGATTGAATGACTTTCATTATGATAGATGTATTAATGGTTGTGAAGAAAGCCTGCTGGCTTAATATTTGAAAAAGATAGCTACAGAAACATTTTTCTTATTAAAATTTTTGTTTTGATTTAGGGTAAATTGTCAAAAACCCCAAGCATTTTTTTCCGTTGTCAAAACCCTCCTTGACTCAAAACTGTGGTCGAAACCCCCGTAAAAAGGTTTTTTGTTGTCAAAAAATCCCTTGTCTATGATATCTAGTAGTTTCGTGCTATATCTGATTTCCTGCTATATCTAGCGGTAACTAACAATATCTAAACAGTTGCATGTAATATCTAAACCGTTTCCTGAGATATCTAAATAGTTTTTATGAATCTGTTACATATAGCACTCTACTATATAGACACTGCAGGAAAAATTCCAGGGGTTTTGACCACCCAAGCCGGGGGTTTTTGACGGTGGAAAAAAGTGCTTGTTTTTTTTGTTTGGTGGACAATTTACCCTTTAATTTATAATTTTTGAATGGTTTATCTGATAGACAGAAGGTTCTTTCTTTTGGGTTGAGCTGGACATATATCAAGAATGACTCGTTGAAATGCTCTAGTTGTTTTGAAATTTTCTTGAACTAAATAAGAAAATGTAAACTCATGATGTTTGAGTTTGAGTTATAATAACTGAATTTACTTTTCCAAGGAAAATACTATTGATTAGTTACTTTGATTTATAAAGCAATATCATTACAACCATAATTTAAAGAGGTCCTAAGCATGCATCCCTTTAATCTTTTGTGTTTATATGCCCCCTCTACGTATTTGTATATAATTACTCCTTTAAATTGTTAAATCGTTATAAATAAAAAAAAACCTTTCACTGTTGTTCGCTCAAACTTCTCCTGTTCGAACTGCAGTGATAAAATTTTCTTTATATATCTAATGAGAAAAGGAAAAATGAATGTTATATCGATTTTTCAGCCTTTTGTCATTTTAGAAACAATCATAAATAAGAAATAAATTTTTTCTTCAAACTTTCATTAAATCGTCTTAGGTATTACTAATTTATCGTATTTATAATCTATTCTAGTATTACCATATCCACTTCGCTTGACTATGATCCAAATTATGAAGGCTTGGGAAGTTGCTTTTGAACGTTAAGTTTTGTTAAACATAAGAGGCGGGATCTTGCAATGGAAATAAAAAACTACATTGAAAAGAGTAAATGATAGTTACGCAGTATTCCTACACAACAAACTATGTAATACACTCAAATGCTTGGTATGATGCCCACACACTATGTGCAAGGCTTACTGATTTAGCGAGTTGTGTAGAAAAGGAATGCATAGGAACCCTTTTTCCAATTGAAAATTATAAAAGTTCTGCAGGTGGAGCCATCGAACTTACATCAAGGCCTCACATGCACTTCTGTTTTATTCCATTCATGGTGTGCGACGGTAACCTGATGGCTAAGGGGGACTGCAACCCCGTTAACTTGTTGAAAGAACACATTCTAGAAACCTAGTTCCTTTTTATGTGCAAATACAGGGCTACTTCTGTAATTTCCCAATACAAAAATTGTCAATATATTTACCGCCTCCATCGCCAATCAACGAGGAATCTCGAGTTAGGGTTTTAGCGCAAGACCCCAACCCAGTCTCCAAGACTCGCTTCTTTTGATCGCCCACAGCTCCATTGATTTCAAATCCAAGATGGCATTTTGGGGTAAAATTCCTCAAGTTTCATTGATCTCTTGCTTAAATTTACGATTCTTAATGCTGAATATTGTTGTCGTTCCTCTCACAGGGATCGAAGTCAAGCCAGGAAAACCCTATATCCACTCATTCGACAGCGATCGTGGAAGGCTTCGCATCTCTCAGGTTCGATCTCACCTAAAAAAACCTCATCAGAATTCAATTCTAGGGTTAGAATTTTGCCTATCCAGGGATTTAAAGAGCGTGATATGTATAATTGAAATTTGCTGTTTCTTGTCGTAATTCATGCAGGCAACTTTGGGAATCGGCAAGTCCAATAACAAGAGCATGTTGCAGTGCAACGTTGGTAACAAAAGCCCCATCTTGCTTTGTAACCTGATCCCCAATGTGTCGGAGACTTGCCATTTGGAGCTCGAGTTCGAGGAGGACGAGGATGTTATCTTTTTGGTACTTGGGCAGACGAGTGTTCACCTCTCTGGTTACTATGTTGGTGGTTGTAGTCATGATTTGGATGGAGATGGAACGTATCCTTTCTCATTTGAGAGGAAATTGTTTGTTGGTTTAATCGGTATTGTATTGTTTATATTGTTTTACGCAGCTAAGTTTTTTTCCTTGACTCTGGTGAAGCGACTCTTATGGAGAAGATATATCTGGCACTGATCCGGGAAGTTATAGCAGCTATGATGATGAAGAAGACGAGTATGAGTCCGATTTCATTGATGATGATGGTATGGGAATGTTCCCAGCTTCTTCTCCTCAGCGCAAAAGTGGTGGTAATATTAGTTTGCCCTTTTATTCATCCATAGATATATTTTTCCTGATGCCTGCACACAACATTCATAGAAGCAAATATACAGTAACTTGCACACACACACACACACACATATTAAGGCTACCCGTTGACTATTTTGGTGGATAATTTGGATTGCATGTTTTTATCTGTTTCTTTTTAACGTTGGACACTTAAACAATAGGCGACACATCAAATCATCGAATATCATGAATCACGATAGGTGCGATTTTAATTGCATCTCGGTAAATCAAATCAGTATTATTTAACTTTTTTGGAGGAATACATGGATCATTCACAATGCAAACACATTCATCTTACTTTCATTCGAACATGTTGAATCCAAACCGATTCTCGTGCATCAGGTTCTCTTGAAATTGCCATGTCAGATTCTGTTTGTATATGCAATACTTGAGACGATTGTCATGTTGATAGTAATTTACCGAATTTTTGGCACAAGAAGAGAAAGGTAGTAAATGAGAACACTTAATGATTTTTTGCAGTCCATCTAAATCCAAACCAAGTCTAGGGAGAAGACATTAGAGATTGTTGGTACTATATGATGGCAAAATAAAGATGCAGAGGCATGCTTCAGCATAGCCTGCCAGATTTAGTGTTAGGGAAAATTTTATGGACTTTATCTAGCTATAACTCATTATTTATTTACCAATACAATAAAGAAAGGGAATCAGAACAACTTATATGTTGGCAGCTGATAATGTTGGCAAATCCTAGATAATTTAAATTGGTTTCTAGCTATCAAAGTCACAAAGTAACAAAACCCTAGTATTGGAAGAGACCTAGACTTAATTGCCACAGGTAATGGCCCTAATGTGTGTTAGTTGCTGCAAATAGAACGCTTTTAACATGATGTTCAGTCTATAACCTGACCTATTTAATCGTGCCACTTTGGCCACAATGTAGATCTCGTTTACCCACAGTAATAAATATAGTTTGGTTTCTTCACTGGAAACAGGATAAAATGAATCATATTCGCAGATAATAGTAATCATCGTCATCCCAACCACAATTGTAGATGCTTTAGACAAGCGTGTATAGTTGTGGGTCTCCGGATTTATGCTTTCTTTCTGATATGGTATTACGGTTCCTGCAATATTAATTTTAGGGAAGATGGGCGCTTGGGCCCTTCTACTCACTAACGGTCACCAACACAAATATGGCTCTTCATTTCTCTTTCGACTTAAATTAAAAGTTAATCTTGTGTTTCTCAATTAAAACAAATTTTCTGATGCGGATCAGACTCGCTCCACTATGTTTTCGTGTCACTTTGTCTATGTTATTATCTGGTGATAGTGCATGATATTTATTTGCTAGTTAAATCTCATTTAAATATTATTATTATGTTTTACAATTTTCTTTACCTTCAGTTGTAATTGAGGAGCTAGTAGAAGATGACAAGCCCTTTAACGGGAATGCCAATCATCGGCTTTCAAAGAAGAAGAAGAAGAATAAGACATGCAGTTCTGATGATGTCGGTGATGATTCTAAACGGCAACTTGTTGTGAAAAGCAAGAGATCTGCAATTCTAGAAAGTGAAGATGAAGATGGCTTTCCAATTTCCTCATCAAGAAGGAAAAATGATGCTAATGGCTCCAAAGGGAACTCAAAATCCGATGACAAGACAGTTAATGAGAAGTCAATGAAGAAGGAGAAGAAGAAGAAAGCTAGGGAAGAAAAGCCTCTTGAAACTGAGGATATTGCTAGTGTTGAGCCTGAGCTGGTACAAGACAAGGAGGTAGGCAACAAGGCTGATGAGGTTCAATCTGAAGAAGAAAAGCTTGAGTCTAAAAGAGCTGTGGCTGATGGGCTTGAGAATGATTCTATGACAAAGAAGAAAAAGAAGAAGACAAAGAAGGGAAAGGCCACTGAGTCTGTTTCTGATATATCTGTAGAGAGAACTGAAGACAAGGCTATTAAAAACCCAAATGAATCTGCTGATAACAAAAAGATGGATCAAGATCTTTCTAATAGTCAGCTGTGAGAATTTCTCACGACTTCTCTAATAATTTGAAGTTTTCTCTCCAGTAAATATACTGACAATTTTAGTATTCATCTTTTGCGTTTTTTTTCTCTTGCAGTGAAGTTCCTTCTCCCGCTATTCAAGAAAGTGGTGAGAAGCTAAAAAAGAAAAATAAGAAGAAAAGAGCTAAAGATGACAGGTACGAACCTATGCATATCTCTTCAGCTATTAACTTATAGCAAGAGGTGCTATGAAATATTTCTTTCAAAGTTCCCAAAAAATTAAGAGCTAAGAAATTTAGATTGTTCTCAACTTTTCATGAAGGGGTTCTGATGCTGAAGGAGGCAAAGTTGCTGATGTTAATCAAACTGATGCTAAGAGAAAGAAGAAAGAGGGTGGAAACAGTGATAAAAATTTAGCTCCAACTCAAGAATCAGGAGAACTAGGAGAATCTGAGGCGACAAAAGGTGGGCTAGGTAAACCAAGGAGTTTTCCCAATGGCCTAATCATAGAGGAACTAGCTATGGGTAAACCTGATGGCAAAAGAGCTACTCCAGGCAAGAAGGTTGTTTCTTTTTACCAAAAAAGATCCAAATTTTGAATTTGCATTCATCATTTTCTTTACTTGCTGTTAGCTAGACCATCCTTTTCATTCAATTCAATAGGTTTCTGTTAAGTACATTGGAAAGCTAAAGAATGGGAAGATATTTGACTCTAATGTTGGGAAAAGGCCATTTGATTTCCGTCTTGGTAAAAAGAATATTTTCCCTGACTTAAATCAACATTTTGGTTTCTTAATTCAGCTCCAGTCTTCTTCAACTTGTAATATAACGGACTATTATCCTGTTATTTTTGTATAGGCATTGGCCAGGTTATCAAAGGGTGGGATGTTGGCGTCAATGGAATGAGAGTCGGCGACAAGAGAAGGCTTACCATCCCTCCATCTTATGGGTAAGTGAAGATCGTCAAATTTCATCCTTTTGATTTCATCCTTTTGATTTGATTACCCCCTTTTCCCATAATGTCAATGTGTAGTTACGAGGAGAAAGCGATGGGGCCAATACCTCCCAATTCATGGCTCATGTTTGATGTTGAGTTGGTTTCCGTGAAATGACACCATCACCGACCTATGCCAGTTGAGGTAAACTGAGATGAACTTTTGAGTCCAATTTCATTAAATGGCTCGAAATTTTTTGCCGTGTTTTAGTAAATCTTTCTTTTTACTTTTCTTTTCTGTTGCAAAAGACAGTGGTGTCCATGTATCGTATTGCTTGTGAAATCTTAGACGATCATGTTATGTGAACTTTCATAGACATGTTACCTGTGTGTTTGCGCCAGTGATTTGCATACCTCATACAATAGTTTGATGTTTCTAAATTTCTAATGATTGACTATAAATTTTCTTTTAATTATATGTTCTCTTATAATGCTGTATTCATGATGTTATCATATTTCACTCTTTCACCCTCTTTAAGCTTTTTGCTGTTTGTCATTATTCTGTTAAAGAAAGGAATGGCTAATGTGTATTAGTGATGTTGAGAAATGGTGATGCACAACTTATGTTTTTAATCTGCTTTGGCGTTTTTTATCCATATTTTTGAAGTAAATTGGTGAGTGAGAGTACATTGCAGCAATAGATTGTTGTAAATGTTGCACCAATTTGGCTGCAACTATATGCATCAAATAACTATATCCCAGAAACATTTTATCATTCTTAAAGATCAAACTATGTCCCCAAGCTAACTTTTATCAGCTTCCAATTAAATCATGCAGTAAAGTACCATACGAAGCAAACCAAACAGCCTGTTAAGCGTGTATTTTCTGTAGCAAGCGTCGTATGAAATAAGGGTTTCTTGTATACATCAAAATTGATATTCAAAATTGATATTCAAAGTTACCGTTCAAACCTTTTATTGTTGTATTTAAGTGAAATGGATGTGATATGATGATAAAACGGTAGATGAGTAGAAACTAAGACAATCTAATGACAGGTTTTTTAGAAATATATATTTAATTAAAAATGACTAAATAGAAAATAATCAAAATCAATATTCATTTTCATTTCCAGTTCTAAATAGACAAAGAAAAGTTTATTAATCAAACCAAAAGATTGAAATTTAGAGTAAATAACAACGAAAATGTGTTTTTTATTTTACGGTTTCAAAGATTTCAAGGAGGGCTATATAAAGAGGAAAATGGGGATGTGGTTGCATGACCAAGCCCGGAGTGAGTCCCGTTCCAACTAAATCCCGCGACCCATTTTTGGGTCTTTGGTGACCGCGACCGGACGGCATTAATCTCATATACAAATACAAAGATTAAAGAGATGAATATAAATTACAAAAAAATTGCAGGGACATGCGAAAAATCCCAAGAATTAACTGCTACATGTGACAGAATGCTACATATTTTTTAGCAAACAAAACAGGCACTTAGACAAGTTTAGTAGATAAATCCAACATTTTTCCTCCATCTCAGCATGTGGGACAAGCAGGGAACAAGTGATCCCAAGATTCAGGGATTAGGCTAGGCTGGTAGTTGCTTTTTTGAAACAATATCTATTATACTAAACAATAGTCTCTTATCTTAATTAGCCTATCGATTCTTTTCATCCATTATATAAACAACACACTCCTGTATCATCTCAATATTTATGCAATTTAACTACTAAATTTTTTATTCATTGCTTCATCTGGACAAATAGACTTATAATTTGATGAGTAGATATCTGTTGTAATAATAACATAGCTTTATGTCGTGGAACAATAATAATGTTGAGCATGAATCATTTGAGCCCGACACGTTCCAACAATAAAGCTGAGAATATTGAACAGGGATCATTAGAGATATTCGATCGCCATAACACCACATAACTATGCTCATAATCACACTTCCAAAGCACTAATCATCTAATCGTTTTTAAAGCACAGCTTTTCTCCAATTCAACCTTATTTATTTTTTTGTTTCTGTAGCCTCAAGGTTCCTTCCTAAATGCTAATGCTTTGTGAGAGAAGATATAAGAAAAATTATAAAAAGCTTTGACCTGATTTGATGTTCATTTCCTCAATTATTTAAATCTCAAGACTTTTGCTTAATGCCAAAAGTGGGTTAGCTTTGTTACTAAAACTACAGGGAATTAAGGGCTTGGAGTAGGTGGGGATATTGGAGTTTGGGGGAGAAAATCCGGGTTCGAACCCGAATATGGGATAGCTAATTTATTCCATCTATTATCTCAAAAAGAAAAAAAAAAACCTATAAGAAATTTGTTAAATATCTCTAATGATGGGATGCAATGACCAGGAGTGCCATCTTAACCTTTTCCTTTCTTTAAGTGCGATGATGCCTAATTAAGATAGACATATGCTGATAGAAAATTATAAACTTTCAAGTAGCTGTGAAAATGGTTTTTCACATAACAAATCATGTTGTTCTCTTGCATAATGATGCCTTGAGACGTGATGAAAAATAATGATTATTGTCAACTGATCGAAAAAAATACTTATCAAAGTCATTTTGTTGTCCCCATCGCCGTCGGTGTCGTTTCATGTCTCGGTATTGTGCATGCCCTCCTACATCTTCAAGCACACATGCTGCTTTTATGAATTAGCTAGCAATGCAGACGACAAAGGAGACATTTTTTTTTTAAGGTTTATAGAGAATGTAGATAATGATATACCATCTACACAAAAAGAATCTAATGGTCATCAAGTTGAAGGTGGTGTCACGATGCATCATGGCATTGGTATATGGTTGGATGCAGGTGTATGTTTGAAGTGGAGCCAAATTCTTCTTTTGCACTATTTATTGTATGTATAATACCCTCATTTGGTTCACTTTTGAGCTTCTTTGGTTTGATAGGGAAAAACCAGAAAAAATGCTAGGTTTTCCTTAATAATATTTGTATTTGCAATCTCTATAGATACACAGTTTTCTTTTTAATGTATGTAATTCTTATATTCAATATCTTTGAATTGTGGAAACAAAGAAGTGTGCAGCAGAGGATAGTCAATCCTATGAAGTTTATCTGATTCATTGACACCATCTATCTTAATCTTTAAGGCGCAAACCGTAAACAAATCAAATTTTATGTGATTTTAATGCTTTTATCCATTAATCTAGTTATCAAATATATATACCGGTATCAAACAACTGTTAATTTTAAAAAGAAATACGAACATCATATGAACTTTGGTATATTTGTAAATTAAACCACGAATTATTAAGATAGACATTTACGATACTTCAAAGGAGATGGTGGAGGTTTGACATTTTATCGACCGACGTGATTTCCTTCCGACTTTGCCCTTAGATATTCCCATCAATTGTTCCCTCTAATTTGGATTTCACAAACATTTTTAAATGCAAAAAGTGAGTCCCGCTTTTCAATTTGTTAAATTTTTTTAATTATTTTCTTTAATTTAAAATGAATAATTTAATTAGCCCCGTTAAAAATATTATAGTATTATCCAACATAGGTTATTTAGCCATAACTATTAACACCAATCTCCGTCTTCGATAGTGTTCATCAACCTCGCCAACTATTGCCACGACCATTGATGTCTACACCGTCTTTACAAGATCCACCATCACCAAAGTCCTCACCGCCATCACGGTAGCCATACGATCGTCATTGCCATCCCCATACCATCATCAAGTGACAACATCATTGCATTAGGTTGTTCTTTGCCCTCCTCGAGCTAAAGCCACAATCAAGTGACAACATCATTGCATTAGATGGTGTCGTTAGGTATGCTAAGAGGAACCATTGGAAGCTATACTGTAGCCTGACCACAATGATTTAATAAAACAAAGCTGTAACTTGTAATAATTTGGGAAGGGAGAAAAAGGGATAAGAGCCGGCCCCCGCAGTCCCAAAACCTCCGTATATTTCATCGATCCCAACCGGCAATCTTGATTTATGTATCATCAAACCACTGTATATAAAAAATCTCGGGATTTAAAGACGTTTAACGCGTTCATTTAGGAACTGCAACCGATAAGCCGATAATTTTTCTATCTACTTGATTAACGCGTTAGAGCAATTTAAATCCCGAGATTTTCTGTATATAGAGATTTCATGATACGTACGCAGAGCATTTTTTGGGGATTGCCAAATTTTCCAATTGACGCGCGTGGATTGGGGGAAAAGACAAGAGGTGGAGACTCCACAATTAAAACGCCGCATCCTCTCACCTTCGCCTTCAGAAAATCCTAGTGGAATCTCCCCACGTGCGGGCCCCACCCTCCTCCTGCTGACGTCACCACCCAAAGCATACATTCCTTTTTTTGCCCTTTTTGCTTTTATCCGCTGATAAATCTTCATCACCAACCACACCCATCATTCGTTTGGGCCCACACGCGTGCGGGTGTGGAGTTGGGTCTGCCTGTTTCTGAGGGTGCAGCCGACTCGAGCGATATGGGGTCGAGGCCGCACGTGAGTCGGCAAGCGGAAAACTAGGACGGCGTGGGTCCCATTCGTTTTTTTTTTAAATAAAAAATTTGAAGGAAAACCAAAAGAAAACCAAACGAAACCGGCTAGCGACTTGGATTTTGCCTGATTTTGAATTTAGATTTTCTGAGGCATATTTCAGTACCATCGTTGCACTTTCACGGTTTTTGAGATATGACTAACACCGATACGATCATATCGACAAGATAATCGGTCCGGTAAAATTTATTTGGTAACATTATCTAATATTGGTCGTTTCTCGTTTAAGCCATAGACCGAATAACTCCAAATTGATTTTGTATACGAACCAAATTGCTCAGGATTGAATCGAAAACATGGTGGTTTTTGTCAAATATGCCCTTCGTATTTTTTTACTAAAACCCTGGTTCATAGCACATTTTAAGTTCCATGGTGCTTTATAAATTTTTTCCCTCTTATATTTACCTCGTTAGTTTTCTTACCTAAGCCATATGCAGAGCGATACATCTTTATGTGATTAGTAAAGCGTCGGGTGATAAACGCTGGATTTAGATGATATTCACATAAAATGTATTATATGAAGTTTTTTTTTGGGTGGTAGCCCCTTTGTAATATAACCGGTGATCTCTCATTTTGGAAATAAATTTCTTACCACATTAGCTATGTTTATTTTGTTATGAAATTGATTCGATCATTATTTAATATGGTATAAGTTCGGATTTGAATCTTGTCGCTTGGGTGGCACACCCGACCTAGCACGGCAGCACGGCATATACATAAAGTAGTATGGAAATACCAAAAGTAACTACGTCTATTTTCGGCACTTAAGTGCTTGGTTTGATGGAAAAGGATTTAAAAACTGCTTCAAATGATGGCGTGGTTGCTAGCTGAACTCCACAATTATAATTATTAATTTCATAAATAGAGATTATAATTATTAATTCCATGCAGGCACATGTCAATTGTGCTAGCTGGTTCAGCTAGAGCGGTCCAAACCAAAGAAAAACAAAAACAGGTTTACGGTAGTAGACCGGACCGACAATTTTTGACCTTGGAGGTGTGGTCCCCACCGAGAAGGGCCGTTACTCCTTGTGGGGGCCGTTACTCCTTGTGGGGCCGCCTCAATGCCACGTAAAATGGCAACTATCCGCGTGGCAGCGGTGGGCCCCACCATGGAGCACGCCTTCCACCCCTATTCCCCCACCACAACCACACTAATCTTATCCCATTTACGAACTTAATTATGACAATTAAATTAATATGGTTTATGTTCATGAACCCCAGCTTGAATTTACAATTTGTAGTCACTTTGGATTAGCTTATTTAATTTGAAGCTCAAGATGAACAAATTTATATAATACATTTTTATATGGGCTAGCTAGCTGACCGAAGATAGACAGGTCCATGCTAAATCATTTTGGCCAACTCGTGACCGATCTACTATCCAAAAATAAATTAACAAACCATGCATCTGTCGTTTCTTTGTTAATGAGTTTGTAAGAATTTAAAGAATTAATATGAGCTACTCATCTGGATCATCGATTTTTTATTCATCTCTATCAATTTCTACAAATTTGGCCATGGTTAAACACGACAACATCAGATAGAAACGACTCATAAATTATAACTTTTCATTATATCTTTCACATATATATAAAACTTTATTTTGACATGAAAATTAAAATGCCTAGATGATGATTACATGACATTTTTGGAAAGATTTATTCCAACTCAATCTCACAATTGCCAACCATCTTTATCATGTTGAGAAGGTCTACACATTACATAATAGTTACCAAAAGAAAATATAAAGATAATAATGTCATTTCAAGAGGAATGTATCTCTCTTGGTTGGTAGCTAGGGTTTAATTTGGTGGATCTAAAACTAGTTTCCATAAATTATACACACCTTAATTACTAGTAATTTCATCTCTCTCTCTCTCTCTCTCTCTCTCTCTCTCTCTCTCTCTATATATATATATATATATATATATATATATATATATATCATGCAAAAATGCACGCTCTCCACCCTCATTTTAGTTTGGCTTTTTCTCCAACAGACTTTGTCCCTCTCCCTTGCCTCTATATATTGCCAACTCTCACCATTCTCTTTCTCTCTCTACATCTTTTCTCTCTCTTGCATCCATTTTTAATTCTCTTCTAGGGTTTTTTCATCCTTCGATCAAAGATGGTTACCTCTTTTGAGATGTTGAATGGATCGAATGGCGATTTGAGCAAACCTGAGGAGACGAAGCCATGCAGCTGGTATGAAGAAAAGATCGATGATGATCTCAAGTTGTGCTTTGCCTTGAACAGGTATATATATACCTAAGATTTCTTCTTTTATTTTTTTTCTCCTCCTAAAAGACAAATAAGGTCTAAAGATTTTGTTTAATTACTTTCCTTTCATGTGTTTTTGTTATGTTAGTGTTCTTCAGAGATCGACGAGCCCGTACCAGGAGATAGCTCTTTTTGATACCAAGCATTTTGGAAAGGTCAGGACATTTTTCCCCATATAATAAGATCATTCTTTTGATTATTTGTAATATATTTTTTTATGCAAAGAAGTAATATTTGATTAATTTTGCATGCTTGCATGCAGGCTTTGTTGATTGATGGGAAGATGCAGAGTGCTGAATCTGATGAGTTCATTTACCATGAATGCTTGATCCACCCTCCTCTTCTTTGCCACCCAAAGCAAGTGTTTTCTTTACAATTTTTTTTTCAATTACTACTATTTTTCTAGATAATAATTTTTGGAATAGGGTTTCTTTATTTTTGCAACTACCAATCTTTTTTCTTCTTTGGGTGAATAATTTCTTTTGTGTTTGCTGTGTCCCAACATAAATATTTAGTGAGATATATAGAAAAAATTGGCTAAAATAGAAAGAAAAGTACTAGGCTTAGTTTTTTAATCCTAGTTATTACCTCGCCTTTTCTAATAAAAAGGGTAAATTTCACTAAAATACCCTCAACTATCATAGTTTTTACTAAACTACCTTAAAGTCTTCTTATTACAACACATATATTTTGTGAAAAAAGTGCCTTGAGAACCATAATTTAAGCTATTTTACTGTAATAAAAAACTTAAAGTAACTTAATGAAGAACCGTGTAAGGGTGTTTTAATATAATTTCTCATTTTTTAGATATCGTGAAAAACTTCACTTACCCATTTTAAATTCGATCAACCCAATTAAGAGACAAATTGGGACTCACAACGCCTACACAATAGTGCCAAACAAGAGGGTCCTTATGTAGATCTGGATAGAAATAGCGGGTACTAAAAGTTTCTTCATTATAAAATCATTTTTTTAGAATTTTTTTTGGCGCTGGCCCGTAAGCCCTAATCTATGCATACATCACACATGACATACCAACGCGCATATCACACATAAGCAAGCAACATGCACTCATCCAGAGGACCCATGAATTTGCCCCGAAAATTTTAATTTGTATCCACTTTCCCTCTCGGAGTTTCTGGAATTTGAATCCCACATTCTCCCCAAGAACGGTAATGCCCATGCCAATTGAGCTATTGCTCCTTCGATTTTGTTTTTGTATTTTAATCTGATACTAGAATAATAGGTTTTAACTGTATATCAATAACTTTAAAATTAAGAAACATATAATTTTCATGTTTTTAACAACTTAATTGTAGATCACAATTGCTAACCTAAAATGATTTTGCCATGAATATATAGGAGTTGTAGGTTGGATATGTACCATTTAAGCTAAAAATTGTTAAGACCAAAAAATGGAAACTAGCTAGTCTTATTTGAATATATATACATATTTAATATGGATTTATTATAATCCTATGAAATAATAACTATCTTTTAAGTTTTATTTATCCATTTATTTATTTTTTGTATTGCAGTCCAAAGACAGTTTTTATAATGGGAGGTGGTGAGGGTTCAGCTGCGAGGGAAGCACTCAAGCACACCACCATTGATCATGTGGTCATGTGTGACATTGATGAGGTATTTATTTAACTTATATATCAACACATTATATATATCACTAGTTTATGTAATTTTGTAAAATTATATTACAAAAAAAAAAACTTTCAATATGTATAATTTCTAAAACCTCTTTTGGCAAAAGCAAGGTTAGCCACAATAATTAAATAAGACAAGGAAGATAAAATCTTATATTTATGTGGAAAAACTCTTCTGTTCGGAAGAATTTTAAGACACTTAAGCGGGATGACCATTTAGAGATAAAAAAAATCCATTTACATTGGTATCTCAGATGATCTAGCCATGCGTGAAAATATAGATTTTTATTTTTAGAATTATATCTTTTTGGAGAAAATGAAGTAAGGGGTCTTTCCCTCTTTTTATTTTTATTTTAAAGTATGTCATGTCTTGATACTTAATATATATTTTTTATTTAATAAGATACAATAACAAGCACATCCCTTGCATATGAATTTGGGTAGATTGTCAAAAGAAAGCATTGCAGGTTTTTCCGCTGACAAAAAACCTCTGGCATCAAAACGCTTGCCAAAAATCCTTTGAAAAAGTTTTCGGTTGTAAAATACAGCTCTAACTGCGGTATCTGTATAGTTGCTTTCTTTATCTTGTTATTTTGCGACATCTATTGCCTGCAATATGTATGATCTATTTAAATATAGAATGCAACCATACCTATGTTGCATGAAAATTTTCCATAAGGTTTTTGACAAACGTTTGAGACCAAGATTATTTGTCAGCCGGAAAAGCTAATTAGGGAGTCTTTTTGTTTTGACAATTTATTCTATATGTTTCAATTATCATGGGGGTAATCAATTAAAATAATTAAATATTCACAAAGGGTGTATAAATTGGGGGGAAATGCTTAACCCACCGGGCTTGAAATTCTTCCATAATCTATCTAAAAGACAAAATGGCCACACGCATGCTGGGGTTAAAATCCCATTATTTTGTCTCGATTGTGGTAGGTTTTCACCCCTGGTAGGTTAGGTATTACTCTTAATTGGTGGATGGTAAGTGTGTGCCCTGCCTTTTTTTCCTCCTTACGCCACGTGTCCTTGTGGATTTGGGCAGGTGGTGGTTGAATTTTGCAGAAAACATCTGGGTGCTAACCGTGACGCTTTTGCTAATGAGAAGCTCTGCCTAGTCATCAATGATGCCAAGTAAGCTACTGGTCCTTTTTTTTATTTTCTCCTATTAACTTCTACCTTTTTTCTCCATCCATAAAAAATTTGCCAATATCTAAGAAACAACTGGTTCTTTTCTTAGTATCGACCTCAAATATTGGCTTAGGAAATTCAGAAAGGAATAAATTGATGAATAAAAATTTTGTTCTTATCTATAGTGGTTTATTGAGGGAAAATATCTCTTAGTAGTAAATTATCAAGGCGCTTATGAGGAGAGTATGATTGATGGGATGAAAACCCCGTCAATTAAAGAGCCCTCTAGTCTTCTCATGAAAGGATGCTGCGACAACTTCTCATTGGTAAAATTGAGCTTTAGTTTATTTTTAAAAAATACTTTTTGTATCGGCCTTTGCTCGAAGGCCGGTACAAAGAGTACTTGGCCTCTCATTGGAGGCCAAGCACAGCTGGGGGACCCTGTTGGTTCCTGGTTGTACCCGGCCATCTATAGGAGGTCATGTACTTTTCCTACCAAGCTTCTAGGAAAAATAGTTCTCCCTATTTTTTATGTTTTCTTGTCTGGCATAAGTTATCTATTTGTTACTATTGCTAGACTGAAAAAAGGTCAGAGATAGACCTAAAAATTATTTTCGCACATCTGGATTTGGTTTTAATATACTCGATTTAATTTAACCAATGAGCAATAACTCAGTTGGTATGGTCACTTCTCCTCTTGAGGGGAGCGCGGGGTTCGAACCTCAGAGAGTGAGTGACCACAATTAACGCTTTCGGGGGAAATTCATGGGTCCTCTGAATACGTATGTGTACTTGTGTGTGGTGTGCATGGATGGGCTTACGCGCCAGGACGAGTGCATATATATATATATATATATATATATATATATATATATATATATATATATATGAGAATAATGAAGGAAAAGAGCCTTCAGGAGGCTTTTTTGCGAGGTGGCGTCAAAAAACTACAACCTCCACCATTTTATTCGACGATCAGCATCCATCATCTCCATCGTCTTCATCTAAGATGTGGATACATTGAATTTCATGTGATTTTACCACTTTTTCACCATTGAATTAGCAATGTAAAAAGTTCTATTGCCGGTAAACCGTTAATTTTGTATCCACTAAATCAACGGTGAAAAATTGGCGGAATCATATGAAATTTGGTGTATCCACATATTAGATTATAAAGATAGAGATGATGGGTGCTGATCATCGAAAAAAATCGTGGAGGGTGTATTTTAGCGACGCCATATGAAGGAATTCCATCATATGGCACATTTTCTCCATTATATATATATGTGTGAGACGCTTTCTTATGCGAGACAAATAAGACATACTTTATAACATACTATCCCCGTGTATTTCACCGATCCAGACAGTTCACCGTGATCTACATGTCACGCATACTCTACGTATATTTTTTATGAGATTCCTGCACCTTTAGCACATGCGATCAAGTGAACGAAAAATGAACGTCTTTTGCTAGTCTGAAAAATAATATCATCGATCGTGCATGCTAGAGATGTAAGAATCTTATGAAAATTAATGCATAGGGTATGCATGACATGCAGATCACGGCGAATGGTTTGAATCGGTAAAATACACGGCGATAGGGTGTTATAGAGTGTATCTCATTTGTCTCATATAAGAAGACGGCTCGCTGGAAATATGTACACACACAGAGAGAGAGATTATTATCCTATAAATTTTTTGGTTGTTTATCAAAGGTTTGACCCAGTAATTTATTTAGATCTAGATCCACACACTATAACGAGTGATTGGGTTGGCTTTGGGCCTAATATAAATAGACAAAGTCGGGTTGTCCCCATTCATTTACAAATCTAATTATAGTCTTCACATGATCAATTTCACTAAAATATTCTCAACTATTGGTATACCGTAAAGTATGTAAATTATGGATATCTACCTAAACTATCCCCGATTTACTTACGAATATATCCTCTGCCAGTTTTCCATCTATTATGTTAGATTGCTGATGAGGATTTGTTTTGAAGATGAAAATACCTTTGCTTCTCTTTTTGGAGTTTTGTTATGGCGTCTCCTTCTTCCTCAAGTTTTCTTGGATGTGTTTACGGTTTCAAGCTTAGAGTTAAAGCAATGAATTATGGTTTCTTTGAACGGGAAGATGAGCTAAAGAGAAGAAGGGAAGTTAGGTAAAAAATTTCTCTTTTGGTTTAACCGTAAAAATGCTAGTGAAGTGCAGCAGGGGTTGAAGGGTATAATGTGAAAGCTTCAATAACGATGCAAGGGACCGTTAAACGTAAACATTGAGGATGTGCTTGGTATATGGAATTGAAGATTATCAGAAATTCTCACATTTCCGGAAATGTGGTGACCGGACTTTTAATTATAAAGAGTCTTGCATTAACCTTCTTGGTATACTTTAATCATCATCGACGGGCGGCGATCGGGCGGGCGATGGAAAGCGGCTGACTGACGAAGATGTATGCAGATTCTTAAGCTACGAGGTGTTAGTAGAATTTAAGGTTTATTAGTACATAGATAATCTTCTATTTTAAGATCATAGGCCGTCAAATTTTTACAGCATTTGCGGATGGATAGCTCCTCAAGATTTTACAATCGAAGGTGGATCTTGTAGGTATGTATAGTTTCTTTCGATGACTGCGTGGTTTAATTTGTCTGGTAACAGTTAATAATTGTGGAGAATACAGAGCAGACGCCTGCAGAAGAAGAAGGCAGTCGTCTGGACGTGCACACGAGATCATGTCAGAAATATAGAACAACGGCAGGCGTCTGAAAGACAATAAGGAAGACGACTGCAGAAGAACTAAGCCCAAGTACAGAGTATGACTAGACGTCTGACCAAGTGTGGTTCAGACGTCTGGATAAGCTTGAAGCCCGATCCAGACTATTGGCAGACGTCTGGTGGCAAAAGGCCAGACGTCTGCACAAGGTGTTGAATTGATACAGAGTTGAGGTAGACGTCTGTCCAAGTGTGGGTCAGACGTCTGTCGTCGTGATAACTGCTGCGAATCTTAATTTACCAAATTATGATTTATCTCTATTTTATGTAGGATTAAGGTTTGCCTATAAATAGGGACCTCTCATATAGTGTTTGTACTGTTAAATTAAATCAAAAGGAGAAACTATTGTATTGAGAGAGTGAAGGCTAAGATCTAGAGAGATTTGACAGAAATCATCTAGGGTTCGCTCGTGGTGTACTTGATTCAAGATTATAGTAAGCAATGCAGATTCTGCTTTGTCGGGGACTATCCATACGGTGGGTGAACCTCGTTAACAAATCACTCGTCTCTTGTTTGATTCTTATTCATTTATTCTCGTATCGTTATTAATTTGTCTTTCGTTGTTAATTGCGTAGTTGTTGTTATTGCGTGATTTGATTTGTCGCGAGTATTGCTCCGTGGATAGACTTCCCTCCTCAAAAATTGATATCAGAGCAAGATTAAGGAATCCATGGTTTTTCGATTCTACGATCTAGGTTAACAGTGGGTAAAAACATTTGTGCCTTCTTCCCCACTTTCTTAGATCGTTGTTTTGAAAGCGTTGGTTCATGTCAATGGAGAAGTTGTGTTTTGCTGCGACATGGACGAAAAGATGGCGGAGGATAAAGTAAGGACCGAAAAATTCAATGGTCACAATTATAGTTGGTGGCGCATGCAGATGGAGGACCAGGTATACTGAAAGGACATGTATCTTCCTTTACTAGAAGAAAAGCCCGAGAAGAAGACCGATGAGGCGTGAAACCTTTAAGTTAGGAAAGCCTTGGCGATGATCAAATTGTCGTTGACTCGCAGGTGACCCTTAATATCTCAAAGGAGAAGACAACCATGGCGCTAATGACGACGTTAGCGAAGTTGTCTGATAAGCCTTCAACATCAAATAAGATATACTTGATAGGGTTTAAACGGTTCCGCAGCTCTTTGAGGGAGTTAGGGTATGAAATTTCTTATGGCTCCATATAAAACCCTGCATGATTTTCTGCATATTTTTAATTTTAAAAATTCCAAATTTTGAAAAATCGACAGAAACTTGGCAATTTTGCGGTTTCGAAACTCGATCGAACACTTTAACATCGTAAAGACTCTTCTTAATGTTCTAACTTGGCTCTGATACCATGAAAGTGTATGATAGAACCAAGGTAGGGTTTAAACGGGCATCAAATATGCAATTTTACGGGTTTCTAGGTGCTAATCAACACTAAACAAGGATCAAACTAGATTATTAGGGTTTTAAACATGATATCATTAAGTTTAAGCTAAGAGAAAAAGAACTACAACCTTTGTAAACCGTGTCCTTCTCTTCTAAAGCTCCGGATTGTAGTCCACGCGACTCTGCTAGGCTCCATTTAAAGGTTGAACAAACTTGCTTTGATGACCTTTGTGCCGAAGACGATCCATCCGAAGTCCGCTAATCCAATTTACCTTTTCACTAAACTTCTTAGTGAAGGAAACACACTACACCAAAGCGCTAATCTAGTGCAGAATGGTGAAGTTGGGGTGTTGTTTGCTCACTAGGGTTCTCACAAGCTCAAGAGTTCACAACTCATGTGAGAGATTGAGCTTGGAGGTGGAGATGGAGAAGATGGAGAGAGCTAGAGAGCAGCTCATCATATGACCTCTCAAGTGAAGAAAATGGCTAAGTGTGGAAAATCAACTCTATAATGGCTCATTTCTTGACCTCACTTATTCAAGTATGGAATTCTTTGCAATAATAAATTGCAAGCATGCTTGAATAGTGAGTCAAGACTAATAAACAAAAGATATAAGCCATGCTCATCCCTCCAAAATCTCCCCATTTATTATCTCTTTTTCTATTTTCATAAAATAGAAAAACCATGCCATGCTTTATATATATATATATATAAGCATATAATTGGTGAGCAATAATATTAGTCAATATACAATTATATCAAATATAAATATATATCATATTATTAAATCAATACTTGATTTAATAATCCGGTTATATTACATATAATCGACTAATATCATTTATCTGTATATCAAATTATCAAATCAACACTTGATTCAATAATCCGGTTATATCACATATAACCTAACTGATAACAAATAGCCGCCAGATTACAATACGGTATCTCATACTCGTATTTAATCAGGACCCCGCACATATCAACATATGTGCCCTATTTCGTTTCGCTTGAACCAGGAAACTTCTATGTAGGACTCTAAAGACTCGTCAATACGCCAGCAGTAGGTGATGATCACATCAGTCACCCATAAGCCGTCAGCGGTACTAGCTGGACGTAACGGCTACTCAGGTATTCAGCGAATAGAAGATCAACAAGCAAGCTTGTCCAAACTCCCATGAAGCCTATATGTAACACTTACCGTACAGTCCGGTCTCTTCGTCTGATATGTCGCATATCGAGTCTGGGAGTGGAATCGTCAGACCTCAATAATTTGATAAGTCATGCCGATGTATGGCTCATAACGGTTCAAGAAACTACTGATAACACTTACCGGTAAATCTCATCAACAGCCCTGCCCAAGGACTTACTGTTATAGCCAATCGAGTATAGCGCAACATCAACTCCCAATACCGGGAGAGATGAAACCCCTCCTATTGCTCATTGCCTCCATATGACTCGGGACTGTACCCAAAATCCACCTGTTTGCACGACTCCTTTGAGCCGTGGTAGGGAGGAAATCAAAACACAGTGGGAGCCACACAAGACTCTATGAAGATCTCGGGTCTACAAAATAACATGTACTAGTGTCACCAGAGAACTGCTATCTGACGATAGGTATAGTACCATTTAGGAGTTCTCGGCGAGTCCTATTCGGTGTACCCATTCTCTAATGAGCACCTATATACAATCTTTGATATCAAACACCAATGGATATGGGATCAACCATCGCCCTATACAGGGTCAAGAAACGTACACACTAGTCTACTCTGGAATATCGATGCCATGTCTCGATATTCTCTAGACTAGGAGCAATTGAATGATGTGCTTATGGACTACCCAGGTCGCAGTAGTATGATCCGCATCATAGTCCTTGTAGTCAAGCCTATATCCTAAGGGCTTTATCAACATGTACATGAGAGTCAGTAAAATATTACCAATGAACATGTTAAGATAAAGGTAACTAGATAGCATACTATCATGTCGAGCAAGAAAGTCCTCCATATATATGTCCAAGCATCCACTATATTATACAATAATGGCCTCTAGGGCATACATATCACTAACAATCTCCCACTTGCACTAAGGCCAGTTGTTGTAGTATCTCATACCCAACATTCTAAAAAGTCTCTCTATTAGCATCTGGGGGAAGGCCTTGGTGAGTGGATCCGCTGTGTTATCCTCTGTGTCAACTCTCCTGACCTCGATCTCCTGACGATCTACTATCTTTCTGATCAGGTGATACCGCCTAAGAATATGTCTAAATCACTGATGGGACCGGGGTTTCTTGGCCAAAGCCACAGTTCCATTGTTATCACAATACACAGGTATTGGATGCTCAATGGATGGAACCTCACCAAGTTCATTTTATGAACTTGTTCATCCAGACAGCCTCTTTGGCAGTATCGTTGGTAGCGATGTATTCAGCCTGTATCGTCGAGTCTGCTACGGTATCTAGCTTGGAACTCTTCCAACATACCGTCCCTCCACTGAGGGTGAAGACAAAACCCGAGACCGACTTACTGTCTTCCTTATCATTCTGGAAGCTCGAATCGGTAAAGGACTCCACCTGGAGTTCACCGTTACCATAAACCAAGAACATCACTTTAGTTCTTCTCAAGTACTTAAGAATATTCTTCACAGCTGTCCAGCATTTCTCCCCAGGATCTGATTAATACCTACTCACTACACCTAGTGAGTAAGCTACATCTGGTCTGGTACATAACATCGTATACATGATTGACCCGACTGTCGAAGCATAGGGTATCCCTTACATGCGAGCCCTCTCCTAATCAGTCTTGAGAGACATATCTTTGGAGACAGTGATTTCTGAACAAGCGGGTATATTACCACGCTTAGAATCTTCCATACTAAATCTCTTTAGTATGGTGTCAATGTTCCTGAATTGGGACAATCCCAACATCCGTCTAGATCTATCTCTATAGATCTATATTTCTAGGATGTAGGAGGTATCACTTAGATCTTTCATGGAGAACTTGTATGACAAGAAGAGCTTGACCGAGTGTAGTATAGGAACATCGTTTTCTATCAAGAGTATGTCATCCACGTACAATACGAGAAAGACAACCTTACTCTCTACTACCTTCTTATATATACATGGTTCACCTACATTTTTGATGAAGTCAAACTCTTTGACAGCTTCATCAAAATAGATGTTCCATCTCCGTGATATCTGCTTTAATCCGTAGATTGATTTAAGCAGCTTGCACACGCTTCTGCTGCTCCCACCGTCTATGAAGTCTTCTGGCCGTGTCATGTACTCACTCTCTTCTAAATCACCATTTAGAAAAGCGGTCTTGACGTGCAACTGCCAGATTTCGTAGTCATGGTATGCAGCAACGGCAAGTAGGATCCTGACGGACTTAAGCATAGCCACTGGAGAAAAGGTTTCATCATAATCGACATCAGGTCGTTGACGAAAACCCTTTGTTATAAGTCTAGCGTTGAAAGTCTCAACTTTTCCATGTACACCAATTATTTTCTCAAGATCCACTTGCTCCCGATGGGTTTTACCCTTTCAGGAGCAATTTCCAAAGTTCATACTTTGTTGGTTTACGTGGATTCCATCTCAGATCGCATAGCATCCAGCTATTTCACATAGTCTCCACTTGTGATGGCCTGCTCGAAACTAGTTGGGTCATCATCTTCCATGATGCAATCCTCACTCCCACTGTCTATGAGAAAACCGTAGTATCTCTCAGGTGGATGAGGAACTCTACTAGATCTGCGGAGTGGCTAAGGTTCGTTGGGGATTATTGAATCCTCCAGTTCTACCAAATCGTCAGTTATAGTTTGTATAGCTGGAACTTCTTCCAGCTCTACCTCATGACCACTAATTTCTTTCTCAAGAAATTCCTTTTCTAAAAAGGTGGCATGTTGAGAAACAAACACATTTTGTTTCTCAGTGTGGTAGAAGATATACTCTCATGAATGTTTGGGATATCCTATAAACTTGCACAGAACCGACCTTGCCATGAGCTTGTCCGGATTTTGCTTTTTAACATAAGCCGGACAACCCCATATCTTAAATCGTTTAAGAGATGGTCTCTTATCATTCCATATCTCATTTGGAGTGGTAGGCAACGAATTTGGTCGGAACTCTATTCAATAGGAATGCAGCTATCACAAGTGCATAACCCCAAAAGGAAAATAGGTAACTCAGCATTACTCATCATAAAGCGCACCATATCTAATAGGGTGTGATTCCTCCGCTCCAAAACTCTATTGTGATGTGGTGTATATGGAGGAGTAAGCTGAGAGAGAATCACATTCTCTTTTAAGTAGTCTCTGAATTCCGTGCTCAAGTATTCTCCTCCCCGATCATATCGAAGGATTTTAATAGTTTTACCCGTCTGGTTCTCAATTTTGTACTTATATTCCTTGAATTTCTCAAAAGATTCAGATTTGTGTTCCAACAGGAACGCACGTCCGTATCTTGAGAGATCATCAGTGAATGTAATAAAGTACGAGGAACCATTCCTGGTATGTGTAGACATATGACCGCATACATCACTATGTATCTGTCCTAAGAGTTCAGTAGCTCTTTCTCCGTGTCCAGTAAACGGAGATTTGGTCATTTAGCCTTTGAGACATGACTGGCAAGTTTCATAAGATATAAATTCGAACGGATTCAAATATGCATCCTTATGCAACCCAGCCAGTCTTGTGGCATTGATATGACCTAATTTACAATGCCATAAGAAGTCTTCGTTCACTTCTGAACTGCTCCTCTTGTGTGTGTTCTGTATATTTAGAACTGTGTTGTGATTTAGAACGTATATACCGTTATACAACGTACCATACCCAATCAACACTTGATTTAGGAAAATATTCACAATATTTGTGATACGAAATAACAATCGCTCAGAATTATTGTGTTACCACTTGGTAATACAAGGTGATATTCTCCAACTGCTTTGGCTGCAACAATTACACAATTTCCTACTACTAGAGACATATCACCATTTCCCAGTTCTCTACATCTCTTTAGCTCATGTAACAAATTACATACGTGAGATCCTGATCCGGTATCCAATACCCAGGACGTAGAGAAAACTGAGAAACAATTCTCGGTTACGAACACACCCGAAGAAGATGCATCAACATACTTATTCTTCGTTTAGATGGTATGGAAATCCTGATATTCCCCTATTCCTTACTCAGACTTTTAACAGTCATAAGATAGAGCGGAACCTAGCCCAATATAGTAAGTGGGTTCGGTCAATACATCCATATTATTATCTTCATTAAAGCGTGTCATTGGTCGCTACCAGGAGAGAGAGAAAGATAATCACTTTTGCGTGCGCTCTTTGTAAGATTAGATTGATTATTATTTTATCTAATCAGGATGGCTCCCACTGTTTTTATCAAATCTTCCTTCAAACCCTAAATGGTAAGATTAGACGGGATTAATTACACCCTATAAGTTCACCAATCGTTTGGCCAGGCAGGTATTGGTACTCCAAGGGAGTCTCTCCATGCTTTCACATCGAACTAATTAAATAACCTCGTTTCCGTAGGGGCATCACCCCGTTAACACCTTTTTTAGACACCTAATGGATCGGCTAATTGTAAAGTAGAAAATTCTCTCATGAGTAACTCTTACTCTCAGTAGGTATCGGGACCCAACTATTATATAGAAGGTATGCAATCTCATTGCAAATTTCAACACTTGAAATTCCCAATATCTGTTTTGTCACGCCCCGCTTCCCAGAGTACGCAAGATCGGGCACGCGACATAGCCAACCATGCTACCTGTGGGTAGAAAGTATCCATCCACAGTCACATTACGGTTGTAAGGTTATCAAGAACAAGATAAAAAGCTAATCTAATACATGTCCAAATCCATAACAACAAGAATCAAATAAACAATAAGTGCGGAAGCTAATGATCCAGTACAATGAATAAACAGTACGTCCCATAATGCGGGCTCACATCTGGAAATGAAATGAAAATAAATAAACTAAACTCTAAGGAACTCACAGTTCAGCCTGCTGGCTGAAGTACTCCTGCTCGGTCGTCGATAGTGGTAAGGAATCTGGGCCATGCAAAACCCAGACGTCAGCGCGTCATGACATCAAGTATATAGCATAAACATGGTAATAAACAATGCAAGTATGAACATGAATAAAGCAGTAACAAGAAATAACAAGCAGGGTAATGTGCAATGGGGTCCAAACTGTCCTATCAGGTTTTCTACTCTATAGTCTTTGAAACCAATTGATGAATCGTCGATGTAACTCAATAGTATCCCGTGCGTGCCCGGGACCATGGTCATGACCCTCGGGGCTGAGTCCGAGACGTGCCGCTAAGCAGTAAAAGGTAGTAGGATGGACGAGTGATGTCAGCATCATCACTCCCGGACTGGCCAAGCCCGTAAGACTGATCAGAACAATGTATCGAACTGTTGAGTTACAAGTCGGTTTCACCTTTGATTTCCCCATACCCCCAAACTATGTATGTCAGGTCAGGTATTCAGTAGTCAAGGACTAATGCCAACAAAGTCAAGTAAAAGTAGGTCTGTCTGGATCGACAGCAGGAATGGTTAGGTTTGTCGGCATTAGGCATGAAATCAGAGAACAAGTAATGTCATGGTACAACAGGATGTATATGTCAGGTGTATCAGGGTCAGGCCAATATGTCGTGCAATCGGGTAAGTGTTCACAACAGGTACACAATCAATAATGAACAACAGCAGGAAACAGTATTTAACCACAGTATTTCATATAACCACAGTGTTGTTTATATTCTCTTATTAACATGTTCAATCATCTTTAGGGTGCAATAGCCATAAGGTAAAGCAATATTCACAATTATAGATTAAGGAACTACATGAAATTATACTAAATATAATAATTGTCTCATGAATGATTTAACAGTTTAAGCAGGTGTGATTCAGTCGTTTTATTTAGTTAAAGCATGGATTGATGTGGGTTAACTAATTACGAGGAACTGTTGTAACGATTCCAAATTACTGATAACAGCAATAATACGATATCAAATGCCATCATTAAGTTACGGTATTAAATAGTGTGAATTAAATTGCGTGGCAAGACTAGATCTCGCACGCTAGCATGTTCAAGCAAGTATTCAGATACTTGCCTCGACGGTCTGCAAACTGGAACACGGATGCGATGTCGGCAAAAACGCGATATGAAAGCACGGGCCACGGATCGAGTCCCAACAGAGGTCAACGGGATCACACGGACCAGGGGGCTTCGCTGGAGCGTTGGGTTCGCCAAGACGGCACGGTCGGGTTCCGGCAACGACAAAAGGGAGCGAAGTTAGCAAAACGATAGGATACAAGCGACTACGACCAGCAAAGGGAATGATTTGCACAAAGGAAGGAAAGGGGACACTTACAGGGAGGTATACCAGGTAACCCCGGCGAGCTCGACGGCGCTGGGACACCGGCGAAGCGACGGCAGCGGCTGCAGCGAGGGTTGAAGGCTTCGGGGTGCGCGGGATAGGGTGCTGCGGCGAGCTGGAGGAGAGGGGGTCGGCTCTGGTGGTCGAGGGGAAGAAGGGAGGTGGTCGGAGGTGGCGTCGACGAGGTCGCCGGCGCGCTTCTCCGGCGAACAGCGGAGGTTTGGCGAGGGGTTAGGGCTCGTGTTGGTGTTCCGGCGAGGGGAGGAGGGAAACGACGACGAGGTCGGGTCGAGTAGGGTGAGAGGGTGTCGCGGGAGGCGTCGGCGGTGCAGGGTTGGAGGCGAGGTCGGGAAAATGGGTGCAGGCGCGGGATCGTCGGGAGAACAGGAGGAGGAAGGTGCGGCGGTCGAGGAGGCGTTGCTGGCGGCGACGGCGAGGTCGCGGTGGCGATGGTGGCTGCGCGAGTACGAGGCTAGGGTTAGGGTTTGTTGGGTTCGCATGGAGGAAGATGGGTTGAGGGAGGCGGCTGTGCGTGGTTACGTATAAATAGAGGAGAGAGAGAGGGATAGGAGAGAGAAAGGAAGATTGGAGAGAGAAGGAAGAGATTGAGGGAAGAGAGAGAGAGAGATGAGGAAAAGGAGCGGGGCCCACGCGGGGAAAAACCCAAGCTCGCGATTGGCTGCAGGAGGTAAGGAAAAATATTTGAGTGAGGATTTGAGGAAATAAACTGTTAGGAATATATTCGTATATATATATATTAGTTTTATATATTAAATTGAAACGGGCCCTTTTTGGCGCAAAATGAAACATTTCCAAATCGCGCCCGGGTTGCGCCCAAATGTTCCAAATTCAAATTATAGGATTTTAAGCGGGTTCCAAATTTTGAAAATAGGTGTTTAGTGATTAAAATGCATGCCCCCAAGTCGGACACTTGCACGTGCGCGTAGTCGCCCAAACTTGCCCGTTTAGCCAAACGGAACGGAATCTCGACACGCGGATGCTACCACGCGACTAGTGGCGACGAGTAGGCCAACATGGACATCTTAAATTTCACTTTCGGAGTTAAAATTTGTTATGTGCCAAAATGACTTAACCGGGTAAAATTTAGCAATAACCACCAGAAAATCAGGAAAAAATTGGAATGAGCAAAATATAACCCTCAACTAGTAATATAAATAGTATTATTGGGCTCAGGTGTTACATGTTTTTACCCCTAACTTCCAATGACCTTGACGAAGGCCAACAAACTATAGGCCGTTAGTTAAGTTCAACCCGTTCATTTCTTGATTTAATTAAACCCACCCGCACGACCCTTGACGAAGGCCAACAAAGTTGTACGACTATCCTAATCCAATCGCATCACATGCGGCAGATAAGCACTAATCAGCTACCGTACATTGCGTCTTGACGGAGGCCAACAAACGTAGCACGAATACTAAATAGTACTTATCTGAAATGACGGAGGGATACGGCTGGTTTTTAAGAAAACCTTTAACGTAATGAACATGATATCGTTGTAGAATCTAGTGATTGAAAATGAATGGTTTAAGCTCCGCTTTTAAAATCGAGTAGTTTTCAAAAACAAACTGAATAGCTTTTCCTAGCTTTTGCTATAGAGGTCACTCCCGGTGAAGGGATCTTGGCTCTTTCCTCATTGAATAAGGTACTGGATATCTATCAAGGAATACCATTGTGCAAAGCAAGAACTACAGAAGTTATGATGATAAACCGAGTGGGTTGAAGCATTTGCTAGTTTTGCTAAAGAGGTCACTCCCGGTGAAGGGATCTCGGCTCTTTCTTCATCGAATGAGGTGCTAGATATTCATCAAGGAATACCACTATGCAAAGCAAGAACTAGAGCTACATTTTTTTAAAACATTTGATTCTACAATATCTTTAGGTTTCTTTTCTTTTCTTTTCATTAATCTCATTAATGAAGCTCCATCATTTAATATTTCCTAAACATCACAGAAAATGAAACGAAAATAGAACGTACGCTTATGCCATCCGTATTCGTCACGGGGCCCCGTCATGCACCGTTAGGTTACTTAACTAACGGCGGAGCGGGGGCTAGACTAGCGCGGGTGCAAAACATAAACAACGTTTATTATATATCATATATATAAAGCATTCGTCTCACGCAGTTATATGATCACATCACATAATCAAGCAGCAGAAGTCAACATATGAAATATTGGATATACTAGAAGGTTCGTGTTTTAAATTAAGCCAATAATGAAAAACACGGATTCCACGGTCGTGATGAATAGCCAAACCCACATCCCTAGACCCCTACGAGATCGGCAAGCAACCCTGCCAATTCTAGAGTTAGGAGACCCGGTCTCGACTCCTCGAGATGGTCTCCCGCTGGACTCCAGAACCCGGTTACTTATGCTCCTTGCCTTGGGTCTATCCTAATATGGAAAAATAAATAATATATATCAATGGTGACATCATCCTCAACCCGGAAGTGTCCTAATAAAAGAATATTACATACAAATTTTACATGAATGAAAATTTTTAAACTCTCATCTCACATAAAATCCCCGGCTATTCATTCACGACGATCCAATATAACATATCACAGCAACACATAATATCACATGTCATCAACGTAAGTAAATACGCATATCCCAAATTCCGTTGACATATAGCAATGAGATTTGGGATGCCCCACATATTACACTTACGGTCGCAGAAAAGAAATGAAAAACTACAATAATTAGAATCTGTATTTCCTTAGACATCATAAACCTGGAATATTTCATATTCCGAATTTCATGCCTAACTTATAAACCCTGCATTTTAGTCTCAAATCGAAAACGCTTTTTAATAACTTAGTCGAGCAATTCAACAAGATTCCCGACTACCCGATCGAATGCTCGTCGGAAACTTTAGTAGATGGCCGCACCCCCGATGCCGTCGACGAAGTGCACCTAGGCGGAACACCATGGCCGCGAGCACCTGAGTGGATGCTTTTAACAACGGGGTTCTCCTACAGTCACTTGGTCGGGGCTATGGGGCGTGGCTACCTAGTAAAAATATAACTACCATGACAAATATAATAATTAATATCAATCAATAAGACCCATGTAAATCCAAACCAAGTCAAAGCCCCATAATAAAATCTCATGGCCCAAAACTCTATCTATTAATCAAATAATTTTAAATAACCATAAAATCAATTATCATAACTAAATTACATTAAATTACTGTATGGTAGTTCTTGGGTGTTACATTCCATGTGATCTAATGATCTGCTGAGAACAAAATTCTCATGCCGCCTAGGTCGATCTTGTTCTCAAATGAGACTGTGTATTCCTAGGCAAAGCCTATATACATCTTGGTCAATCCAGTTCTCAAATGAGACTGTGTATTCATTGGCAAAGCCTATATACATCTTGGTCGATCTAGTTCTCAAATGAGACGACGTATCCCTTGGTAAGGTCTATATACACCTAGGTCGATCTAGTATTCAAACGGAACTACGTATCCCCAGGCAAAGCCTATATACCCCAAACCATCTGAGTCGATCTTAGTTCTCAAATGAGACTAACGTGTCCTTAGATAGAGTTTAAGCTCTTATGTGAACCCACGGACCTTATAATGTGAGAATGGAACGAAGGTTCATCCCTATTGGCAAACCAAGATACTATTGTAGGCATAGTTAAGCAATGCTTGACCCAAAATATAAAATATGTACGTATTTGAACTAATCCGCGTCCTACGGACGACGATGAAATTAGTCTCCGTATACAATCCAAGGGCAAACCAAATAAAAACCAAAAGACACGACACATAAAGAAAACAACCTGGAGTGTAGAAAGTTGTTGTCGTTCACGATAATGTAATTAACTACAGGGGCTTGCGCCTGTAGGAAAAATGTGTCCCCACAATCAATAAACCTATTACCCTGAAAAGGAGTCTGAAATTCAGTTACATCGGTCGTCTCTATTTAAATCTCTGATATATGGCGCTATAATCTCTTAGTATTTTCAGAGGGGTGAATGGATCATACCAATGCATCTGCCCCCAAATTCAAGCAAGACGTTCCAACCCAGTTCATCTCTTGTTTTCGGTAGTAAACATAGATTGTGCAGGTTGAGAACCAAATGGAACCTAAGGTAAAATGTCTTAAGTCTGATAATGGAGAGGAATATTGCACACAAGAATTCGTTGTTTTTTGTTCACAGAAGTGTATTCGTTGGTTGAAGACTGTACCGAGTACGTCACAACAAAATGACATCGTTGAAAGGATGAAAATGACGATTCTAGAGTCAGTGCGGAGCATGATCTTGAATGCGGATGGGCCAAAATTCCTATGGGCAACAGTTGTCGATACCGATGTGTATCTGATCAACAGAAGTCTGATGAGTGTGCTCGATGGAGGTATTCTGAAAGAAATTTGGTCATGTAAACTGGTTAATTATACGCACCTAAAAGTATTTGGTTGTATTGCGTATTCTTTGATTGATAAGACAGAAAGGAGTAAGCTTGATTCAAAGTATAAGAAGTATGTTTTCATCGACTATGGTGGAGATGAGTTCGGATATAGGCTGTGAGATTACACAAGTAAGAAGGTAATACGAAGTCGGAACGTCGTCTTTGATGAGCAACACTTGTACAAAGAAGAAAAGCAAGCCAAAGATGGTACAATATCGGAGTTCGTCGAGTTAGATGGAACTTAAGAGAGCAATCAGGTACCTACAGGTGGAGATCAGAATATGGAGGAGACTGCAGTACATGATCATGTTCAAGAACAGGTTGGTGACCATGTTCAGCTACCAGATTTACTAGTTCTGAGAAGGTTTACGCGAGATAGGAGACTACCTGATAGATTTGTTGTTAGATATATGTGCCCTTAATGCAATTATCGTAGTTGCAAGAATGTAATTACTAAATTCGAGAAGGGCCTATACCAAAAACAGTCTTGCTCGAGATGATAGTATGCTATCTGATTTGTATTTATCATTCATAAGTATACGTTTTACTTGCTGTAATGTATCTCTACTACATGATGATAAAGCCCATATGATCTTTGCTTGAGTACCAGGATTCTGATAAGGATCATACTAGTGGGGCCTGGGTAGTATATATGCACATCCTTAAAAGTCCCTACTCATAGGAGTATCGAGACTGGGTATCGGTACTCCAGTTTAGACTAGTGTATACGTTTCATGACCCTGTACGAGGCGATGACTGATCCCATAACCATTGGTGTTTGACACCTATGATTGTATACAGGTGCTCATTCGATGAGTTACACTGGACGGACTCGCCGAGAACTCTTAGATGGTATTATACAAATCGTCAGATAGTAGTTCTCTGATGACATGAGTAGAGAGTAGTCCATAGACCCAAGATCGCCATGGTGTCTTGTGTGTGTTTCCACTGTACTCATATTACTACCCTACCACGGTTTTAAAGAGTCGTGCAAACAGCTTTTAGTTGGGTACAGTTCCGAAGCACATGGAGGCGGTGAGCGGTTGATGGAATTCGTCTCTCCAGGTATAGGAGTTGATGTCGCACAGTGCACAGCTGGCTATGATCATAAGTCATTGGCCAAGGCAAATGAGATTTACTGATAAGTGTTATCATTAGTTTCTCAGATGGACATGAGCTTGACATCAGCACAACTTATCGGGTTAGTGGGAGTTTGACGGTTTCCTCCTCGCAAACCCAGTATGCGACAGTCTTAGACAAAGAGACCGAACTGTACAGTGAATATCACTGATAGGCTCTAGCAGGGTACGGATAAGCTTGCTTGTCGACCTGCTTTTCGTTCAATACCTGGGTAGCCGTTATGTACAGTTAATACCGCTAACGTACTTGTAGGTTAACCCGGTAGGGGATTGATCTGAACGTGTTTACGGATCAATCGGATATTATCCTGACCTACCGCCATCGTATTGTCGAGTTTTTAGAGTCCCACACAGAGAGTTTTTTCCGTTCTAGCGAAATGATGTAGTGTACGTATGGCAATGCGTGCGGGGTCCAATTAAATATGTGTATGTGATACTACATGTATTAATCGGACGGATGATGCTAGCCAGTTTATAATTGAACCGGTTCATTGAATCATGTGTTGATTTAATGATATTTCTTATATATAATGGTGCATATATAAACCAATATTATATTTTTTTCTCATTCTCTTTTCCTTTTGGTTATGTAACATGTGATGTGCATAATCTATTATTAAATGTTTAAATCATTTTAAACATATGATAATTGTTTCTAGCTTATTTATTCTTTCTAATTTTTCTTGTCATAAGAATGAGGTGTATGCTAGGTGGTATACACACTCATTTTCTCATGACAAGTGTTGTGATGAGAAATGAGAGTGGGTTATGTCTGAAGGGATATCCTACATTTCACACAAGGCTTAGCCAATTTTGGTTTGCTCCTCCTTTCTCATACTAAGAAAGAAAATATGGAGAGAGCTAAAGAAAAATAACAAAAGAGCAAATGAGATACTGATCTATTACATCACTTACTCATTTTATCTACCAAATAGAAGGAGTGAGTTACTTCAATTTGATTAAAGTAGAAGCTAGAGCCGGTGGCCTTCGTGTGGATCATCTTCGACGGAATCGATCGGGAACCAAGCGAGATCCGGACCGCCGCGGAGCTTAGCCGGAGTCCGGAGTTCAACCGTTGGAACAAATGAAGATGCTTCAAAGGTTATGCATTCCTAACTCCTTCTCTTTAATTTACAAGTTATAGTCTATGGTGGTATTTTAAGGTTTTGGTGTCTTGTTCGCTTGGTTTTTTTTGTCATTTTACGTTTTCGCAAAGTTTTCGAAACCCGTCCGGCGAGCATGGAAACCTTACACTTGTTACTGACTTTTTTTTGTACACAGATTCAGGAGAGCCCAAATCCCTTGAAGAAGCAACAAGCGACGGTGTTAGAAAGCAGTGAGAGCAAGTTATGAATGAGGAGATGGATTCTTTGAAGAAGAATCATACGTGGGATCTAGTGAAGCTACCCAAGGGTCGGAAAGCGTTGCGAAACAGGTGGGTGTATAGGATTAAATATGAGGCTGATGGTATGAAATAGTATATAGCTCGCTTGGTAGTCAAGGGATATGCTTAAAAGAAAGGAATTGACTATCAAGAGATATTTCCCCTGTGGTGAGATGATATCTATTCGGGTGATTCTCAGTATTGTGGCGGTGGAGGATTTGCATTTAAAACAGCTGGATGTGAAGACTGTGTTCCTTCATTGAGATTTGGAGAAGGAGATTTATATGAAGCAGACACCGGGATACGAGGTGAAGGGGAAAGAAACTATGTTATGTAAACTGCGAAAAAGCTTGTTCGACTTCAAGCAAACTCCGAAGCAATAGCATCTCAAGTTCGATCAGTTTATATTGGAGGCAGGATTTATACGGTGTGAGTCAGATCACTGCGTGTATATTCAGACTTTTGAGGACGGAGACTACATTATTTTGTCACTTTACGTGGATGACATGTTGGTAGCGAGTGCAAATTTCGAGAAAATTCAAAGTCTGAAGAAGATGATGACTGAAAAAAATTTCATGAAGGATTTGGGAGAAGCCAAGCAAATTTTGAGAATGAAGATCGTGAGAGACAGAAAACAACGAAATTTGTGGCTATCGCAAAAGAACTATATCGAGAAGGTTTTGAAGCGGTTCAATATGGACAAGTCAAAACCAGTTAGTACACCTTTAGCGAAGAACTTCAAACTTATTAAGGAGTTGTACCTGACAACTCAGGAGCAGAAAGATGAGATGGTAAACGTGCCTTATGTATCTGCGGTGGGGAGTTTTATGTATCTGCGGTGGTGAGTACGAGACCTGATATTACACATGCAGTGGGAGTTATGAGTAAGTATATGCAAAACCCGGGGAATAAAAATTGGAATGCGGTGAAGTGGATTTTGAGGTATCTAAGGGGTATATCAAGTCATTGCTTATATTTCGAGGGTGATTCTATAAAGGTGCAAGGTTACGTTGATGCAAACTACTCGGGTGATCGATATAGTGGAAAGAGCACAACATGGTACGTATTCACGGTTGGGGAAATAACGGTGAGTTGGGTCTCTTAACTGCAAAAGGTGGTGGCATTGTCAACACGGAGGCTGAATACGTAGCGATCACGGAATGCAGTAAGGAGATGATATGGTTGCAAGGGCTACTTGAAGAATTGGGGAAGAAACAAGACCTCAATAGCTTGTAGAGAGATAGCCAAAGTGTGATACATTTGATGAAGAATGCGATATATTACTCTCTAATGGAGCACATCAAGGTGCGGTACTATTTTATTCGCATGGTAATAGAAGATGGCGAGTTGACACTGCAAAAGATCGCTGGAGAAAAAAATCCGGCGGATATGTTTACCAAAGTCGTAGACAGACACAAGCTGGAGCTCTGTTGCGGGTTGGTGAATCTCTCCATGAAAATCTGCTCAGGAGAGAGTAGAGCAGAGTCATGCAAAGTCTACTTAGGAATCAAGGCTGAAATAACTCCAAGTGGGAGATTGTTGAATACTTCAGGGCAGACGTCTGCAGAAGAAGAAGGCAAGTGTCTGAATGTGCATACGAGATCATGTCAGAAACACAGAGTAACGGCGGACATCTGAAGGCCAGCAAGGAAGGCGCCTGCAGAAGAACTAAGCCCAAGTATAGAGTATGGTCAGACGTCTGACCAAGTGTGGTTCAAATATCTGGGTAAGCTTGAAGCCTGGTTCAAACCATCGGCAGACGTCTGGTGGGAAAATGCCAGCGTCTGCACAAGATGCTGAAAAAATACAGAGTTGAGGCAGACGTCTGCCCAAGTGTGGGTCAGATGTCTGTCGTCGTGATTACTACTGTGAATTTTATTTTACCAAATTATGATTTATCTTTATTTTGGGTAGGATTAGGGTTTGCATATAAATAGAGATCTCTCATATAATGTTTGTACCGCCATATTAAATCAAAAGGAGAGGTGGTTGTATTGAGAGGATGACGACTTAGATTTAGAGAGATTTGAGTGAAATTTCCTAGGGTTTGCTCATGATGTACTTGATTCAAGATTATATTAGACATTGCAGTTTCCGCTTTACCGGGGGCTAACCATACGGTGTGTGAATCACGTTAATAAATCCCTCATCTCTTGTTTGATTCTTATTTATTTAATCTCGCATCGTCATTAATTTATCTTTCGTTGTTAATTACATGGTTGTTATTATTGCGTGATTTGATTTGTCACGAGTATTATTCCGTAGATCGACTTCACTCCCCAATAGTAACAAGATTGTTGCTAACCACGCTCAATCTTATTGTCAAAGAGGCCAAAGTCATGAGTTGGTGGGAAAAGGATGGAAGATACGTCGTTTCCAAGGCTGTAACAATTTGTTGGATAAATCAAAAAGAAAGCCATTTACTAAGCTTGAAATTATGTGAATGTTGTTAGAAGAATAGAATAAGGTGGTTTTTGGGAGATTGTTAATCAAAACATTTAGTTTCGGCATGGTTGTCGACCAAAGGATGATGTTTTTTTTTAAATTTTTGGTATTATTTAGAGTAATCCGTTAGGTTCAAGAATGGAAGATATTTAAACCGACATGTAGTTTCATGATTGTGCAGACGTTCATTATAAATCAATACACATTGCAGAAACAGCACTAGTGACAATATATTGATTCATTTTCTTTGGTATTTATGAAAGATTCATTCTTGAAAAGAAGATTGATTGAGTGATTGAGCACATCACTCATTGCTTTATAAGTCTTGTCGTGGAGCAAATAAAGCTCATTTATGGCTATGCCGACATAAGAAAGTTGGAAGTTGCTATATAGTAGCGAAATAGAGTAGCCTTATACATCACGTGGCTAGAAAATTCTCTTGCCGTTGGTAACAAGCACACCATTACTTTGAAAAGAAAGAGAAATATGCAAGGGGGGTGTTTAATAGTGCGATAAGATCATGAGAAAAAATTATAACATTTGTGGAATAAGCAAGCTTGTCAAAGAAATATAATCTTGAATGCCATCTTTGTTATATCATAGATGGTCAATGAAGGTTCAACATCTCGAGTCATTCATTAATTAAGTGAAGTTGTAAAGGAAAAAAAATATTTTCCATTCAATAGAATAGTTCCATCTTTGTTATTTCATAGATGGTCAATGAGGGTTCAAGATCTCATTGCTTCTCAACAAATGCACCAAAAATGCCGTGCCTATCTAAAAAAAAAACCCTCATTTCCTATTATTGTGTTTCATTGTCAAATTTGCTAAATGAGTTCATATCCATTCAATTATTCTTAGTACTTAACACTTATTTAAGTTTGGATTAATAATTTGTCGAATAAGGTCAAAGGAGATCTCTACTCCGAATTGAGCCTCAAGCTTTTCCAAACCTATTAACAATCAAGAAAACCGGCAACATAATCACAAAAGTATATGCAAAATTCATATAAATATTAAATCTTAATAAGTGAGAAGATGTTACATGATGAAAGAGCTTAAAACTTGTATAGAACCCTTTTAAGTCTAATTTAAAGATATCAAATATCTAAATTCTTCAATATTGTAACATAACCGTATTTGACTAAATTGTTAAAAAAAATGAGATCCCGATTTCGAGATGATAGGTGGAATGACCACTCCCTTCTCATTACAGGCTCGAAATTGGGTCTTCTCCATGGACCATTCCAAGTCCCACCAATAGACTACCCAAACCTCCCCAAAATGAGATCCCGGGCCCAATCCCGGGATGATAGGCGGAATAAATTAGCCATCCCGTTCATTAATAGGGTGCCTCGGGCTCGAACCCGAGTCTTCCCCATGAGCTACTCCAAGTCCTATCAATGAGCCACTCCAAGCTATTTGACTAAATTTTTACCATGAATGGAGTCTTGAAAATGTAGTTAAGTTAATAGATATGATCTAAAATTTAAATAATTAATTATTTTATTATCATTACTATTGCTAAGTCATAAATGATTAGAGCCCTCCCAGCTTCTAAGAGCGGAAGCTGAACACGAGTCGAGATTGAACAAGCCATATATATCAATAGATATAATCACTTAATTATACAAAGCGTTCATTGCCAACTAATCCAGTCGCATGTCCTATGCGATATTACCGACGGACATGCCAGTCGTAAAACCCTAATAATCCGCCAGTGTAAGCATCGACAACATCGTTAGCACGTTATTGCCGAGCGAAATAAACAAAATTATATTTCCAATTGTATCATTGAAGCGGGATGACATTTAATATGTGCGAGCGGTGGCTAAGAAGAGTGTTCGTATACTGAAGAAAACTTCTATAGGCGAGATTCCTGTATGATGAGATGCAGAAATCGGAATTAAAGTCTTGAAAGTTGGTGATTTTATTGCAAGTACCAGATCCATTGAGTCCTGAGAAGAAAAAAATGTGATGGTTTGAACAGTGTCATGAAAAATTCGGCAAACTTTAATGATCAGATGCTAACTCTTTTGGTGGAAGAAACCATGCCATGACAAGGGTTCACCGAAATGATTAGTTTGACATCCTCCACTTTCATCTAGACTATGAAAGAAGGTCACGGGAACATATAAAGATAATATATATACGCTATATGAAATTATGTTTAATTCTAACGCATAGATAAACTCTCATCTATCTATCACACCATCACTAGGAGAAAATACTATAATATTCAGGAACTTACCATCGAGGAAAAGATATGGAGCTACTCAGAATTTTCGATTTTCACACATAACTTTGTATGTTCCTTATTCAGAACTATTCAATTCCATTTATACGGTATATATGGTATAGAAATTTCGTCGGTAATAGCATTAACGCCGTTAAAATTTCCATATCATTCACATGACAAAGTTCGTGAATTTGAAAAAATGCGAACCCACCCTAACGGATCCTCTCTCTCTCTATATATATATATATATGAGAATAATAGAGGAAAGAGGCCATAGGAAAAATTTCTTGTGATTCTACAATTTTTCCACCGTTGATTTAGCAATGTAAAAAGTTCTATTGTCGGTATACCGTTAATTTTGAACCCACTAATTCAATGGTGAAAAAATTGTAGAATCATATGAAATTTGGTGTACCCATATCTTAGATGATAAATTTGAAGATGATGGGGAGGAAATTCCCTCCGATGGTATCTTTCCTTCATTATTCTCTCTCTCTCTCAGAGGCCTTTGGAGGCCTTTTGCGTTAGATGGCGGCACAAATCACGTTCTCCATCATTTTATTCGTCGATCGGCACCAACCATCTTGATCTTCTTCGTCTAATATGTCGATACACCAAATTTCATGTGCTTCGAACATCTTTTCACCGTTGATTGAGTGTTGCAAAATTAACGGCTTACCGACAATATAACTTTTTACAATACTAAATCAACGGTGAAATGTTGTTGTAATCATATAAAATTTGGTGTATGGACAAATTAGAGAATATTGATCAAGTTGGAAGGTACCGATCGTCGAATAAAATGGTGGAGGACGTACTTTTTACCGTCGCCTAACGCAAAAAGACTCATAAGGCATCTTTCCTCCCTCTCTCTCTGTGTGTGTATCTTAAGTTAAATCTAACACCGAATTGTCACCCTCAGGGCTGAGCTTGAGAAAAGGGAGGAGAAATATGATATCATAGTTGGCGATTTGGCTGATCCAATGGAAGGAGGTCCCTGCTATCAACTCTACACCAAGTCCTTTTATGAACAAGTCATCAAGTCTAAGCTCAAGCATGATGGCATCTTTGTTACCCAGGTAAAATTTTGTAAATAACTCATCAACTAACATACTTAGTTTCGATTTCTTATCCTTATCGAAACTAATATATTATTTTTTGGTTATAAATACAGGCAGGGCCAGCTGGAGTTCATACTCACAAGGAGGTTTTTTCTTCAATCTACAACACCCTGAGGAATGTCTTCAACTGTGAGTCGTTTCTTCTTTGATAAAATTAAAATTAAAATCTTCACCATGATCACAACTTTAAACCCAAAATAAGTACATTATTGACAATTAATATTGTGTGTTAATGTTGATGCAGGTGTGATTGCATACACTGCTCATGTACCATCCTATGCCGATACTTGGGGTTGGGTCATGGTAATTTGTGATCCTATTTGTCAAATTACTACCAATCTATAAATATATATAACTTATGGGATTAATAAGCCAGCGGTTTGCCGTGGGTCACAAAACAAAGGCCGGGTGATTTACATGTGATTATGTTCAAATAGCTCATTTTGGTGCCATATTTGTGTCTGTCAGGCTTCCGATGAACCAATTACGCTGAATGCTCCAGGAATTGATCAGAGGATCAACGAGAGAATCGATGGGGAGCTTCTTTACTTGACCGGGGACTCCCTCATTTCCTCTACTGTAATGAACAAGATCGTCTCCCAATCGTAAGTACCGCGAAACCAATAATAAATTTATTCCATTTCCATATTCTTCAAATCAGAACGTAAAAGAAAAAAAAGGAAAACCTCGGTAGCGATATAGGGTAAAATAGATAGGGGATTTAAGCATACGTATCTACTTGATGTATACTTTTTTATTAAAGTTCGAGTAAGTCTTCACGGTTTTTTCCCTCTTCAATGAAGAAAACAAAACCTCTGTGCATTCACTTGTGATATGTTTAGCGTAATTTGTGAAGAAGGTTGAGAATTGTTCGATAAGGGAAAAATTTATAATTATTGTAGCTTTCCTTGTTCGATTGCAGGTTGGTGAAGGAAACTCATGTGTACACCGAAGAAGACGCGAGATTTATCTATGGACAGGGGAGGGCTTGCCTTGGTTGAACAAACAACTAGTTACAAGAGGGTTCAAAATCCAACTTTAGTTAGAAAAGGCCAATTCACAAAACCATATCACAAAGAAAACATTAGCTGATGAACATTTTTGCTTCCTCTTGTACTAATATGTTTGAAAAATATGTGTTGCCTGCGACTCTTTTCCTATGAAACAAATAAAAGTAAAATTGGCCCTCTTAACTGCAGGCATGTTCATTTCATTCGTTGAATTTGTTTCCTTTTCCTGTGAATGTATTCTTGAATATAGGTTTTTATGTGGTATTTGTTTGTTTTGTCCATCCGAAATTTTGATCTTTGATAGGCTTGAAGAGAAGAAAGTTTAGGTGCTCCGGGTGCATCTTTTCTATGGCCGAAAAGAGAAAGGTGGCGGTTTAAGAACAGTTTATGAGTTTCAGACTTGAAAGAATTTCCTTTCCAAAATTCGATGTCGCTGGTTCAATTCCGAGCGAACTTATTCAAGGAGGAGAAAAATACAACAACAATAAGCCTTCATCCCAAAATTTTAGGGTCGGCTATATGAATCCTTCTTTGCTATTCAGCTCTGTCACGGATTTTCTCTGATAAACTAACAATTAACATATCGTTTTTAACAATTAACAAGCGAGTTTGGGGGGTTTGAGATTGATATGGGAGCAGAGAGGGGATTGGAGATGGATAAGAGATTGTTGGAGGGGAGAGAGGCGATTGGTTTAGGTTTTGCTAAGCATGCATTTTGAGGAGTATGTGGGGTTCTTTTTTCCTTTCTTTTTTTGTGCATTGGTTTGATTTTCGCAGGATGAGGGGTTTTGCTATAGATTTTCATTTTTTGTTTGTGCGGTTGATATACGGTTAAAAAATTTGTTCTTTTAAATATTTGACACAGCCACTTGGTAAAATGAGTTATACAATCAGAATTTGCGATTCGAGATAGGGTTACGATTTTTCTCAAAATTGTATGCATAAATTGTCAAAAAGTTTTCGGCCAATTTTCGGGCTGTCAAAAAAATCACCGACCTTTTGCTCTTGTTTAAAAATCCTGGGCCTAGTTAAACCGTCCTGCTATACTTTTGATCACTTATAATTTCGTATATCCTAATGATGTCCATGCCTGTAAGCTTTGACGACCTATACATGAGAGTCACCATACAAACGATTTGGCCTGTAATGCTTGCCTGAAATATCTCTATTTTGTTTTCATCTTTCCTTTAAATACTTTTTTTTTTCACCAAAACACTAATTTCCGGCCAAATATACATCTTTGGTATCAATAACCTCTAAAATATCTTTCTACTTTTATATAATATCTAACCAATTGTGTGTAATATCCAAACAGTTGCATGTAAGCATATGCATGTGATATATATGTGCTGCATGTAATATCTAAGCAATTACATGTGTAAATCCCTAGTTTCCGTATATAATTTTTCCAAAATTTTTCCATATTTTTTAATATTTTAATTATATTTAAATATAAAATCTTAACCTAAACTCTAAAGTCCAAACCCGCACTCACCATACCCGACCCGAACCCCTCACCCACTCCTCTTCTTCTCCGTCGTTCGATTTTTCCCGTCCTTTTTCCCTCAACGACTCCCTCACGCCCGCCCGCGAGACTTGCGCTCGCCGCGACGACCACGCTCGCTTGCCAACTCCCCACGTCCCGCTCGTTTCCCCAACGGCCTTACCCCAACGATTCCCCGCTTCTCACGCCATAGTCGCGAGACCCGCTCCCCCAACGTCGCCATTTCCCCCAAGACGAACGAGCTTTCCCCTTTCTTTTCCCCTCACTCTTCTTCTTCCTCGCTCTCATTTTCTTGCCTCCTCCAAGCTCTCTCCTCCAAACACCTGCCTACTCACCCATCGACGACGAGCCCAATCTCTTCATCGTTGACGGCCACCACGAACCCATCTCCAGCGTCGTTTTCTGAATCCCTTCCTCACCTTCGACCGCCTCAGCCCATCTCCTCCTCTCCTCCACCGTCGACTCTCCACCGAGCACGACCCTCATTGACCAACACCCGCAAGACCCAACTCAGGGACCCCTCTACGTGCCGAGCTTCCTCGCACCCGAGCCCGATCGCCTCTGCTCCACGATCGTCAGAGCCATTCCAGCTCCTCCTCCTTCACCCAAGCACGACCCCGGCAGCTCCTCCATCGTCGGAGCTCCCTGTCACGCCCTGCTTCCCAGAGTACGCTAAGGTAGGCACGTGACATAGCCAACCATGCTACCCGTGGATATGAATTATCCTTCCACAGTCACATTACGGCTGTAGAGATATCAAGAACAATAATAAAACTATCTAGCACATGTCCATAAGCCAAAATAAAATGAGTCAAGAATAAATAATGCGGAAGCAAAAGATCCGATACAAGAATAACTGGAATGTATGTCCCATAATGCGGGCTCACATCAGGAATAAATACTGAAAAAGTAAAAGAACTAACTACTACAGGGTCCTCACTGCTCAGCCTGCTGACTGAAGTACTCCTGCTCGGACTGTAGCAAAGGTACAAAATCTGGGCCATGCAAAACCCAGACGTCAGCGCATCATAACATCAAGCAATAATAGAATCAAGGAGTAGCAATACATGCAGGTATGAGTATAAATGATAAAACAAGCATAACAGTGATATAAGTAAGGACGGTGGGGTAATATGTAGTGAGTAATCTAAACTGGTCTATTGGGTTAACTACTCTCAAGTCTTTGAAATCAATTTGATGAATCATCGATGTAACTCAATAGTATCATGTGCGTGTCTGGGATCACGGTGAAGATTCTCGGGCTGAAACCGAGACATGCCGCTAGGCACTAAAATGAAAAGAGTAATGATGAATGATGTCTGCAACATCATCCCAAAGCTGTCCTAGCCTCTAAAAGGGTAGTGGATAACGATGGATGATATTAGCAGCAGCATCCCAAGGCTGGCCCAGCCTCTAAAACTGATCGGTAAAGGTAACGAACCGTCGAGTTACAAGTTAGGTTTCATCATTGATTTCCCCATACCCCCAGGTTATATGTATTCAAGTCAGGTATTAAATAATTTAGAGCTAATGCCAACACAGGATCGGACAGGTACAGATTTGTCTGGATAGACAACAGGAGCGGTCTGTAAGGACAACAGGTCAGGTTTGTTGGCATTAGACACAAGATCAGGTAACAGGTAAGACCATGGTACATCAGGTCAAGCCAGGTAATATATAGCTATCATGTCATGTCGAGAGGTGTACGGTACCATGTCGTGTCAAGTAGGAAATGTAACAAGTCGTGTCAGGATGTACAAGATATCATGTGGGTGCTCATAATCAAACTAACATAAGCATGAGTATATATAAACAAGCATGGGTACTAATGAAACAAATAAAAATGAAACACGGTGATGATATATGCAAGGGTACAGATTAAAGCATGGGGATGCACAGTTATAGATTAGTGTTAGGGTTGTGGTTCCAACATTAACTAAAATACACTTAAACCAGTATGGAATTGTTAAATCTCGTTATTATGGGTTAAATGATCTAGGAATGCAATGATATATAAAATATGTTCAATGGATGCAACCGGGTGTTCGGGGTAGAAACTATTTAAAAGTGCTATGAGTTATGCAGATAATTATTAAGTAATTTAAACACGGATGTGGGTACGCGATATTGTACTCTAACATGCAACAAGTTATAATTCAAGATCCGAATCTAACATGATATATGGAACATTGAAACGGAAAATGGAACATGTGACGCTATGTGTAATCTACAGTTTACCATGCAGTTTAATAGATATAAATCATATTATAGATAGCATGTAGCAAGTTTCACTTGTCTCGACGGATCGCGATACGGTAAACGGAACGTCTCACGTCGGCGAGAAAAGCAGCGATGCGCGCACGGTACACGGAATGAGTCCAAACAACGCACGATGGGACCACACGGGTCAGATATCCTCGCTGGGTTGTCGGGATCGTCGACGGCACGGCCGGATTCCGGCGATCACAGAAAACAGTGAATAAAAAAAGAAGAGAAGAATGCATAAAAGAAACAAGAAGAGAAGAAGGAAAGAAAAGAAGAGGAATGAGGATAAGATTGCTTACTGGGTTGCAGAGGGGTGAGCTAGCGATGGCGGCGAGACCAACGGCGGTGAGGGGCGCCGGTGAAGGGTTTTGAAGAGCTAGGGTTTGGTTAGGGTTTGGGCTCGGGTTTGAAGTTGTTGGGGTTTTATGTGCAGGGTTCTGGCGTTGGAGGGAGAGCAGAGGAGAGGGAGGAGGTGGCGATGGCGATGGGAGATAGTCGGCGGCGATGGAAGACGGCGTTGGGTTCTTGGGTTCTCCTTGGGTGTTTGTGCAGGGGAGAGAGGCTCGGGAAGAAGAAGAGAAGAAGAAGATGGAGAGGAGGAGAAGAGGAGGTGATGGGGCTCGGTTGGGGTTGAGGAGGTAGTGGAGTTAGGGTTAGGGTTTGAGAAAGGCGATGAGGGTTGAGGGTTGAAGGAGGCGGGCTCGGGTTTTAAAAGAAAGGAAGAAGAGGAGATGCAGAAGGGAGGTGACGGGATCCACGCAGCGGTGACGGGAGTCGAGAAGTGTACAGTAAACGCGAGAGGAGAGAGAGAGGGCGCGAGAGGAGAGAGAAAGGGAAGAGAGAGAGAGCTGCGCTCGGGAGAGAGAGAAAGAAAAGGAGAAAGATTTTGAGGAAAAGATAGAGAGAAATGTGGGGCCCAGTGAATTAAAGAAATGTTTCTGATTGGCTGTGGAAAAAGGAAAGAGATGTTAGTGTATATGCCCTAGGGGCCATTATTGTATCATACTAGTTTGTATATTACTTAATGGAGCTTGGGATATTCACATGTATATAACTGTCTTGCTAAACATGGTAGTATGCTACTTGGTTTTTCTATCTTAATATATGAGTATACGTATTGATAGAGCTCTTAGGATCTTGCTTGACTACCAGCGTTGTGATGGCAGTCACACTAGTGGGGGCTGGGTAGTCTACAAGCACATCCTTATTCAGGTCCCTAGTCGTTGGATTATCGAGACAGGGCATCGATACTCCGGAGTAGACTAGTGTATACGCTTCTCATCCCAGTTAGGGAGATGCTCTGTCTCACAGCCGTCAGTACGTCGTACTGGAGATAGTATGCAGGTGCTCGTTAGGTTACGGGTACACCGGACAGGACTCACAGGGAACTGTTGGTTGGTTTTATACCAGTCGTCAGTGAACAGTTCCCAGGTGACATGGGTACAGCATAGTCCGCAGACTTGATACTGCTACTTCGCCTCGAGTGTGTCCCACTGTTCTTAGATTGCTACCCTACCACAGCTCAAAGGAGTCGTGCAAACAGGTAGCAGTTGGGTGCAGTCCCGAGCACTTGGAGGCAGTGGCGGTTAGATAGGATTCGTCTCTCCCGGTATTGGGGGTTGATATCGCGCTGTGTCAGAGAGCCATTACGCAAAGTCCCTGACCAGGGCAAGCGAGATTTTCTGGTAGGTTCCAGTAGTTTCTCAGGGTGTAATGGGCTTCGCTCCGACACGACTTATACCGCTATTAGGGGATTGACGCTTGCCGCCCCCTAGGCCCGATATGCGATAGTCTTAGACGAACGGACCGGACTGTACGGAGATTGTCACATCAGACTCAGTAGGAGTTCGGATGGGTTTCCTCATCGGCCTTCTTATCGACATCTACCTGGGGACCGTTACGTACAGCTAGTGCCGCTTGCAGTCTGTGGTTAAACCCACTGCCAGCGTAGTAGTCGAGTCTCTAGAGTCCCACGCAGAGAGTTTCCCTACTCCAGGCGAAACGATATAGAGGTCGTATGGTTTTACGACAAGGGTTCGGACGCATACGTGTGTTTACGCACGTACGACTTTCGGACAGTTTTTACTAGTCGGCTTTTGTTTAAGCCAGTTACTAGTATCCGGTTATTGGATTTATTCAGTCTAAAGCTTTTCCGTGTTTTCACGGATAGGAAGGGCGTTCTCGTAATTGCGCGAGAAGCTTCTAGAAGATGGTGTCTAAGGAGGTTTAGGTGGCATATACATTGAATGAGATTAGTGAGTCATATGGATGATTCATCCATGTCATTAATGCTTCATAATTGCTTAATGACTCATGGAGATGAATCACCATAAGATATTTATCAAGCATGGTTGTAAATCATTTTCTTTTCTTTTCTTGATAAAATAAAATGCTTGATATATATTATGATAACTCATTTTCTCTTCTCATTATTATGTTCATCTTCTTTCTCCTCAAGCTCTCTCTCTTCAAATCCTAATCCTCCCCTCTCATGTGTTGAGTACAAGGATTAGTTAGACTACTTAATCCATAACCATACTCTATTTCATCTAGGTACTTTGATTAGCACTTAAAGATACCTAGTTGCCTCAAGTTTAGAGGCAAAGCTTGGAGTTTAGCTCTCGTGGTGGATCGTCTACTACTTGGAGAAGGCCGAGGAGGAGGTGGAGTTCGTAAAGACGAAGGACACGGTTCTTTAGGTATAATCCCTTTACATAGTAGTTGTTAACTTCTATGTTTGATGTTAGTTATCGTTTAGCTTCGATTCATGCGGTTAGTCGATATTTAGCATAAAAACAAGATCGTTTTTCATTTTTCCGCCTCCCCGCAAGTCGTGGGGTGTTGTACATCGACTTACAAGAGATAGAAGAGAGAGAGAGAGAGAAAGAGAAAGAGAGAGAAGGAGAAAGGGAGAGGAGAGAGAGGATTTCTGGAGCCCGGTGAAATAAAAAGGAGAGTTTTGATTGGTTCGTGGAAAATAAAGAGGGAGAAAGAAAATGCTTAGTTAACAAAATAAATTTTAAAAGATTTAGAAATCGTTTAGGGAAAATATGCTGAACTGAAAAAAATATTTAGAAATTAAATTTAAAATTCAAACAATTGAATTTTTGCGGGATATAAAATATTTCAGAAATGCGCCCGGGTCGGGTCCAAAATTTTGGATTTGAAATGCGAAAATTATTAGCAAGTTCCAAAATTTAAAATGAAAGATTATTTAACAGAAATGCATACCCCCAAGAACGGACGCACGTACGTGCGCGTAGCCATCCAAACACGTCCGTTTCACTGAACGGGACGAGAACACAATGCAAGGACGCTACCACGGGGTTAGGGGTATCATGCAGGCCATGTCATGTATTTTTAAATTATTTTAAGTGACTTAAATTGTTATATGCAAAATATGTGATGCTAGGGTATTCTATAACTATGAAACAACAAGCTCAAGCAAGCGGGTCGAACGTAAAGTAAACTACCATTCGCATTCAAATACGGTAATTGAAATGAACACCACAAACAACATATACAGCAGCAGAAATTGGTATAATTGAACTCGGTTGTTACATTATACCCAACTACAAAAGAATTTCATCCTCGAAATTCCAAGAACACAAAAAGGATAAACGACAAAAAACTACCAGAAAAGATGGGGAAACTTTTGCCGGATTTCATCTTCTCGTTCCCAAGTCGAATCTCCATGTGAGCGATTACCCCAAGAAACAAGTACAAGGAGGATAACTTTGTTCTTAAGAACCTTTTCCCTTCGATCCACAATCGCAATCGGTCGCTCCTCAAAAGTCAAGTCTTCTCGTACAGTCAGCTCCGAATGATCCAACACATGTGTTTTATCTCGAACATACTTACGGAGTTGAGATACGTGAAACACGTCATGAACATTCGCTAAGGATTGCGGTAACGCCAATCGATACGCTACCTCATCAACACACTCCAAAATCTCAAAAGGTCTGACGAATCGAGAACTGAGCTTTCCTCGACTCCCAAAACGAATCACCCCTCTAGTCGGTGATATCTTAAAGAATACCAAATCACCCACGGCGAACTCTAGAGGTCTTCTCGACATATCTGCCCAACTCTTCTGTCGGTCTTGTGCAGCTTTCATATGATTCCTGATAGTGTTAACTTTCTCAACTGTCTGCACAACCAAATCTGGTCCCAACAATCTTCGTTCACCGACATTGTCCTAACAAACAGGTGAACGAAATTTGCGACCATATAAAGCTTCGAATGGAGCCATCTGAATAGTTGCATGGAAACTGTTATTGTAAGAAAACTCCACCAAATGTAGATGATCCTCCCATGAACCTTTGAAGTCCAACATGCAAGCTCTCAACATATCTTCAAGAGTTTGGATCGTTCTCTCCGACTGGCCATCTGTTTGAGGATGATAAGCTGTGCTAAACTTCAATTGAGTCCCCAAACTTTCCTGTAAGCTCCTCCAGAAGTGTGATAAGAACCGAGTGTCACGGTCGGACACGATGCTCACCGGTACTCCATGCAATCTTACAATCTCCTGCATGTACCGTTCAGCCAAAGTTTCTGTTGATTGACCAACCCGAAAAGGAATGAAGTGAGCTGCCTTGGTCAAACGATCAACAATCACCCAAACTGCATTGTTGCCTTTTGGACTCCGCGGTAGAGCTGTCACGAAATCCATGGTTATATGTTCCCACCTCCATTGAGGAATCGGAAGTGGTTGCAATAATCCAGCAACCCTTTGATGTTCAGCCTTAACTTGCTGACACACCAAGCATTTTGCCACAAAGCGGGCAATCTCTCGTTTCATGCCTTCCCACCAGAAATATTGCCGTATATCTCGGTACATCTTCGTGCCTCCTGGATGTACGGAATATGCTGAACCGTGTGCCTCCTTTATAAGTTCTTCGCGAATATCTCCCTTTGGCACACACAACCGGCTACCATATCTCAACGAACTATCTTCATGGATCAGTAAGTCAGTTCGAAGTCCAGCTTCAACCTGTTCTCGAAACTTTTGTAATCTAGGGTCCTGCGATTGTGCTGCTTTAATGTTCTCGATCAATGATGAATGTACCTGCAGCTGCATCAACTGTTCCGAAGAATGCGGTAGCACAACCTCCAAATCAAATCTTCGAAAGTCTTCAATGAGTTCCTTCTGTGCAGTCAACATCTGAATTGCTGGTAACCGACTGAGCGCATCCGGCACGACATTAATTTTCCCCGGATGGTACTTAAGATCGAGATCGTAGTCAGCCATCAGCTCCAACCATCTGCGCTGCCTCATATTAAGCTCCTTCTGCGTGAACACATACTTCAAGTTTTTATGATCGGTGAAAACTTTGACCCTTTCGCCTAAAAGGTAGTGTCTCCAAATCTTCAAAGCGAAGATCACAGCCGCAAGCTCCAAGTCATGAGTTGGGTAATTCTTCTCATGGGTCTTCAACTGTCTCGATGCGTACGCTATAACCTTCCCATGCTGCATCAAAACACATCCCAATCCTTTCCCAGATACGTCGCTGTGAATTACCAATCCTCCGGAACTGTCTGACACGGTCAGAATAGGAGCGGTTATCAATTTCTGCTTCAACGCCTCAAAAGCTGACGCACACCTATCTGTCCACACAAAAGGTACCTCCTTGCGCGTAAGCTTAGTCAACGGCTCCGCCAGACGAGCAAAGTTATCCACAAATCTTCTGTAATACCCGGCGAGTCCAAGAAAGCTTCTTATCTCCGCAACATTTTTCGGAATCGGCCAATCTCGAACTGCTGCAATCTTTTCGGGATCAACAGCGATTCCGTCTCCTAACACGACATGACCCAAAAATTTCACTTCTTCCAGCCAAAACTCGCACTTGCTCATCTTTGCATATAATTTTTCTTGTCTCAACGTCTGCAGTGCGATCTTCAAATGTTCTGCATGCTCTTCAATACTCTTCGAGTATACCAGAATATCATCAATGAATACCATAATAAACTGGTCCAAGAATGGTGAAAAGATTCGGTTCATCAAATCCATGAATATCGCCGGTGCATTGGTTACTCCGAAGGGCATCACTAAGTACTCGTAATGTCCATACCGAGTTAGAGTTGCCGTCTTGCAAATATCTTCTGTTTTCACTCGGACCTGATGATATCCGGATCGCAAATCCGGCTTCGAGAATACCCTCGCACCACTAAGCTGCTCAAATAATTCGCCAATGCGAGGGATCGGGTACTTGTTCTTAATAGTTACCCGGTTTAATTCTCGATAATCGATGCACATTCTCCTTGTGCCATCTTTCTTCTCAACTAGAAGAACTGGCACTCCCCAAGGCGAGTTACTGCTTTGAATCCAACCCTTCTCAAGTAATTCAGTAACATGCTTCTTAACTTCTTCCAACTCCACTGGTGCCATTGGATAATACGCTTTAGAAACTGGCGCTGCACCAGGAATAAGATCAATCGCGAACTCTACGTCTCGCTTCGGCGGTAATCCAGATATGTCTTCGAATACGTCCATGAAATCTCGAACAACAGCTGGCGCTTCATCTTTATCAACCTCCAACGACGAAAGAACACTAGTTGTCGGCCTAGCCCTAAACTCGACTGGCCCGAAAGATCTGCTTCCTCTAGTGAAGATAAACTCGGGATGTCCGGGAATCTGGAAAATTACTTTCTTTGCCCTACAATCAATGTGAGCATGGAAAGTGCCGAGAAAATCCATTCCCAAGACGACTTCGTAGCTGCCCGTATCAATCACCAAGAAATCTGCGAAAAGCTCCTGTCCGCAAACAACAACTGCACAATCTTTACACTCTCTACTAGATATGATTTTCCCATTCCCAGTGTGTATGTCCCAGAAACTAGACAGGGTCGTGCAAGTGATCGAGTGTGTAGCAATGAACTTGGACAACATAAAACAGTGGGATGCACCAGAATCAAATAACACTAATGCGGGAAAACCATGAACAAGTAGAATACCTGAAACAACTTCTCCTGAAGCCTTAGCTTCCTCAGCCGTCAGGGTAAAAGCTCGAGCCTGATTGGGTCCTTGAGTCAGCTGCTTCTGTCCTGGAAACGGTTTTTGCGGTGGCTTCTGAGGATCATCCTTTGTGCGAAGCTTCGATGGACAAGAGTTAATAGTATGATCTGCCGATCCACAAACCAAACAAAGTCCCTGCCTCCTTCGACAATCTCTTTGCACATGTCTGGGTAAATGGCAGTAGTTACAAATCACGCTCTTTTTCTGATCAACGACAGCAGGCCTCTTCATAGGTGTTACGCCACGACGATTCACTGGAATACCTCTGTGTCCATGTGCTCGGTTCGGTGCAAAATCCGGCTTCCGTACTGTGATTGCTGTCTGCTGTGGACTCCCAGTCTTCCCAAATAAGCTCTGCCGTTCACGGGCCGCCGTAAGTATCTGTGAGAAAGTGGTCAAACCCAGGGAGACAATCTGCCTCTGGATATCCACATCCAAACTACGCATGAACCTCCTTGCCCTATCCGCATCGTTGGCAATTAAAGGTCCAGCGAATCTACTGAGTCGCGTCCACTCAGCTGCATGTACATCTACAGGTGCACCGTTTTGCCTTAGACTGATGAACTTCTCTTCCATTTCCTCCTGTGCAGTCCGCGGGAAGAACTTCTCCAGGAAACTCTTTGAAAAATCATCCCACTTGATCGGCTTGGGCAAGCGGGTCTCTTCCACAAGCCACCATTCACGGGCGTAATCCACTAACTGTATGCGTACCACATCCACTCTCTTATCTTCAGGGATCTGCGCCGCAATGAGTGAATTTTCCGTGTCAACCAGCCACTGCTCCGCTGGCAACAGTTCCTCCAAACCAGTAAAGACAGACGGACCCAGCTTCGAAAATCTGCTACGGTTCCCACACGATCCACTGGTCTGGCCATAACATTGTTCATGGACTGCCGAACGGTCCGTAAACCTTCCTGTAAGGAGTCAGCTTGCTGCTGGTTCAGCTCGGTCTGCTGCCTTTGGTTTTCCAACATCCCACGTATTACTCCAAGTATAGCGGCTTCGTCAACACGCCTTTGGTACGTCTTCAGATCCTTGTCTGCCATATTCCTGAAATCAAAACACCCAAGGATTAGCATGATAACAGATTCAAAATGTAGATCAAGGCTAGAACTCCGAGTCACTTAAATAGAGTACCGCATTGTAACTATGCCGCGGTATCATAACTACAATTACATAACTCCACCCAAGTCGCCTAAGTTCTAGAGATAGCAAGGAACCAGGTTTCGAGTCGATACGCAAAGGAGGTTTGCGTATCGTAAAAGTATAATCAGGAGGAGGTTAGATTCAAGAATGGTAAGACGGTAAGGTGACAGGACATGTTTCCTAATCACTGTTCCCCTCTGAAAGACGGCGCGACGCAGGGACGTCTTGCCTGAGATTCGGGGCAGATGCTTATTGGTGCTATCCGTCCACCTCTCCGAAGATGCCAAGTTGATTTATGGGACCATGTATTGAAGGTTTAAACGGATGCGTCCGATGTAGCAGCTTAGACAGATTCCCCCTCGCTTGAGGGTTTTTGATTGTGGGGACGTTCTTCCCTGCAGGCGCAAGCTCCTGTAGTTAATTATGCTACCGCATCGCGGTAACAACTTTCTCCTTCTCTAGATGGTCACTTCGTGTCGTGTGTGTTTGTTTTGTGTTTGGTTGCCCGTGGATTGTATACGGAGACTAAGTTATGTTGTTTCCCTTAGGGCATGGACTAGTCCAAATCCGTATTATCTTAGATTTGGGTTTGGGAGTTTGGGTTTAAGGATACGTTAGCCTCATTTGAGACTAAGATCAACTTAAACGTTTGTTAAAGATACGTTAGTCTAGTTTTAGACTAAGATCAACTTAACGGGATCGTTTAGATCCAACAAGAGAGCAATTGGGGGCCCTATTGTTTAGTTTAGTGACATTGCGGTCGATAGGTAGTTTAAGGACATTGCGGTCCAATGTTAGTTTTAAGACATTGCGGTCAAGGTTAAGGACATCATAGTCCGTGGATTTAAGGACTCCACAGTCCGGCGTTAGTTTTAAGATATCACGGTCAAGGTTAAGGACATCATAGTCCGTTGTTAGTTTTAAGACATCCCGGTCAAGGTTAAGGACATCATAGTTCATGAGTTTAAGGACCCTACAGTCCGTATCAAGGTGTGGTTGTCGGGACCCGTCACCTCTTTGAAGACGTTGAGGAATTACAACGACAAGTATCAAAGGAGTGAAGAGATGTACCCTTGAACCAAGGTAGATTAAGTGATCTGTAGTCCAATTTGGAACCAAGACCAATTAATTATATTATGAGCCCATTGGCTCAGTTAAGTCTGAATTGAGGACTTATGGCCTTCTTGGGCTAAGTCCAATCAAGTTTGGAATACTGGCCCTCTGTTGGTACATTAGACATATTCAATTGAAGGGGAGGCTTTGCCTCTGGAAAATTAGCCAATTGGGCTAAAACTAGTGTTAAACACTGAAGACCAACAGTGTTGAACACTGGAAATAAGATTATCAAATTAGTGTTAAACACTAAAAAAAATTGTGATTCTCAAATTAGTGTTAAACACTAACAGATAACAGTGTTAAACACTGGCAACAAAATTATCAGATTAGTGTTAAACATTAACAGAGGGGGGGGATCGCGTGGGAGCACGTGATGGCACCAAAAAGTGGGGGCAGATCCCCTTCATTTTGTTCTGCAGATAAGTGTTTAACACTTTTAATTCTCATAGCCATCACGTGTGGGCACGTGATGGGTGCTCATGCCCTGATTTATTAGAATATTCATTATGGATCACGTGAGGGCGCCCAACGCTTCTTTCATGTGGATCTTTACAGGGGTCACATAGGGACACGTGACCCTGGTTCTTTCCTGTTTAAATATCTGTTTGTCTTTTAAGAATTAAATTCTTCATAGGGTTAAACCCTAGCAATAACTTTAGAGGAATTAAATTCCCACTTTCTTTTTGAAGAATTATATTCTTAGATAGGGTTAAACCCTAATTTACATTCTGTAGGAATTAAATTCCCATGTATGTGAAGAATTAAGTTCTGCCATAGGGTGAAACCCTAATTTCTTTTGTAAGGGAATTAAATTCCTGTGAGTTTGAGAGAATTAAGTTCTCAATTAGGGTTAAACCCTAGTTCTGTCCATTTTGAAGGAATTAAATTCCTATAATTCTAGGAGAATTAAATTCTCATATAGGGTTGAACCCTAGTTTTCTTTTTAGAGGAATTAAATTCCCATATATGTAAAAGAATTAAATTCTTGCATAGGGTGAAACCCTAATTTCATTTTTTAAAGAGGAATTAAATTCCTGTGGATTTGAGAGAATTAAATTCTCAATTTGGGTTAAACCCTAGTTCTGTCCATCTTTAAGGAATTAAATTCATGTAATTCTCATATAGGGTTGAACCCTAGTTTTGTTTTGGGAGAATTAAATTCTTTAAACTCAATTCCCCCTCTAAATTTTAGATCTGCATGGCAGGATCTCGACCCGATGAGAATTAAATTCTCAACTTATGGGGAGATGTACGCTTTGCAAATCTTCAATTAGAGCTAGAACTAAGTTCTTTACAAAAGAGTTAAACTCTTAGATTTTTAAGAATTAAATTCTCTTTTTCTGAAGTTTTGATTCCCTTTCTTTTTCTCACATAGGGTTTTCTTTCTTGAGAATTAAATTCTCCTCTCTTTTTTCTCTTTGTTGTTGTTATCTCCCAAAAAAGTCCATCCCTTCTCTTCTCTTTTTGGCTCCTATTTATAGGAGAAAGAAAAGAATCTATTTGTTTTGTGAATCTTTCATTGAAAGATTTTAATTGTTTTTGTAACCAACATAATCTTTTAGATCACTCAGTGAATTTTATTCACCATTGGATTTTTAATCCAAAAAATCTTTTATCTGTTATTCAAATTTCAGGGAAATCTTTCCTTGTATAAAATCTTTCCATAAACTGGTGATTTTTAATTACCGTTGGATTTTTAATCCAACGGTACTCCATTTTACAGAACACCATCCTTTTTGTTTGGAAAGATTTAAAGAAATATTTTTCCAGTTAGGGTTTTTGATTTCTCTTAATTAGAATTTAATTCTATTATTTCAGAGATTTTAGGATCCCATCACGTGTTGACACGTGACCCCCTCGATTAAGCATTTAATTCTGTTGTTTTAAAGAACTCAGAAATTATCACGTGTCAGCACGTAACCCTTGGTCACGTGTGGGCACGTGATGCCCCATTGGGATTTTTCCTGTTGTTTTATTATACTTTTTAACTCTATTTAATGAGTTTAGAGGCCCATCACGTGTTGGCACGTGAACCCATTGTTTAGAATTTAATTCTTATTATTTCAGAGGGTTTAAGAGCCCATCACGTGTTAGCACGTGACCCCACTGTTTACCCCAATCAGAGCAAAGCTCTGTTCAAATTCTAAGGCGGAAGATGAAGCAACCTTCCTCCAATCAGAGCAAAGCTCTACTTTGAAAATTTAAACTTTAGTAAATGAAGCAACGCTTCAGATTCTTTGCGCTGCGCGCAACGCGCCACGTGTCAAAAGCTGATACATCAGCGCAGCGCCCGAGGCAGCGCGTCCAATCAGAGCAAAACTCTATTCAAAAAACAAAAGGAAGCAACGCTTCAGTTGCGCAAGCTTTGCGCTGCACGACACGTGTCAGCGCAGATGCGCCGGCGCAGATGCGCCGGAGCAGTTGCGCTGCGCTTTTCGCCGCGCGACACGTGTCAGCGCAGATGCGCCGGCGCAGTTGCGCTGCGCTTTGCGCCGCGCGACACGTGTCACGCGCTGGGACGTTTGTGCCAAACAGAATTAAATTCGAGTAAGATTTTTCTGTTCTTGTTAAATCAAGAAGATTGTCTTCTGTAAAACAGAACCCCTTGGATCAAAGATCCAACGGTGGGGAAAATTCCCCAAATCACTCAGAGAAAGATCTCTTTAACAAATTTATGGGTACTATATAAAGGCCCCTAGATCTCAATTCAAAGGCATCAACATTTTGGTGAGAAATCAAAAATTTCAAACAGAGAGAACTCTGAAGAAATTTCAAGAAAGATGGTAAAAGACCTTTTAGATAGAAGAATTTCTTCTAATAGATCATTGATCTAAGAACAAGATCAATGATCTTTAATAAAAAGAAATAAAAAAATAGTGCTTTGCACTTTTTATGAACCTCTGGTTCCCTGAAATAAGAAAAAACAAGAGAAACTTGTTTTCTTTGATCTAAATTAGATCAAGAAAACAAACAGTGCTTTGCACTTTTTTATGAACCATTGGTTCTGGAATCTAAAAGATTCCCAAATTAATAGCGCCTTGCACTTGCAAAACTGCACTATTGCGCTCTTGGGTTGGCGCAAGTCACCAGAGAGCGCCACGTGTCAGTATTTGAACCATTTGCGCTATGCGCTTTGAAATAGAGCCTTGCTCTCTGAAACTGGCGCAACTCACCAGAGCGCGCTACGTGTCAGCAGCGCAGCGCATTGGCGCAGCGCACTGCGCTTGCATGACACGTGTCCTCACCACAAGCGCTTGCGCTCTTTGATTGGCGCAAAGCGCCTGACAAATGCAATGCATTTCTTTTGCTAAAGGGCCAAGCCCAAGTCAAAAAAACCTAGCAGGCCAAAATAAATTGCAAAGCAATAAATGGGCAGAGCCCAGGTAAAATTAATGCTCTGCATCTTTTATAAAAGGGCAGAGCCCAAGTAAAATTGATGCTCTGCATTATTTCCCAAAACAAATTGATGCTCTGCATCCTTTATGGGCAGAGCCCAAACAAAAATAAAAAGTAATGCAATGCATTATTTAAACATGGGCAAAGCCCTAGCACAGGTCTAATAGACCAAAAATAAATAAAAGCGTTGAATATTTTTCAACTGGACTTAGCCCAATCATGGCCGTAAGTCCTCAAATTAAATTGACTGAGTACAGCTGCTCTCTTAAATCAATTTACGACCGGTTCGAGGGTATATCTCCGAACTCCTTTGACTCCTATCGTTGTAATCCTTCAACGATGTCAGAGAGGTGACGGGTCCCGACAACTACACATCAACATGGACTGTGGGATCCTTAAAGTCATGGACTTAAGCGTCCTTAAACCAAAAAACGGATTGTGGGATCCTTAAACCCGCGGACTTATGCATCCTTAAACTAAAACACGGACTGTGGGGTCCTTAAACCCACGGACTTAAGCGTCCTTAAACTACCTGTGGACCACCATGTCCCTAAACTGGAATATGGACCCCCATGTCCCTAAACTAGCAATGGACCGCAATGTCCTTAAACTACCTATGGACCACTACGTCCCTAAACTGGAACAATAGAGCCTCTAAATGCTCTTTTGTCGGATCTAAACGATCCCATTTAAGTTGATCTTAGCCTCAAATATGGCTAACGTATCCTTAAACCTTCAAACAGACTTTAGTCCCAAATTGGACTATAGATCCCCCAATCAACTTTGGTTCAAGGGTACATCTCTGAACTCCTCTGACATCTGTCGTTGTAATCCTTCAACGTCGTCAGAGAGGTGATGGGTCCCGACGGCCATACATGCAATGGACCACCATATCCCTAAACTGGAAATGGATCTAGACGATCCCGTTAAGTTGATCTTAGTCTGGAAATTAGACTAACGTATCCTTAACAAACGTTTAAGTCGATCTTAGCCTCAAAAGGGCTAACGTATCCTTAAACCAAAACCCAAAACCCAAATCTAAGAAAATGCAGATTTGGACTAATCCACGTCCTACGGGCGACGAAATAAATAGTCTCCGTATACAATCCACGGGCAACCACAAACAAAACAAACACACACGACACGAAGTGAAATTCTGGAGAAGGAGAAAGTGGTTACCGCGATGCGGTAGCGTAATTAACTGCAGGGGCTTGCGCCTACAGGGAAGAGCGTCCCCATAATCAAAAACCCCTCTAGCGAGGGGGAATCTGACGAAGTCTGCTACATCGGCCGCATCCATCTAAACCTCCGATACACGGTGCCATAAATCAACTTGGCATCTTCGGAGAGGTAGACGGATAAAACCATATAGCATCTGCCCCGAATCTCAGGCAAGACGTCCATGTCTTGGCCGTCTTTCGGAGGGGAACAGATTCTGGTACGCCCGGTGGGACCTTTTCCTCTTTCCACTCCACACTTCGTGTGTCGTCTTCGTGAACGAATCGCGGTTTGTTAATGGTTGCCTTTGGATTTCAAGTTATTAAGATTTGGTCTTTTGCCTGGCGCAGAAATCAAGCATCGATGGCCTCAAATTGCTTGAACTGCTCGAAGTGTCAATGCAACCGACGCTCCACCTCACCTGGAGGCGTAGCATATGGGCCTCAAGCGGCCTCCGTCCTTACTATGCCTGTGGAGCAAGTGACTCAGGCTACCACTGGCCTCTTCTTCGGGACCATGCTCCCGCCAGCAAGCTTCACCATCCCTGTGCCCGCACCGGAAGCTTCAAAAAAGTCGATCTTCGATCGACTTGCTACTCCCACAGCCCCTCTCAACGGGTCGTCCAATTCTTTAGTCTTCACCAGGCTGAGCTCGAGCACCAAAGGGCCTATCAAGAAGCCCATAACACCTGAGGCGGCCATCCCAAAAAAAACAGCTGCTCCTGAGGTTGTCAAGGAGGCTTCTCCTCCCAGAGGATCGGTCTTCGCGAGACTAACTCCTCTCGTTCCCACTCCCGCTCAGAAATCTACTTTTGACCGGTTGGACACAACTCCTCAACGGACATCAGTCTTCAAAAGGCTGACACCGGCAACAGTCCCTCACCTGAACAGGGGGCAAGAAGAAGCTGTCTCTGTCGCTGAACCAATACCGACAACTCGTCATGCCCGACGACGCCACTGGCGCCGGATAAGGAAGACTGGAGGCAACTCCCCCTCTGGGATAACTCTGCCAGCTCCAACGGTGGAAGTTAATGCTGTTGTTCCAACTGGGAACAGCTTTGAGCTGTTGAACAGGGTACGCAGAAATTCGCCAATTGCGGTGCTCAAAAGATCTCCTCCACCGGTAGAGACCGCCGTGGAAGCAGAACCGGAAAAACCGGAGCAGTCTTCTCAACGGCTGTCCTCCAGGATCTACAAGACTTGGCGACGAGTCCGAGAATCGGCGATTGATCCGAATTTCTCTCACCAGCACAAGAAGTCGAAAGGTCGGCAGGAAGAAAATCCCCCTGTCAAGCAACGAAAGACGACGACCACTTGGGTGCCCAAAGCAACGGCCCCTTCAACTTCGACGGCCTACAAGCGAAGAAGGCCGGAAAAAGTCCCCACACCTGCGGCGAATATCAAAGGTGGTGAACCCAAACGCCCTAAGTCCGGGAGCATTGTAGTTCATACCGTCTACATGGCGTCTGGTAAAGAGGACAGCCGTGCATCTACAGGTCATCGACCGCTTACACGGTCAGTGACCAAAGCGCAGGAGCAGCAGCAGAAGCTCCAAGAAATGATGACCGCGATGGCGGCACTCACTGGGCCAAAAGAAAGCCCTGAAGCGTCCTCGGATGAACGCTAGGAGCAAGAAACCGACGCTGAATTCCTTCGTCGGATATTGGAGAAGAAGGATAAAGAGACTGCTGAACAAACAGCCAACATAAAGCAAACGGCCTTCCTGTTCCAGGACATGGTGGGAATGATGATCCAACAAGATCCTCCAGCTGAAGATCCCCCGATCGTCCTCGAAGACGATAGGGGAGAAACGTCAAATCCTCCACCAGCTCTGTCAACAGCCAAGGAGGAGACAATCTCCAAAGCTGACTTGGACGAGTATATAGCCCAACAAATAAGGGTTCATCATGCGACTGAGGCAGCCGGTCAGGTCGTAAAAACAGGACGACCATATCCGAGCTGGTACGATCAGATAAAGTTCCCGCCGGGCTATACAATACCCAAATTCCATGTCTATAAGGGGACGGGCAATCCTCACCAGCATGTTGCCCAGTTCAGGGCGCTTTGCGGCAACACCGGCGGTGATGATAAGTTGTTGCTTCGCCAGTTCGTGGGCAGCTTGTCAGATACAGCGTTCGAGTGGTACTCTGAGCTCCCAAACGACTCTATCAAAACCTTTGCAGAGATGGAGCTGCTGTTTACCCAGCGTTTTGCAAGCGCCAGTGAACGCGCCCCGATGACAGCATTGATTAATGCCAGGGTGAAGCCTGGCGAGACATGGGTCCAATATGCTATACGGTGGCGGAACTTATGGTCAAAATGCGAGCAACGCATTGAAGAAGCTCCTGCAGTAGGTATGTTTGTGGGAACCCTTGATCCGCAAGCAACCATCTCGCAATTTATGATGTTCTTCAAGCCGACTACCTTCCAGGCCCTGATCGACAAGCTAGCGCAAATGGATCAGATGGGCCATAGACCTCCTCTTCCAAAGCCGGACTCCCGAAATGAAAAGGGGAAGGGGAAAGCGATCGTTGTCGCTAATGCTCAACAATAGCCGAGCAACTCGAAACCGGTTGACCGTAAAAATAATATGCGTTCACACGTACCCCTTGAGGAGAGGCTAGGACGTCCTTACTCGTTTCCCCGAGATAAAACAAGAAGATTATTCGAGCTGGCGTTGCGCAACCGACTCATAAATCTGCCAGATCCAAAACGTCCGTCGCAACCAAATGATGTCAATGAGCCCAACTACTGTCCCTATCACCGAGTACTGGGTCATCCGATCGAAGATTGCTACGTCTTCAAAAATTGGCTTGAAAACCAGTACCAACAGGGCAAGTTCGCGTTATCCGACAGATGGAAGGTGAATCCGCCGCAACCTCACGCCTCTAAAAGGATGAATATGCCGGGGGCAACGTGCTCTCTCGTTGAAGAAGCTCCATGGGAGGTCGTGCTGTCAGCCAAGACAAAGAGAATGCTGAACGATCTTCAAACATGCCCAACGATCAGATGGAAGAACCCGTTGGAGCCACAGGTCATTGAGGGGATGTTGAAGCCGCGTCCAACTCCAAAGACCGATAGTGGTGGCCCAAGCGCTCACAACCAGCCGTCAAAATCTTCGAAGAAGAAGAAAGAGAAATCCAAGAAGCCTGTGAAGCCTGGCGATAAGCGCACGGACTTACAAAAGCAAATTGACGCGCTGGAGGAATACAACCAGAAAGCACGGACTCCCATCACACTCCAAGAGTTCCTGAACGATGTCTTTCAAGAGGAAGATGAGGAGGAAAGTTCGTCGGATGAATCTGAAGAATACGTAGCGAGCTGTCATGTGATTTCCCATTCGTTCACGGACGATGAGGAGACTCCTTGCACTGAAAAGCTGGGGGCAGATCCTGAACCAAAAATTCTGGGGCCATCGGATGAAGTAATTGACGCATTCCTCAACGAAGCTCTGTTGAAAAGTAAAGCTGATCGGGAACGCGAGATTGCTATATTTGAAAGGGCCAAGCGCCAGCGACTTGACGAAAGAGCCGAGACACTCCCGCTGGAGCAAAATACATCCACTACGGATAAAAGCAAATTCAAGATGAGGAAAAGGTTTGCTAAGGCCATATCAATGGGCATGAAGCTACCATCCTCTGAAGGAAGCATTACTGGTGAAGTGGAAATGCACCCCTCCTACTGCTTGTATCATCGGAAGATTTCGCACCCCACCGAAGGGTGCAAAGCTTTCGATAGATGGTGGCAAGGATATGTTGCTCACCGACAACATTTTAAGCGGGAGAAGCGCAAAACTCATCGGGTGTGGAAAAATACGACCGAAGGGCTTAACAGAACTACCGGCAATTGTCGCATGGTTAACGCCGGGGGATCACAAGTGCTTACATTCGGGAGCGATTCCGACGAGGAGCTGGCTCTTAGCCCCCTCTTTAAAGAGTCCACCTCGAGAGAAGAAGAAGAACCGAGGGCCTGCGAAAATATCCGGTTGCGTAATCGCACGCTACCCGAAAAGAACCTCGGACCCTCAAATAAAAAAGATAAAGGGAAGGAAAAGGTCTCTGCGGATATCTCCCTAGATGACCAAGTCATGGAAGAGCTAGCCGCCAAGGACCCGCCAAAGAGAAATAAGGTGGATTACAACGTCTTAGCACATCTGAGGAAGCTACCCTCGCAGCTCAGCATTCTTGACGCCCATTTACTATCAAAAGAGGCGAGAGATTCGTTAATCAAGGCATTACAGGAGCCGGAACAATTCCAAGCTTTCCTGGCCGAAGAAAAGATGAAGGATGAATTGGAGGAAGTGCACACGGCCGATGTCACTTTTGGCGATAAAGACCTTCTCCTTGGGACGTGCGGACACAATCGCCCCCTTTATGTCTCAGGATACTTCCACGATATAAAGATAGGCAAAATCCTGGTCGACAATAGATCCTCCGTTAATCTCCTCAATGTGCAGGTGTTAAAAGAAATCTGCATGAGCGTCCAACACCTTGCTCGGGACAAGATCACCATCTCCGGGTTTGACTCCCAATCATCAAGAACTCTTGGGTCTATGATACTGACGCTACGCTTTGGGCTACTCGTCACGGACATTAAGTTCCACATCATAGACGCCAAGACGTGCTAAAATGCTCTGCTCGGCCGACCATGGTTACACGATTACAACATCATCCCTTCTACGCAACATCAGTGTATGAAATATTTTAAGGATGGTCTCGAGTATACCGTGACGGGAGAACTGAACCCATTCTCTGTGAATGAGGTCCGCAAATATGAAGATACCAAATACTTTTTACCGGATTTCGAAGACACAGAGAGGTGTCACAAGCCGGAGAACAAAGCTAACGCCACCATTCCTGTCTTCGGGAGTGACATTGAAGAAGAGAAAGGGAAGATTTATTCGGGTTCGCCCCAATACAACAAGCCGGGACCATCCACTCCTACGTTGATCTTTGGTAGTGACTCAGAAGATGAGGTCCATGCTGTATTCTCTGCTCGACCTTCAATACAAACGTCTGCTGATGAAGAGCAAAGTCTGCAAATCACCATGGTTCCACTTAAACACCATAAAGAACTGGTTGCACTTGATATCTACAGTGTAGAGGAGCTGCGGACGTTCTATATCCCTCCCAGGCGAGAAGGCGAAAAAGCAATTCTATTCTACCGCTCTGAAGAAAACAAAGTGGAGAAAGAAACCTGGCACGGTGCGGATCCTATGCTTGACAGGCTTCAGCCCATCCGTCTCCCCAGATATTATACAGAAGGCTTGAAGAGACTGCTAAAGCGCCAGGGGATATCCTTTAAACAGACCGCTCGAAAAGCCAAGTTCTATGACAAGGTCTGGAACGTTCCCGGGACTCAGCACAAGTTGCCTAACGGGAGAATGGAAACAATCGGGCTTGGATACATCCGGTCAAAGAAACGAGAGCTACTCCACGGTTTCTACGTCGTGCATGACTTCGATGAAGAAGCGGATGCACAATGGGAAGACGCCGAGCCTGAACCAGCAAAAGTTCCTGATGCAAAAGTGCCCAGTCCGTCGTTCGAAGAGCAAATGGACAAGCTCATAAGGGAAGCTGGTCAAAAAGTCCGAGATGATCATAACCGTGAAACGACCATCTATGAGAAAGCTAAAGCGCAACGCCTCCTTCAACAAGCCGTGAAAGATGAAAATGCCGCTTCCTGTCAATCTGTTATAAAGAAGGCTCGACGCAGAGGCAGAAACAAGTCGAAACGCGAAAAAGACGCTCAACAGCAACGAAGCGGGACTAAGAGGCCACACAAGCGAGAATCGAGCGGTTCCGATCTATCCCTCATAAGAAAAATGGGTCGAGCGTACTCTTTTCCTCGGGACAAGACAAAGAAAATACTTGACCTCGCTCTAAAACATCATATGCTTACACTGCCGGAGTCTAAACACCCGAACAAGCAAGCGAAGTCTCTCACCCGGACTATTGCCCTTATCATCGAGTGATAGGGCACCCTCTCGAGGACTGCTTCACCTTCAAGAACTGGGTCGAAGATCAGTATCAGCTCGGCAAGTTCGCTCTGTCTGACAACTGGAGGGTAACGCCGCTACAGAAGCACGAACCCAAAGCCACGAGAGCAGAACCAGTTCCACATTGGGCTTGGAAGCGAATTCATACTTGTCACATGATAACAATATCAAAAGAAGAGCCCGAGAACATGGATGACCTGCCCCGGTGCTTCGAAAACAGAAACGATGAGGTGATCTCAGAATTTCCACCAGCACCAAAAGAGCTGGAAGATGGAATCCATACCACCGCGGATAACCTCAAGAAAATTGAGTTGGGGAGGGCGAATGACCCGCGACCGACATTCATTAGTGAGCTGCTGTCTGAAGAAAGGATGGCTGCATTGAAAGACGTGCTGGTACAGCACAGAGATTGCTTGGCATGGAACTATTCCGAAATGCCGGGACTAGATCCAGAAATTGCCGTGCACAAATTGGCAATATCTCCGGACGTCAAGCCGGTCAAAAAAGCACCGAGAAGAATGCGGATCGAGCTGGAGATGAGCATCAACGCCGAGATCAAGAAGTTAATTGAGTCTGGTTTTATCCAGGAGGTTCAATATCCTGAATGGATCGCTAACATCGTCCCGGTGATGAAGAAAAATGGGACAGTGCGCATATGCGTGGACTTTCGGGATCTCAATAAAGCCTGCCCGAAGGATGATTTCCCAGTGCCAGTCACCGAACTGATGATAGACAATACGTCCACTCATGAGGTTTTCTCCTTCATGGACGGCTCATCAGGGTATAATCAGATAAAGATGCATCCCGAAGACCAGAAGCACACCGCCTTCAGGACCCCTTTGGGTATATTCTGCTACAAGGTGATGCCCTTCGGTTTAAAGAACGCCGGTGCCACCTATCAGAGGGCCATGACGAAGATCTTCGATGACCTTATACATGAAATTGTCGAATGTTATATCGACGACCTCGTGGTGAAAAGCAAATCATACGAGGAACATCTCGAGCATATGAAGACCGTATTTCAACGCCTTCGACAATACAACTTGAAGATGAACCCTCTCAAGTGTGCATTCGGAGTTTCCTCGGGCAAATTCCTGGGATTCATCGTCCGACACCGAGGTATCGAAATAGATCCGTCAGATCAAGGCGATCATGGAAATGCCTCCGCCAAGGACTCTCAAACAGCTGCGGTCTCTCCAAGGGAAGCTCGCGTATATAAGGCAATTTATAGCCAATCTTTCAGGCAAGTGCCGTTCTTACAGCCACCTGATGAAGAAGGGAACCCCGTTCATCTGCGATCATAAATGCCAAGATGCGCTGGACGAAATCAAGCAGTACCTCTAGAACCCACCAGTATTGGCTGCTCCGATTAAGGGAAAACCCCTCATTCTTTATACAACCGCCCTCGAAGGTTCCTTAGGCGCATTATGGGCGCAAGAGAACGATCAAGGGAAAAAAAGAGCACTCTACTACTTAAGTCGAGTTCTACTGGGGGCAGAAAGCAACTATTCCCCTATTGAAAAACACTGCCTGGCGTTGATCTTCGCGATAACAAAGCTCAGGCGCTATGCGTTGGCACATGAAGTCCGTCTCATTTCGAAGGTGGACCCTCTTAAATATTTGATGTCGAAGGCCATATTGACAGGTCGGCTCACTAAATGGGCCCTGCTCTTGATGGAGTTCTCGATAACCTATCAGTCTCTCAAGGCAGTGAAAGGCCAGGCCATTGCCGACTTTCTCGCTGAACATCCGATACCTGCCGATTCTCCTCTGAATTGCGATCTTCCAGACGAACATGCGTTTGATGCGGTCGACGGTGGTGATACCCGATGGGAGCTTTATTTCGATGGAGCATCTTCCGTGAAGATGCGCAAACAAAGTACCCCTATAATCAAATCGGAGGTAGGACTCATCTTTGTAACTCCACAAGGAAGGATAATACGTTTTGCTTTCTCCTTAACAGAGCCGTGGACAAACAATGAAGCCGAATACGAAACTTTGATAGCAGGCCTCGAGATCGCCATTAACATGGGAATTGAAAACCTCCTCATATACGGAGATTCCCAACTGGTCGTTAGTCAAGTAAATGGTGACTGCCAGACATGCAAACCAGAGTTGGTGAAGTACGGCGAAAAGGTGCAACAATTGTTGACTCAAATTTCTTCCTACACTTTGGAAAACATCCCGCGTGCGGAAAACAGCAAAGCGGACGCGTTAGCCAAGCTCGCCAAGGAACTGGCCGATGAGAACCTCGATAACGTAAGAATCGTGGTACAAAGCCGTCAGGTGCTTGCCCCAGCGGAAATATCTCCGGAATCACCCGAAGAGAAGGGAGCGACTGAGCAGACGACACTGCAAATAAAAGATCGGGAAATACCGAAGATTGGAGAGAAGTCTTTATAGACTACTTCAAATACCGCCGAACGCCTGAAGATGCGTCCTCAAGACATCAGCTTATGAAACGAGCTCTGTCTTTTGCCTTCGTCAATGATACTCTGTACAGGAGGTCATTCGATTCTTTGTGGTTGAGATGCCTGGGACCTGACGAAGCGAAAAGAGTCGTTCAGGAAGTTCATGACGGACTCTGCGGTTCTCACCAAGTGGGCCCAAAGATGAAGTTGAAAATCAAACGGATGGGCTACTACTGGCCCACGATGATTCAGGACTGCCTCGAATATGCGAAGCAATGCCACTCATGCCAAATCCATGGGGACTTCATCCACCAGCATCCAAATTCACTCCACCCAATGGTGGCTAGCTGGCCATTCGAAATGTGGGGAACTGACATAGTCGGCCCCATCGAACCAACATCATCCAGGGAACATCGTTTCATCCTGGCGACGACTGACTACTTCTCCAAATGGGCAGAAGCAGTACCGTTAAGAGAAGTGAAGACGGAGAATATCCTCCATTTCTTCAAGACGCACGTTCTATATCGGTTTGGAACTCCGCGACGGATCATCTCCGATAACGGGCCAGTTTACAGAAGCCACAAGATCAGTCGCTTCGCGCGGCAACACAATATAGATTGGAGATATTCCTCGGTTTATAATCCGCGAGCTAATGGTCTAGCTAAAACCTTCAACAAAACCTTGACAAAGATCATGAAGAAAACGGTGTCCCGAAATAAGAAGGACTGGCATGAAAGACTGCAAGAAGCTCTTTGGGCGTATCAAACTACGTTCAAGACAGCCACGAACACAACGCCATACGCGTTGGTATTCGGTACAGAAGCAGTACTCCCCCTCGAGATAGAGTTACCCTCTCTACGAGTGGCGGTTCACTACGAGCTAACAGATGAAGAAAATGCTCACCTTCGGCTTGAGGAGCTCGATGCCCTCGATGAGACCCGGCTCATAGCGCAACAAAATCTGGAAACTTATAAAGCAAAGATGACGCGCTCGTATGAAAAATTGACCAGGCCGAGGACATTCCGCTAAGGCGAACTCGTGCTAGTAGTCAAAAGACCTATGATCCCCAATCGCGCCAAGCGGGGAAAATTCGAGCTGAACTATGAAGGCCCGTACATCATAGACAGGGTCTACCAGGGTGGAGCCTATCTACTCATGGATATGCACGGTGAAAGGCCTTACAGGCCAATAAACGGTCGCTTCCTAAAGAAATACTACGCTTAGCGAGTTATTGCCTGGGTCAATGATAGATGACGACGACTATGTCCGCTCGCTATCTTCCTAAGCTCAAACTTTATAAGCAGTAGCCAGCCCTCTCTTGGACGGACCGAAACGTCCTTAAACTAATGGTGGACCGAGACGTCCTTAAACTAATGTCGAAAATACTGCATTTCTAACACGGCAATTTCCCTACCTTTTGCAGTCAAGTAAAGGTATCCGATATTCATATCACACATATTTGCAAAACACATGTAAAATACTGGATTACTTGTACTGTATACTAAAACCGGCACTTTTAGGGAAATTGTGTGTTTTTCATGGCATCGCATCATCCTTGTATTGCGCAACTCTTGTCTGGGGTCTAATGCAGGAAATTCCAGAAGCAAAAGCCCAAAATTGGGAAAAGATCCGATAAAAGAAACGCCAACTCAAAGGCTAAAAGTCTGGTAGCAATACAGAAGGCCTAAGAGAAATTAAAATATCAGAATAAGGCCCATTTGACAGCCCAAGACCATACCAGAGAGATCAAGCCCAGAGGCTTCCAAACCGCCGCGGGAGCCGGCTTGCGCCGCGGAACCGCGGCGGTTTGATGACGTCAGCGGCTCAATTTTTCCCATGTGCCTATTAATAACTGCCAAAGCTTTCAGAAGACCCCAGAAGCTCCACGTGGCACATCTAGAAGGCTCGGCTTAACAAACTTTTGGAGGGAAATTCAAATTTTGGCTTAACAAACTCTTGGAGGGAAATTCAAATTTCGGCTTAACAAACTCTTAGAGGGAAATTCAAATTTTGGCTTAACAAACTCTTGGAGGGAAATTCAAGTTTTGGGTTAACTAACTTGTGGAGGGAAAATTCAAATTTCAATCCTAGATCTAGAATTTTGAGGTCTATAAAATGGAGCCTAGATCTAGGGTGCAAATTGTTCAAGAATCACCACCATCTTCAACCCACAAGTTTAGTGACAAAGCTTGTGCCAAATTCAATCCCCATCCCCAATTCAAAATCAAGATCAAGATCCCGAGAGCAATTTGAGCAAGAGAGCCTTCAACATTTAGAAGCGACGCCGGATTCCAACGGAACAAGAGATCCACGCCGATCCGCGACTCAAGGATCCGAGCGAAGCCGAAATCGACGATCTAGTTCCTTCTTTTTGTAAATTCAAGAGAGTTGTAACGAAATTTATCGATAAATAAAGGTGAATTTTCTATATTCTTGCTTATCTTTTAATTCACGCATAATGATTAGATCTCAATTTGTGATTGTGTTTGTGATCATGATGTTTGAGTAATCTCCGCTCGTGTAGGAGTTATGACGATCTTTAGATGATGATGATTTAGATATTTTTACAATTCTTAAATCCTATAATGTTTGGAAATTCTAGTGAATCAAGTGATTAATGACCTAGTTTCGAGATGATGCTTTCTTGATCGTGTTCACTCGAAACTAGGGAACAACTATTGACCATTTGATTAATTAGAAGCTAGAATTTGAATGCGATCCATCGAAAGGACAAAGGATGGGTTGCGGAATCCCTAATTTTCTCGCAAGATCCTTAACCCTCGATGAATTAACATCGATCTAGTATCAATTCGTTAAAGGATAAGAATGAGTAATTATTAGATCTCATCACATCTATAGATCCGATCTACTCCTACGAGCCATACTTCTAATCTTGATTGTTGGTTGGAAATTATCACACATCTCAATTCTTATTTTTAATGTTTCTTTTAGATCTAGATTTTTCTTACTTCTTGATCTTCAAATGCAAATCATGAATTGTTTTCTTTTTTTTTCCCTAAATTTTCAACTCATCTAATTCGGAAATTGAACGGATTACACTTTCCCTGTGGACGATCCGCACTTACTAACGCGCTACATCCGACACCGTTATTGATTGCGGTCAAAATAATTCTTTGATTGTGAATTCTAAATACAATTTTCTAAACCGACACACAAAGAATCGATCAATCACTCGCTATCTTCCTAAGCTCAAACTTTATAAGCAGTAGCCAGCCCTCTCTTGGACGGACCGAAACGTCCTTAAACTAATGGCGGACCGAGACGTCCTTAAACTAATGGCGGACCGAGACGTCCTTAAACTAATGCCGGACCGAGACGTCCTTAAACCACTACCGCAGCATCTTTAGGCTGACGAGATAAAAAAAATTTAAAAAAATATAATAAACGGTATGTCCATAAGCAAAATGGGCACGGATGAAAATCCGAAAGGGCTCCGTGAGTAAAAACAGCAGGGCTACCAGCGAGTGTTCGTGAAAACCCGAAAGGGCGCGACTTCGTTTAAAAAGAAAGAAAGAGAATAAAAAGAATAAAAAGAAAAAAACGGTATGTCCATAAGCAAAATGGGCACGGATGAAAACCCGAAAGGGCTCTGTGAGTAAAAACAGCAGGACTACCGGCGAGTGTTTGTGAAAACCCGAAAGGACGCAACCTCGTTAAAAGACACTTACAGAATCCCCTCGACCTTGTAAGGAGAAACCACCCGCGTGAGATTCTTACGACTCACAAGGGAGCAGCACACTTAAAGATCCCCACGATTCCTAAGGAGAAAATACACTTGCGAGATCCTCACGACTCGTAAGGAGAACTCTCTTATGGGACCCTGACGGCTCATAAGATTTGAAAGTCTTAAGTTACAGAGACCTAAACCTGTGCTTAAGCAGCCCCCACAACTTCCAATATTGCCCTACAAGTGGTCCAGTACTGGCTCTTGTATACAATCCACGGGCGCGAATAAACATTTCCCTGACCAAGTCCCATCCATGACTGGGGATATGTACGCATGATAAGCAACCCTTGTAGGTCCTCTCGATTTACAAGGAGAAAACCCTCTTGTAAGAATCCTTACGACTTACAGAGGAACACACACTTAGGAATCCTCACGATTCCCAAAGAGAAAATACACCTACAAGATCCTCACGACTTGTAGGGAGAAATACCTTCGTGGGACCCATACGGCTCATGAAGTCAAAAGCCTTAGCTGACAGGATCTTAACCCTATTCGCTAAGCCACCTTTGTTTGACATCGACAGAGGCGAATGATGATTCGCTCCTGGCAATATCCCAGTTGCAGCGGTGCTGATGCCGAAATCGGTGTTTAATTTCAGGTTTACGGTGAAAAGCCAGTAGGCCACACATGCATACGAAATAGCCGAAATGATGGGGCAACTTGCAATAAAAACCAGCAAGTAAAAACGTATGCACACGAAATAGCCGAAATGATTGGTCAACTCGCAATAAAAAGCAGCGAGTAAAAATAAAATAAATAGCCGAAATGATTGGGCACCGCGAAAAATAGCCGAAATGATTGGGCAATCGCGACCTTCACGATATAAAAGCTGAAATGATAGAGCATCGCGGAAATAAAACAAAAAAAAGATGATAAAACTTTGGCTCTACAGCTGAAATCACATCGATCCCTGTACACAATCCAAGGACGCAAACAAAGAGGGAACCATACTTTCCCAGCAGGCTCCGCTAAAAAACGAAGCCAGATCTCGATGGTTCGTTCCAACCCCGAAGAAACTAGTGTCTTCGGCAAATCCTTCGACTCGGGGAAACAAGTGTCTTTGACGAAGAAAATCCTGATTCGCGTCGACTCGCAGAGAAACCAGTGTCTCCGTGGGAAATTCTCGATCCGTTTCAACACCAGGGAAACAAATAATCCTTGGAAAATACCTCAATTCAGGGAAACAAACATCCTTGATGAGAGCCTCCTGATTCGCGTCGACTCGCAGAGAAACCAGTGTCTCCGTGGGAAATTCTCGATCCATTTCAACACCAGGGAAACAAATATCCTTGGAAAATACCTCAATTCAGGGAAACAAACATCCTTGATGAGAGCCTCCTGATTCGCATCGACTCGCAGAGAAACCAGTGTCTCCGTGGGAAATTCTCGATCCGTTTCAACACCAGGGAAACAAATAATCCTTGGAAAATACCTCAATTCAGGGAAACAAATATCCTTGATGAGAGCTTCCTGATTCGTGTCGACTCGCAGAGAAACCAGTGTCTCCGTGGGAAAATTCTCGATCCGTTTCAACACCAGGGAAACAAATAATCCTTGGCAAATACCTCAATTCAGGGAAACAAACATCCTTGATGAGAGCCTCCTGATTCGCGTCGACTCGTAGAGAAACCAGTATCTCCATGGGAAATTCTCGATCCGTTTCAACACCAGGGAAACAAATATCCTTGGAAAATACCTCAATTCAAGGAAACAAACATCCTTGATGAGAGCCTCCTGATTCGCGTCGACTCGCAGAGAAACCAGTATCTCCATGGGAAATTCTCGATCCGTTTCAACACCAGGGAAACAAATAATCCTTGGCAAATACCTCAATTCAAGGAAACAAACATCCTTGATGGGAGCCTCCTGATTCGCGTCGACTCGCAGAGAAACCAGTGTCTCCGTGGGAAATTCTCGATCCGTTTCAACACCAGGGAAACAAATAATTCTTGGCAAATACCTCAATTCAGGGAAACAAACATCCTTGATGAGAGCCTCCTGATTCGCGTCGGCTCGCAGAGAAACCAGTGTCTCCGTGGGAAATTCTCGATCCGTCTCAACACTAGGAAAACAAATAACCTTGGCAAATACCTCAATTCAGGGAAACAAACATCCTTGATGAGAGCCTCCTGATTCGCATCGGCTCGCAGAGAAACCAGTGTCTCCACGGGAAATTCCCGATTCGTCTCAACTCGCAAGATGAAGCTTCAGGCAGCAGGGATTAAAAACTTGTTTCCTGAACAATGGGATCCTGCAAGTCGGTCTAAAACGGTCTCTTGAATACTATTCATGGGTCTCACTCTCCAAAGTCGAATTTCGACAAGGAGGGAAACAACCGCTTACGGGTCCTCTCGACTCGTAAGAGGGAAAAATTCTCTTATAAGATCCTTACGACTTATAAGAGAAAACGCGCTTAGGAATCCTCACGATTCCTAAGGAGAAAATACACCTACGAGATCCTCTCGATCCGTAGGGAGAAAATCTCTATGAGACCCTCACGGCTCATAAAGTTGAAAGTCTTAGGCGGCAGATCTGAACCTGCGGGCTAAGCCATCGCTATCCCTTGGAGAAATCTAGAAGCTTACTTTATTATCTATCGACCCTGTTTATTAAGACAGCATACGCACAATAAAAGAAAGAAGGAAGTGACAGGAAAAACATCCGATTTACATTTGATCAAGCGTTCGAGACACACTCATTCATGCATGTGCAAAAGATTCAGAACAAGGAATAAGACAAACTGAAATGGAAATTTTCTATTCATATCATAAAAAGAGGTTCTTACAATCACGGAGAAATAAATAATAACATTATTAAAAGGTTTACAAAGGTATAACCTCAAACCCAGGACATGGATTGAGGAACTCGAAAGTGACCTTATCTATGACTTTCCAAGCCTCGCGGACCATCCTGGTGTGCTTTCTTTCGCGAGCACAAGCGTCAGGGTCCCCCCTGATGTCTTCCACCCTCCAATAAGCGGCGAGTATGGCAGACTGTTGAAAGACCTCGTGCAAGAGATCGACAAGATTGTCTCGCCGTCTCCTCGAGATTAAGTTCATCAGGTACACCGAGTGCACCTTATCCTCGGCGGCATCCAACGCCCTAAGCGGCACACCGGAACAGAATAGGGGAAGCGCTTCCCAGATGGCTCCCACGATAAGCTTAAGAAGGGAGGAATGTCGGGGAAGCAGTGGACCGTTGTATGCGTCGAAGCGGCTCATGATTTCAGCACACTCCGTGTTTGTGAACTCTCGATTTTGAGAACGGCCAAATCGGCGGATGTCCCCATAAGAGATGATCTCGTCAAGAGCATACATATGGGCGTCCATTGTTCCTGTAAAAGAAGATCAACAGAATTAGCAGACCGACTGATTAAGCGAATTCTTGTTAAAAAACGAGCAAAGAGAGTTAAACTCCTCGAGAGCAATGCTCTACGAATAGGGGTGACGGCTATCAAATTCAATAATAAGGGAAATTTAAAGAAATCCTCCGAGAACTCTGAGATCATTACTATTAATAGATGATATAATCCATTAAATACAAAACTCCATTTTTAATTTTCATTATCCATATTCAAACTCTTAAGAGTTCATCTTTTTTTTAGATCAAAGAGATCTGTGTTTTGCCAAAGATGCAAGGTTCTGTTCATGGGTTAAGAAACCCTGAAACAGATTCCTGAGAGCAAGGCTCTATTTGGTGAAACCCCAAAAGGGTTTTCTTTAGATCAAAGATCTATGAGAGCAAAGCTCTATTAATTAAAATTGATTTAATTTAAGACTAATTCTTACTTAAATTGTTTCTGTTAAAGAAAATCTAACTCAAGGAATTCTTGAAGGCAAGAGCAAAGTTCTGAAGTTTTTGAAAATAAAAATCTTAAAGATGATAATCATCTGTATAGGACCAAAGGTCCTATTTATAGGCATCAAGTGCCCTTTCAACTTCCAAAAGTTGCCGCAACGGTTGGAATTCTGTCATCGTTGTGCTTGCGTTTGGGGCCACGTAAGCGCAACGGTGGGGGGGCATTTGTTTACCCCAATCAGAGCAAAGTTCTGTTCAAATTCCAAGGCGGAAGATGAAGCAACGCTTTATCTTCCCTCAATCAGAGCAAAGCTCTATTTTGAAAATTTAAAATTTAGTAAATGAAGCAACGCTTCAGATTCTTTGCGCCGCGCGCAACGCACCACGTGTCAAAAGCTGATACATCAGCGCAGCGCCCGAGGCAGCGCGTCCAATCAGAGCAAAGCTCTATTCAAAAAACAAAAGGAAGCAACGCTTCAGTTGCGCAAGCACTGCGCCGCGCGACACGTGTCAGCGCAGATGCGCCAGCGCAGATGCGCTGCGTTTTGCGCCGCGCGACACGTGTCAACGCAGTTGCGCTGCGCTGTGCGCTGCTTGACAGGTGTCACGCGCTGGGACGTTTGCGCCAAACAGAATTAAATTCGAGTAAGATTTTTCTGTTCTTGTTAAAACAAGAAGATTGTCTTCTGTAAAACGGAAGCCCTTGGATCAAAGATCAAACGGTGGAGAAAATTCCCCAAATCACTCAGAGAAAGATCTCTTTAACAAATTTATGGGCACTATATAAAGGTCCCTAGACCTCAATTCAAAGGCATCAACATTTTGGTGAGAAATCAAAATTTTCAAACAGAGAGAACTCTGAAGAAATTTCAAGAAAGATGGTAAAAGACCTTTCAGATAGAAGAATTTCTTCTAATAGATCATTGATCTAAGAACAAGATCAATGATCTTTAATAAAAAGAAATAAAAAATAGTGCTTTGCACTTTTTATGAACCTCTGGTTCCCTGAAATAAGAAAAAACAAGAGAAACTTGTTTTCTTTGAACTAAATTAGATCAAGAAAACAAACAGTGCTTTGCATTTTTTTATGAACCATTGGTTCTGGAATCTAAAAGATTCCCAAATTAATAGCGCCTTGCACATGCAAAACTGCACTGTTGCACTCTTGGGTTGGCGCAAGCCACCAGAGAGCGCCACGTGTCAGTATCTGAACCATTTGCGCTATACGCTTTGAAATAGAGCCTTGCTCTATGAAACTGGCGCAACTCACCAGAGCGCGCCACGTGTCAGCAGCACAGCAGCGCAGCGCATTGGCGCAGTGCACTGCGCTTGCATGACACGTGTCCTCACCACAAGCGCTTGCGCTCTTTGATTGGCGCAAAGCGCCTGACAAATGCAATACATTTCTTTTGCTAAAAGGCCAAGCCCAAGTCAAAAAGACCTAGCAGGCCAAAATAAATTGCAAAGCAATAAATGGGCAGAGCCCAGGTAAAATTGATGCTCTGCATCTTTTATAAAAGGGCAGAGCCCAAGTAAAATTGATGCTCTGCATTATTTATAAATAGGCAGAGCCCAAAACAAATTGATGCTCTGCATCCTTTATGGGCAGAGCCCAAACAAAAATAAAAAGTAATGCAATGCATTATTTAAACATGGGCAAAGCCCTAGCACAGGTCTAATAGACCAAAAATAAATAAAAGCGTTGAATATTTTTCAACTGGACTTAGCCCAATCATGGCCGTAAGTCCTCAAATTAAATTGACTGAGCACAGCTGCTCTCTTAAATCAATTTTCGACCGGTTCGAGGGTATATCTCCGAACTCCTTTGACTCCTATCGTTGTAATCCTTCAACGATGTCAGAGAGGTGACGGGTCCCGACAACCACACATCAACATGGACTGTGGGGTCCTTAAACTCATGCACTTAAGCGTCCTTAAACCAAAAGATGGATTGTGGGATCCTTAAACCCGCGGACTTATGCGTCCTTAAACTAAAACACGGACTGTGGGGTCCTTCAACCCACGGACTTAAGCGTCCTTAAACTACCTATGGACCACCATGTCCCTAAACTGGAATATGGACCCCCATGTCCCTAAACTGGCAATGGACCGCAATGTCCTTAAACTACCTATGGACCACTACGTCTCTAAACTGGAACAATAGAGCCTCCAAATGCTCTTTTGTCGGATCTAAACGATCCCGTTTAAGTTGATCTTAGCCTTAAATATGGCTAACGTATCCTTAAAGCTTCAAACAGACTTTAGTCCCAAATTGGACTATAGATCCCCCAATCAACTTTGGTTCAAGGGTACATCTCTGAACTCCTCTGACATCTGTCGTTGTAATTCTTCAACGTCGTCAGAGAGGTGATGGGTCCCGACGGCCATACATGCAATGGACCACCATGTCCCTAAACTGGAAATGGATCTAGACTATCCCGTTACGTTGATCTTAGTCTGGAAATTAGACTAACGTATCCTTAACAAACGTTTAAGTCGATCTTAGCCTCAAAAGGGCTAACGTATCCTTAAACCAAAACCTAAAACCCAAATCTAAGAAAATACGGATTTGGACTAATCCACGTCCTACAGGCGACGAAATAAATAGTCTCCGTATACAATCCACGGGCAACCACAAACAAAACAAACACACACGATACGAAGTGAAATTCTAGAGAAGGAGAAAGTGGTTACCGCGATGCGGTAGCGTAATTAACTGCAGGGGCTTGCGCCTGTAGGGAAGAGCGTCCCCACAATCAAAAACCCCTCTAGCGAGGGGGAATCTGACGAAGTCTGTTACATCGACCGCATCCGTCTAAACCTCCGATACACGGTGCCATAAATCAACTTGGCATCTTCGGAGAGGTAGACGGATAAAACCCTATAGCATCTGCCCCGAATCTCAGGCAAGACGTCCATGTCTTGGCCGACTTTCGGAGGGGAACACCCATTGATTAATTATTTAATTAGAATTTAATTCTATTAATTCAAAGAGCTTAGGAACCAACACGTGTCTGCACGTGACCTTTGGTCACGTGTGTGCACGTGATGCCCCATTGGGGCATTCCTTGCTGTTTTATAATATTTTTTAATTCCTTTTAGTGGGTTTAAAGGCCCATCATATGTGGTCACGTGACCCTTTTTAATTATTTATTATATTAAGTGCTTACAGGCTTTGCCTATAAATGGTCACGTGTGGGCACGTGATGCCTCATACCTTTTGATACCGGATGAATTGTGCGGCCCATAATATATCAAATCGAAGGATTTTTCGAGACGCTTTCGATTCTATCAGAATTTAGCTATTTCTTATTCGGGAGTTTGTCAAAATACAGTCCGGAAAATACCGGTTCGCATTTTCTTAAGCATATCGCTGCCATTTGATACCTTAGGCTCTTTGCGCAGAAATTTTTGGCGGGAACAAATGCCCCCCACTACTTTGCCCACGTAAGTATGCACGTGGGTGAAGTAGTGCAGAGTTACGCATGGCAATAGAATTGATGGCTTAGGAGACAAGTTTAGGGTTCTTGTAACCTAAGACTTTTTTCATCTTCATGAGCCGTAAGGGTCTCAAGAAGGTTTTTTCTCCCTACAGGTCGAGAGGATCCCGCAGGTGTATTTTCTCCTTAGGGGTCATGAGGACTCCTAACTGCATTTTCCCTTGAGAGTCGTAAGGATCTCACACGAGAATTTTCTCCCTTACAAGTCGAGAGGACTCATAAGTGATTGTTTCTCTCCTTATCGATGTTTGACTTCGGGGAGTGTGGCCCGTAGATAGTCCATCTCGATCTTTTTGTAGAGTAGTAATGGCTTAGGAGACAGGATTAGGATCTGCCACCTAAGACTTTTCAACTTTATGAGCCGTGAGGGTCTCATAAAGACTTTTCTCCCTACGAGTCGAGAGGATCCCGTAGGTGTATTTTCTCCCTAGGAGTCGTGAGGACTCCTAAGTATGTGTTTTCTCTTGAGAGTCGTAAGGATCTCACAAGAGAATTTTTTCCGCTTACAAGTCGAGAGGACTTGTAAGTGGTTGCTTCCCTCTTTGTCGATGTTCGACTTCGGAGAGTGTGACCCGTGAATAGTATGCAAGAGTTCATCTTGGACGGACTTGCAGGGCCCCAGTGCTTAGGAAACAGTTTTTTTTAATCCCCATTACCTAAGGATTTGCCTTACGAGTCGAGACGAATCGAGAATTTCTCGTAAGGATGTCCTAACGTCACAGTTAACCTCTGCTCTTTACGACAAAGTCCGTTAGGGTCTGTGGTACTAGGATTTTGTCCGTCGTACTGTCGCGTTGAATGATGTATTCCTCGATAGGCAATCTTGCTGTTCGAGCAGCCTTGTGACTATCGTGTCTCTGATCCCTTCGGGGGCTGGACAAGACGTCTTCAAGCAATCTTCCTAGGCAGTTTGACCATCAGAAGATCAAGCGTTAGGAATTTTACCATGCCGCTTTTTACTTGAGGTTAGGCTCATTTTGGAGAGCCCCGATGAGTCATAACCACTCCACGCTGGTATGGGATGATCTCCGATAGTCTTTCAGGTTTTATATGAGTTGCCGTCAAGACCCTGAAGCTAGGAATTTGGCCTTTGCTTCGTTTGCTGGCACTGCGTATGCTGTATCGAGACGAATGTGGCGGTTGTCTCTAAGTTGTTGGTGAACCGTCGAGGCTTGGAACTGGTAATTTTGTTGTGGCTCCGTTGTTTGATTGTCGCGTCTGAACCCTGCTGGAGGAAGAACGCTGTGGTGACATCTCGTCTGCTGTATCGAGACGAACGTCGAGGTGGTGACCACTCCGCGCTGATGTGAGATGATCTCTGATGGTCTTTCAGGTTTTATATGAGTTGCCGTCAAGACCCTGAAGCTAGGAATTTGGCCTTCGCTTCGTTTATTGGCACTGCGTCTGCTGTATCGAGACGAATGTCATGGTGGAGCTGGGATTTTGCCGTCACTCCGCTTTGTTTCGACCATGAGGTCTTCTGTTGACGTTGCATCTGCATCCTGATGGACCGCGAGGGAACGCCGTTGTTGACATCGCGTCCGCTGTAACGAGACGAATGCTGAGGTAGAGCTGGGATTTTGCCATCACTCCGCTTTGTTTCTACCGTGAGGTCTTTTGTTGACGTTGCATCTGCATCCTGCTGGACTGCGAAGGAACGCAGTTGTTGACATCTCGTCTGCTGTATCGAGGCGAATGCTGAGGTGAAGCTGGGATTTTGCCGTCGCTCCGCTTTGTTTCGACCGTGAGGTCTTTTGTTGACGTTGTATCTGTATCCTGCTGGACTGCGGAGGAACGCCGTCGTTGACATTTCGTCTGCTGTAACTAGACGAATGCTGAGGTGGAGCTAGGATTTTGCCGTCACTCCGCTTTGTTTCGACCGTGAGGTCTTTTGTTGACGTTGTATCTGCATCCTGCTGGACCGCGGAGGAACGCCGTCGTTGACATCTCGTCTGCTGTAACGAGACGAATGCTGAGATGGTCTCTAGGTTGTCTGTGAACCGTCAAGATTTGGAACTAAGGACTATGCCGTGGCACCGTTTGATTGTATAGCATCTATGTCCTGCTGGAATGAGGAGGCACACCATTGTTGGTCTCCAGGCTGTAGATGTGGTCATTGAGATTTGGAACTATGGACTTTGTTATGGCTCCGTTTCATTGCGACTCTGAGCTCGGTTGTTGACGTCACGTCTGCGTCTGGTTGGAGTGAGGAGAAACGTCGTTGGTGATCTCTAAGTTGTCGATATCGATGTCGAGACCCTGAAGTTAGGGATCTTCCTTTACTTCGTTTGTTGACATTGTGCCTGCAATATTGCGACAAATGTCGAGATTGTCTCTAGGTTGTCTATGAACCGTCGAGATTTGGCTTCACTTTCTGATGGAGCCTGTTGGGAAGGTATGGTTCCCTCTTTGTTTGTAACCCTGGATTGTATACAGGGATCGATGTGATCTCACCTATAGGGCAAAAAGTTTCATTCTTTCATCATTCATTTTTTTATTCTTTCCGCGACGCTCTATCATTTCAGTTTTTTATATCGCGAAGATCGCGATTGCCCAATCATTTTGGCTATTTTTCGTGGTGGCCAATCATTTCGGCTATTTTTCTTCTTACTCGCTGCTTTTTATTGCGAGTTGCCCAATCATTTCGGCTATTTTTTTTGTTTTACTCGCTGCTTTTTATTGCGAGTTGCCCAATCATTTTGGCTGTTTTTGTATGCATACATTTTTACTTGCTGATTTCGTTGCAAGTTGCCCCATCATTTCGGCTATTTCATATGCATTTTTGGCTTGCTAATTTTTTTATCGCGAGTGTGGAACTTGGAATCTGATGCCAATCTTAGCATCAGTATCGCTATGACTGGAATATTGCCAGGAGCGAATCATCATTTGCCATGAAAGGACTTGGAATTTGATACGGATTTAGGCATCAGCATCGCTACAACTGGGATATTGCCAGGAGCGAATCATCATTTGCCTTTGTCGATGTCGAACAAAGGTGGCTTAGCAAACAGGGTTAGGATCCCGTCGACTAAGGCTTTTGACTTCATGAGCCGTAAGGGTCTCATAAAGGTGTTTCTCCCTACGAGTCGTGAGGATCTCGCAGGTGCGTTTTCTCCTTAGGAATCATGAGGACTCCTAAGTGTCTGTTCTCTTATAAGTCGTAAGGATCTTACAATAGTGTTTTCTCCTTATGAGTCGAGAGGACTCACAAAGGTTGTTCACCATGCGAACATATCCCTAGTCACAGATGGGACTTTGTTAGGGAAATGTTTATTCGCGCCCGTGGATTGTATACAAGGGTCAGTATTGAGCCGCTTGTAGGGCAGAATCAGGGGTATGACTGCTTAAGAACAGGTTCAAATCCCTGTAGCTTAAGACTTTCGAATCTTATGAGCCGTGAGGGTCTCATAAGAGGGTTCTCCTTACGAGTCGTGAGGATCTCGCAAGTGTAATTTCTTCTTAGGAGTCGTGGGGATTCCTAAGTGTGTTGCTTCCTTTGTGAGTCGTAAGGATCTCACGCGGGTGGTTTCTCCTCACAAGGTCGAGAGGACCTTGCAAGTGTCCTTTAACAAGGTTGCGCCCTTTCGGGTTTTCACAAACACTCGCCGGTAGCCCTGCTGTTTTTACTCACGGAGCCCTCTCGGATTTTCATCCGTGCCCATTTTGCTTATGGACATACCGTTTTTTTTGAACGAGTTTGCGCCTTTTCGGGTTTTCACAAACATCGCCGGTAGTCCTGCTGTTTTCACTCACGGCGCCCTTTCGGGTTTTCATCCGTGCCCATCTCGCTTGTGAACGTACCGTTTTTTTTACTACGTCGGCCTGAAAATGCCGCGGGTTGGGAGTAGTTTAATGACGTTTCGGTCATTTGCAAGTTTTAGGATATTGCGGTCCGCCGTTGCCGTATTTGAGGCGAATTTTTGGTTTACGGACTTTTCGGTCCATGGGGCTTTCCCTATGAATGAGCATGATGCCCCCGGCATATCCATCTTTCTCGGAGCGTGTGGTTGTGGCGGGCTCACCTTCCAGTTTTTGGACAACGCGAACTTGCCATGTTGGTGTTGGTCTTCAACCCAGTTTTTGAAGACGTAGCAGTTTTCGATCGGATGACCCAATACTTGGCGGTAAGGGCAATAATTAGAATTGTTGACTTCATTCAGTTGTAGCTGGTGTTTCGGCTCCGGTAGAGTGATAAGCCTGTTGCGCACTGCTAGTTCGAACAGCCTCCTTGTTTCATCCCGGGGAAATGATTAAGATCGTTTCAACTTTTCATAGAGGGGTTGCCGCTTGTTGCTTTGGTGAACAACCGGTCTAGGGCCACTCTATTGTTGTTGAGCGTTGGCGACGAAGGCCGTTTTTTCCTTCCCTTTATCCTTTTTGTTCGATCCCTTGTTTGCGGGTCCGAGATTCTTTCAGGGTAGCGTGCGATTGCACGGCTGAATGTTCTCGCAGCTCCTCAATTCTTTCGTTTTAGAGATGGATTCCTTGAAGAGAGGGTCGATGGCTACTTTTCGTCAGAGTCGCTCCCAAATGTGAGAACTCGCGGTCCCTCGGGATTAACCCTATGATAATTGCCGGCAATTCTTTTACGCTCATCTGTCGCATTTTTCTGCTGTCTACGAGCTTCACGCTTTGTCATGTTGAAGTGTTGCCTGTGAGCGACATACCCTTGCCACCAACACTTAAAGGAGTTGCAGTCCTCAGTAGGATGTGCGATCTCCGGATGATATAAGCAGAAGTTAGGATGCACGTCCGCTTCATCAAGATGTATATCACCAGGAGAATTTTCTCTGAAAGAGGGCAGCCTCATCCCCATCGATATGGCTTTGGCGAATTGTTTCCTTATCTTGATCCTGATTTCATTTGCGGTGGATGTACTTTGATCTGGTGGGAGTGTTTCGACCTTTTTGTCTAGTCGCCGGCGTTTGGCCTTTTCAAATATGGCCATCTCACGCTCCCGATCGGCTTTACTTTTTAAATGAATTTCACTCAGGAAGGCATTGATCATTTCGTCTGACGGCCATAGAAGTTCTGGTTCAGGACCTGCCCCCCGTCTCTCGGTGCAAGGGGCTTCTTTATCGTCTATCGACGAGTGAGAGATCACATAGAAGCTTGCCACATAATCCTCAGGTTCATCCGACGAGTCTTTGTCATCATCTCCGTCCTCATGGACGTGGCTGAGGAATTCTCGGAGTGTGACTGGGGTCCGCGTCTTCTGATTATATTCTTCCAGTGCGTCAACATGTTTTTGCAGATCCGTGCGCTTGTTATCTAACTTCGCGGGCTTTTGGGTCTTCTCCTTCTTCTTCGAAGACTTTGACGGCTGCGTCTGGGTGTTTTGCCCTCTGCTATCAATTCTCGGTGTTGGGCGTGGTTTCAGCATCCCATCAATGACCTCGGGCTCTGGCGGACTTTTCCACCTGACGGCTGGGCATGTGTGAAGATCCTTCAGCATTCTTTCGTCTTGGTTGAAAGAGCGACCTCCCATGGAGCTTTTTCTATAAAAGAGCACGATGCCCCCGGCGTGTCATCTTTTTTAGGGGCATGAGGTTGTGGCGGGTTCACCTTCCAGTTTTCGGATAATGCGAACTTGCCTGGTTGGTATTGGTCCTCAATCCAGCCTTTGAAAACGAAGCAATCTTTGATTGGATGGCTTACTGCTTGATGGTAAGGGCAGTAATTAGGATTGTTGAGATCGCTTGGCTGCAATGGACGTTTTGGACTCGGCAGATTGATGAGCCTGTTGCGCACTGCCAGCTCGAACAGTCTTCTCGTTTTATCCTGAGGAAACGAGTAAGGACGTCCTAGTCTTTCCTCAAGGGATGGGCGTGGACGCATATTGTTTCGACGAACAACCGGCTTTAAGTTGCTCAGCTGTTGTTGAGTATTGGCGATGAAAGTTGCTTTTCCTTTCCCTTTTTCATTTCGAGAGTCCGTCTTTGGAGGAGATGATTTATGACCCATCTGGTCCATTTGGGCCAACTTTTCAATTAAGGCCTAGAACGTGGTCGGCTTGAAGAACATCATGAATTGGGAGTTAGTTGCATGAGGATCCAGAGTGTCCACGAACATGCCCACCGCCGGTGCTTCTTCGATGCGCTGTTCGCATTTCGACCATAGATTCCGCCATCGTATTGCGAATTGAACCCATGTCTCACCCGGCTTTACTCTGCCGTTGATCAATGTCGTGATCGAGGTGCGTTCACTGGCTCTTGCGAACCGTTGAGTGAATATCAACTCCATTTCTGTAAACGTTTTGACAGAGTCATCGGGAAGCTCCGAGTTCCATTCAAAAGCTATCTCCGACAGGTTACTAACAAACTGGCGGAGCAAAAGCTTATCATCGCCGCTGGTGTTGCCACAAAGAGCCCTGAACCGAGCTACATGTTGATGTGGATTCCCCGTCCCTTTATATACATGGAACTTAGGGTTCGTATATCCCGGCGGGTATCTTATTTGGTCATACCAACCCGGATAGGGTCGTCTAGTTTTGACAACTTGGCCGGCCGCTTCATTCGCCTGGTGAGCTCGTATTTGCTGAGCAATATAATCATCAAGCGTGGCTTTTGAGATGGTTTCCTCCTTGGCTGCTGAACAAGCCGGAAGGGGATTTAACGTCTTCGCTTGGTCATCTTCAATAATGACCGGAAGGTCTTCAGCTGGAGGATCCGGCTATAACATCATCCCGACCATGCCTTGGAAGAGAAGCGCCATTCATTTTATTTTGGCAGCTTGTTCTGCTGCTTCTCTGTCCTTCTTTTCGAGGATTCTCCGAAGAAACTCGGCATCAGTTTCCTGCTCACGGCGCTGCTCTGATGACGCCTCCGGGCTTTCTTTTGGCCCGGTGAGTATGGCCATTTGCGTCAGTATTTCTTGAAGCTTCTGTTGCTGCTCCTGGGCTTTTGTTACGGATCGGGTGAGCGGTCGGTGACCCGTCGAAGCGCGACTATCCTCTTTCCCGGATGCCATATAGACAGTGTGCACCACCATGCCCCCAGACTTGGGGTGTTTAGATTCGGTGTCTTTGCGATTTGCCAAAGACGTAGGGATCTTCTCCGACCTCCTTCTTTTGTGGGCGGTCGAAGTTGAGGGGGCCGTTGTAGTGGGCACCAAAGTAGCTGTCGCTTTTTGTGTCTTGACAGAGTAGTCCTTCTCCTGCCGAACCTTCATTTTTTTTTTGTCGGCGAAGATAGTCTTGATCCATCACGGAGTCTTGGACTTGACGCCAGACCTTGTAAATTTTAGAGGACAGCCGATGAGGGGGCTGCTCCAGCTTCACCTTTGGGGCATTATCCACAAGTGGAGGAGATCTTTTCAAAACGGCAGTTGGCGAGTTTTTGCGCACCCTTCTTATCGGTTCAAAGCTATTCCCAGTCAGAACAGCAGCATTGATTTCCACCATCAGAGCTGGCGGAGTTAGCCCAGAGGGGGAGTTGCCCCCAGCCTTCCTTACCCGGCGCCAGTGACGACGGAGAGCATGTCGTGCGATTGGAGTTGGTTTAGCCGTTGGGGTGATCTCCTCATGCCCCCTGTGTTGGTCAGAATTCGCTGGTATCAGCCTTTTAAATACCGACGTCCGTTGAATGGGGACGACCAACCTATCAAAAGCAGACTTCCGAGTAGGGGAAGCAACCTTGGTGATTTCGCCTGGAACGGGAGCAGAAATAGTCAGTCTTGTGAAGACCGACCCTTTGGCAGGAGAAGCCGCCTTGACGATTTTGGGAGCAGGGATGGCTATCCTCTTCGGGATAACGCCTTCTGGTATTGCAGGCTTCTTCATGGGCCCGTTGGAGCTCTGGCCTAGTCTGTTAAAAACCGAGGCAGTGGAGTTGGGCGACCCGTTGAGAGGGGCCGCAGTAGTAGCAACCCGATCGAATACAAATGTAACACCCGAGCCCAATGCTACTAATTTTAGTTACCGTTTGAACGTAGTGTGGCACTTATTTCATTTATCTTGCTTGATTGTTACTTATTGTAATTTTACCCCGTCAATTCATTTCTGCATATAACAATTTAAGGCATCTAAAATAAAATTAAAAATATTCGTCATGGCCTGCTTGACACCCCTAACCCTGTTGTAGCGTCCGTGCATCGTGTTCTCGTCCCGTTCGGTGAAACGGGCGAGTTTGGACGACTACGCGCACGTACGTGTGTCCGTTTTGGGGGTATGCTTTTTGATTGTAAAATACTTCATTTTAAATTTTGGATCCCGCCTAAAATTTTCTTATTTCAATTTCAAATTTTTGGACCCGACTCGGACGCAATTTGGAAATATTTTACTTTGCGCCAAATCCCAATTTCTTATTTTTTTAAAACCGTCGAATATTTTATTTAACCCTCAGAATATTTCTTTCGTTTCCTTAAAAATCTTTTTCTCTCTCTTCTTTCTTTTTTATCCCAGCTAATCAGATTTCTCATAATTTCGTGGGCCCCACTTTATCTCTCTCTCTCTCCCCCTCTCTCCCCATCTCTCTCTCTCTCTCCTTATATATCTCTCTCTCCTCTATATATAATTCTTTCTCCTTCCTCAAAATTTCCTTCAGCAGAAACCCTGCGTCGCGAGCCTTAGCCGCTTCACCCCTTCGCCGCCGCAGCCCCAACGCCGACGCCCTCAGCGCCGACTTCATTGCCTCCCCGCCCTCGTCGTCTACCTCATCTCCACCTCCTCGCCTCTGTTCCTTTCCCGTGACCGCCTCGCCTCCAACCTATTGTTCCTCGCCTCCTCAACCTTCGCCGTGTCACCTTCGCTGCCACCTCCTTCCCGACCTTGTCACCCCCTTCGACTACCATCTTCCTCTTCTTAACTTCAAATCCAAAACCCTGCACCCAAAGCTTCGACGACCGAGCACCTGCACGAGGGAACTGCGCCCCCTGCACACGGCAGCGCCGCCGGAAATCGCTGCCGACGACCCGTCTCCGTGCCCTGGCCACCGCGCACACCCCTCCGTGAGTGATTCTCCCTCTCCTTTTCTCCTTTCTTCTTCTTTCTCCCTGCTCATGGTTCTTGATCTGCAGTTTCGGTCGCCGTTATCGCAGGACGACCGTCGGAGCTCCGTCGACGTGGTCGACCATCACCACCCCACCACAGATCCTTGTGAGCACCCTCGTCGCTATCCTCCTTCTCTTCTCTCTTCTTGATTCTTCTTTTGTCGTTTCATAAATTCTTGAAAATTGTAGATTCGCTGTTTTTGGGTTTGCCGGAATCCGGCCGTGCCGGCGACGTGTCCTGACGATCCAGCGAAGTACTCTGATCTGTGTGGTTCCACTGTTCGTCGTTTGGGTTCATTCCGTGAACCGTGCGCCCGTCGCGAGTTTCCCCGCCGACGTTTTACGTTCCGTATTCCCGGTTCGCGACCCGTCGAGACAAGTACCCCTTGCTACATGCTAAACAATATTTACATATACTTGATGACACCCTAAACCTGTAGTTTTAACTTTAGTACGATCATTTCCCATTTTCGTGTTCAATATTGTTATATATCATTTTGTCTTTCAAACTTGGAACCTATATATATATCATTGCACCCACAAAATTCTTAAACTGGTTAACATGATTTAACGGCCCTAACTGTCATATTGTATTCTTATAATATTGATAACACCTCGGACACACAATTGATAACTGTGCTGCTAATTAGTCAATGCTTCTTTATTGTTTAATTCGTTGCTTAAATCTATGTTGTTGATGACCATGCTTGATTATGTAACTGAGTATGAGCACACCCATGATATCGTTTACATCTTGACCTGATTGCTACATACATATTGATTTACCCGACATGGTACCGTATACTGCTTGACTTGACCTAATATACCATGACTTGACTCGTTACCTGATCTTGTGTCTAATGCCAACAAACCTGACATGTAGTCCTCATGGACCGTTCCTGTTGTCTATCTAGACAAACCTGTTTACCTGATCCTGTGTTGGCATTAGTTCTGATTACGGGATACCTGACTTGACATACACTTATAACTTGGGGGTATGGGGAAATCAAAGGTGAAACCTGACTTGTAACTCAACAGTTCGCTACCTATTCTGATCAGTTTTAGAGGCTAGGCCAGCCTTGGAATGATGATGCTGACATCATTCATCTGTACACATTCCTGTTTAGTGCCTAGCGGCATGTCTCGGTTTCAGCCCGAGAATCTGGGGCTGTGGTCCCGGGTATGTACGGGATACTATTGAGTTATATCGATGATTCATCAATTTGGTTTCAAAGACTTTAGAACAGAAAACCTGATAGAACAGTTTAGTTTACCCACTGTACTGCTCTGATTTATGTTATTGTACCCTTGCTTTATTCATGTTTATATTCGCATTGCCTGTTACCCTGTTATTATGTTATTACTTGATGACTTGACGCGCTGACGTCTGGGTTTTGCATGGCCCAGATTCTGTACCACTGTCGCAGTCCGAGCAGGAGTACTTCAGCCGACAGGCTGAGCTGTGAGTGTCAGCAATAGTTAGTTTTCTTTCCTGCATTTTATTCCTGATGTGAGCCTGCATTATGGGACGTACATTCCGGTTATTTTGTATTGGATCTTTCGCTTCCGCATTTTATTATTCTTGACTCATGCTATCTTGGATTATGGACATGTTTTAGATAGTTTTATTTTGTTCTTGATATCTCTACAGCCGTAATGTGACTGTCGATGGATACTTCCTACCCACAGGTAGCATGGTTGGCTATGTCATGTGCTCATTTTAGCGTACTCTGGGAAGCGGGGCGTGACAACCAACTTCTTGGGAGCTTCTTGTGACGGTACAGGGGCATTGAAGCTCATGGGTGGGAGCATGGTCCCGAAGAATAGTCCAGTGGTAGCTTGAGTTACCTGCTCCACTAGTATCTTGAAAAGGGAGGCCGCTTGGGGTCCGTAAGTCGTTCCTCCAGCAAGGACGGAGTGAGAGTTGCAGTTGCAGGTAGTGCAGTTTGAAGCCATTGATCTTCTGTTTTCTACACGGAGCAAGACACCAAATCTAAGTACCTCGAATCCACAGGCAACCATAGCAAACCGCGATTCATTCGCGAACACGACACACGAAGTGTGGAGTGGAAAGAGGAAGACGTCCCACCGGGCGTGCCAGAATCTGTTCCCCTCCGAAAGATGGCGCGACGCAGGGACGTCTTGCCTGAGATTCGGGGCAGATGCTAATTGGTGCTATCCGTCCACCTGTCCGAAGATGCCAAGTTGATTTATGGCACCATGTATCGAAGGTTTAAACGGATGCGTCCGATGTAGCAGACTTTGTCAGATTCCCTCTCGCTTGAGGGGTTTTTGATTGTGGGACGCTCTTCCCTGCAGGTGCAAGCCCCTGCAGTTAATTACGCTACCGCATCGCGGTAACAACTTTCTCCTTCTCCAGATGGTCACTTCGTGTCGTGTGTGTTTGTTTTGTGTTTGGTTGCCCGTGGATTGTATACGGAGACTAATTTATGTTGTCGCCCGTAGGGCGTGGACTAGTCCAAATCCGTATTAACTTAGATTTGGGTTTGGGGGTTTGGGTTTAAGGATACGTTAGCCTCATTTGAGACTAAGATCAACTTAAACGTTTGTTAAGGATACGCTAGTCTAGTTTTAGACTAAGATCAACTTAACGGGATCGTTTAGATCCAACAGGAGAGCAATTGGGGTCCCTATTGTTTAGTTTAGTGACATTGCGGTCGATAGGTAGTTAAAGGACATTGCGGTCTAATGTTAGTTTTAAGACATTGCGGTCAAGGTTAAGGACATCATAGTCCGTGGATTTAAGTACTTCACAGTCCGGCGTTAGTTTTAAGACATCACGGTCAAGGTTAAGGACATCATAGTCCGTTGTTAGTTTTAAGACATCCCGGTCAAGGTTAAGGACATCATAGTCCATGAGTTTAAGGACTCCACAGTCCGTATCAATGTGTGGTTGTCGGGACCCGTCACCTCTTTGAAGACGTTGAGGAATTACAACTACAAGTATCAAAGGAGTGAAGAGATGTACCCTTGAACCAAGGTAGATTAAGTGATCTGTAGTCCAATTTGGAACCAAGACCAATTAATTATATTATGAGCCCATTGGCTCAGTTAAGTCTGAATTGAGGACTTATGGCATTCTTGGGCTAAGTCCAATCAAGTTTGGAATACTGGCCCTCTGTTGGTACATTAGACATATTCAATTGAAGGGGAGGCTTTACCTCTGGAAAATTAGCCAATTGGGCTAAAGCTAGTGTTAAACACTAAAGACCAACAGTGTTGAACACTGGAAATAAGATTATCAAATTAGTGTTAAACACTAAAAAAAATTATGATTCTCAAATTAGTGTTAAACACTAACAGATAACAGTGTTAAACACTGTCAACAAAATTATCAGATTAGTGTTAAACATTAACAGAGGGGGGATCTCGTGGGAGCACGTGATGGCACCAAAAAGTGGGGGCAGATCCCCTTCATTTTGTTCTGCAGATAAGTGTTTAACACCTTTAATTCTCATAGCCATCACGTGTGGGCACATGATGGGTGCTCATGCCCTGATTTATTAGAATATTCATTAGGGATCACGTGATGACACGTGAGGGCGCCCAGCGCTTCTTTCCTGTGGATCTTTACAAGGGTCACGTGGGGACAAGTGACCCTGGTTCTTTCCTGTTTAAAGATCTGTTTGTCTTTTAAAAATTAAATTCTTCATAGGGTTAAACCCTAGCAATAACTTTAGAGGAATTAAATTCCCACTTTCTTTTTGAAGAATTATATTCTTAGATAGGGATAAACCCTAATTTACATTCTGTAGGAATTAAATTCCCACTTTCTTTTTGAAGAATTATATTCTTATATAGGGTTAAACCCTAATTTACATTCTGTAGGAATTAAATTCCCATGTATGTGAAGAATTAAGTTCTGGCATTGGGTGAAACCCTAATTTCTTTTTTAAGGGAATTAAATTCCTGTGAGTTTGAGAGAATTAAGTTCTCAATTAGGGTTAAACCCTAGTTCTGTCCATTTTGAAGGAATTAAATTCATATAATTCTAGGAGAATTAAATTCTCATATAGGGTTGAACTCTAGTTTTCTTTTTAGAGGAATTAAATTCCCATATATGTAAAAGAATTAAATTCTTGCCTAGGGTGAAACCCTAATTTCATTTTTTTAAGAGGAATTAAATTCCTGTGAATTTGAGAGAATTAAATTCTCAATTAGGATTAAACCCTAGTTCTGTCTATCTTTAAGGAATTAAATTCTTGTAATTCTAAGATAATTAAATTCTCATATAGGGTTGAACCCTAGTTTTGTTTTGGGAGAATTAAATTCTCTAAACTCAATTCCCCCTCTAAGCTTTAGATCTGCATGGCAGGATCTCGACCCAATGAGAATTAAATTCTCAACTTATGGGGAGATATGCGCTTTGCAAATCTTCAACTAGGGGAAGAACCAAGTTCTTTGGAAAAGAGTTAAACTCTTAGATTTTTGAGAATTAAATTCTCTTTTTCTGAAGTTTTGATTCCTTTTCTTTTTCTCACATAGGGTGTTCTTTCTTGAGAATTAAATTCTCCTCTCTTTTTTCTCTCTATTGTTGTTATCTCCCAAAAACGTCCATCCCTTCTCTTCTCTTCTTGGCTCCTATTTATAGGAGAAAGAAAAGAATCTATTTGTTTTGTGAATCTTTCATTGAAAGATTTTAGTTTTTTTTGTAACCAACATGATCTTTTAGATTTTTACTCACCATTGGATTTTTAATCCAAAAGATCTTTTATCTGTTATTCAATTTTCAGGGAAATCTTTCCTTGTATAAAATCTTTCCATAAACTGGTGATTTTTAATCCAACGATACTCCATTTTACAGAACACCATCCTTTTTGTTTGGAAAGATTTAAAGAAATATTTTTCCAGTTAGGATTTTTGATTTCCCTTAATTAGAATTTAATTCTATTATTTCAGAAATTTTAGGATCCCATCACGTGTTGACACGTGACCCCCTCGATTAAGCATTTAATTTTGTTGTTTTAAAGAACTCAGGAATTATCTCGTGTCAGCACGTGACCCTTGGTCACGTGTGGGCATGTGATGCCCCATTGGGATTTTTCCTGTTGTTTTATTATATTTTTTAACTCTATTTAATGAGTTCAGAGGCCCATCACGTGTTGGCACGTGACCCCATTGTTTAGAATTTAATTCTTATTATTTTAGAGGGTTTAAGAGCCCATCACGTGTTAGCACGTGACCCCACTGATTAATTATTTAATTAGAATTTAATTCTATTAATTCAAAGAGCTTAGGAACCCATCATGTGTCTGCACGTGACCTTTGGTCACGTGTGGGCACGTGATGCCCCATTAGGGTATTCCTTGCTGTTTTATAATATTTTTTAATTCCTTTCAGTGGGTTTAAAGGCCCATCATGTATGGTCACGTGACCCCTTTTAATTATTTATTATATTAAGTGCCTACAGGCTTTGCCTGTAAATGGTCACGTGTGGGCACGTGATGCCTCATAACTTTTGATACCGGATGAATTATGAGGCCCATAATATATCAAATCGAAGGATTTTTCGAGACGCTTTCGATTCCATTAGAATTTAGTTGTTTCTTATTCGGGAGTTTGTCAAAATACAGCCCAGAAAATACTGGTTTGCATTTTCTTAAGCGTATCGCTGCCATTTGATACCTTAGGCTCTTTGCGCAGAAATTTTTGGCGGGAACAATCACGAATATTCTGATTCGTGTATTGGGTCCAATACCCAACTACAAAAGAATCAAACCCGCTTAACCTATGTCTTTGATACCAAAAGAACCATGTCACGCCCTGCTTCCCAGAGTACGCTAAGGTAGGCATGTGACATAGCCAACCATGCTACCTATGGATAGGAATTATCCTTCCACAGTCACATTACGGCTGTAGAGATATCAAGAACAATAATAAAACTATCTAGCACATGTCCATAAGCCAAAATAAAATGAGTCAAGAATAAATAATGCGGAAGCAAAAGATCCGATACAAGAATAACTGGAATGTATGTCCCATAATGCGGGCTCACATCAGGAATAAATACTGAAAAAGTAAAAGAACTAACTACTAAAGGGTCCTCACTGCTCAGCCTGCTGACTGAAGTACTCCTGCTCGGACTGTAGCAAAGGTACAAAATCTAGGCCATGCAAAACCCAGACGTCAGCGCGTCATAACATCAAGCAATAATAGAATCAAGGAGTAGCAATACATGCAGGTATGAGTATAAATGATAAAACAAGCATAACAGTGATATAAGTAAGGACGGTGGGGTAATATGTAGTGAGTAATCTAAACTGGTCTATTGAGTTAACTACTCTCAAGTCTTTGAAATCAATTTGATGAATCATCGATATAACTCAATAGTATACCGTGCGTGTCCGGGATCACGGTGAAGATTCTCGGGCTGAAACCGAGACATACCGCTAGGCACTAAAATGAAAAGAGTAATGATGAATGATGTCTGCAACATCATCCCAAAGCTGTCCTAGCCTCTAAAAGGGTAGTGGATAACGATGGATGATATTAGCAGCAGCATCCCAAGGCTGGCCCAGCCTCTAAAGCTGATCGGTAAAGGTAACGAACCGTCGAGTTACAAGTTATGTTTCATCATTGATTTCCCCATACCCCCAGGTTATATGTATTCAAGTCAGGTATTAAATAATTTAGAGCTAATGCCAACACAGGATCGGATAGGTATAGGTTTGTCGGGATAGACAACATGAACGGTCTGTAAGGACAACAGGTCAGGTTTGTTGGCATTAGACACAAGATCAGGTAACAGGTAAGACCATGGTACATCAGGTCAAGCCAGGTAATATATAGCTATCATGTCATGTCGAGAGGTGTACGGTACCATGTCGTGTCAAGTAGGAAATGTAACAAGTCGTGTCAGGATGTACAAGATATCATGTGGGTGCTCATAATCAAACTAACATAAGCATGGGTATATATAAACAAGCATGGGTACTAATGAAACAAATAAAAATGAAACACGGTGATGATATATGCAAGGGTACAGATTAAAGCATGGGGATGCACAGTTATAGATTAGTGTTAGGGTTGTGGTTCCAACATTAACTAAAATACACTTAAACCAGTATGGAATTGTTAAATCTCGTTATTATGGGTTAAATGATCTAGGAATGCAATGATATATAAAATATGTTCAATGGATGCAACCGGGTGTTCGGGGTAGAAACTATTTAAAAGTGTTATGGGTTATGCAGATAATTATTAAGTAATTTAAATACGGATGTGGGTACACGATATTGTACTCTAACATGCAACAAGTTATAATTCAAGATCCGAATCTAACATGATATATGGAACATTGAAACGGAAAATGGAACATGTGACGCTATGTGTAATCTACAGTTTACCATGCAGTTTAATAGGTATAAAGCATATTATAGATAGCATGTAGCAAGTTTCACTTGCCTCGACGGATCGCGATACGGTAAACAGAACGTCTCACGTCGGCGAGAAAAGTCGCGACGCGCACACGGTACACGGAATGAGTCCAAACAACGTACGATGGGACCACACGGGTCAGATATCTTCGCTGGGTTGTCGGGATCGTCGACGGCACGGCCGGATTCCAGCGATCACAGAAAACAGTGAATAAAAAAAGAAGAGAAGAATGCATAAAAGAAACAAGAAGAGAAGAAGGAAAGAAAAGAAGAGGAATGGGGATAAGATTGCTTACTGGATTGCAGAGAGGTGAGCTAGCAATGGCGGCGAGACCAACGGTGGTGAGGGGTGCCGGTGAATGGTTTTGAAGAGCTAGGGTTTGGGCTCGGGTTTGAAGTTGTTGGGGTTTTATTTGCAGGGTTCTGGCGTTGGAAGGAGAGCAGAGGAGAGGGAGGAGGTGGCGATGGCGATGGGAGATGGTCGGCGGGGATGGAAGGCGGCGTTGGGTTCTCCTTGGGTGTGTGTGCAGGGGAGAGAGGCTCGGGAAGAATAAGAGAAGAAGAAGATGGAGAGGAGGAGGAGAGGAGGTGACGAGTCTCGGTTGGGGTTGAGGAGGTAGCGGAGTTAGGGTTAGGGTTTGAGAAAGGCGATGAGGGTTGAGGGTTGAAGGAGGCGGGCTCGGGTTTTAAAAGAGAGGAAGAAGAGGAGATGAAGAAGGGAGGTGACGGGATCCACGCAGCGGTGACGGGAGTCGAGAAGTGTACAGTAAACGCGAGAGGAGAGAGAGAGGGCGCGAGAGGAGAGAGAAAGGGAAGAGAGAGAGAGAGCTGCGCTCGGGAGAGAGAGAAAGAAAAGGAGAAAGATTTTGAGGAAAAGATAGAGAGAAATGTGGGGCCCAGTGAATTAAAGAAAGGTTTCTGATTGGCTGTGGAAAAAGGAAAGAGATATAAGAGAGAGAAAGAGAGAAAGAGAAAGAGAGAGAAGGAGAAAGGGAGAGGAGGGAGAGGATTTCTGGGGCCCGGTGAAATAAAAAGGAGAGTTTTGATTGGTTCGTGGAAAATAAAGAGGGAGAAAGAAAGTGCTTAGTTAACAAAATAAATTTTAAAAGATTTAGAAATCGTTTAGGGAAAATATGCTGAACTGAAAAAAATATTTAGAAATTAAATTTAAAATTCAAACAATTGAATTTTTGCGGGATATAAAATATTTCAGAAATGCTCCCAGGTCGGGTCCAAAATTTTGGATTTGAAATACGAAAATTATTAGCAAGTTCCAAAATTTAAAATGAAAGATTATTTAACATAAATGCGCACCCCCAAGAATGGACGCACGTACGTGCGCGTAGCCATCCAAACACGACCGTTTCACCGAACGGGACGAGAACACAATGCAAGGACGCTGCCATGGGGTTAGGGGTATCATGCAGGCCATGTCATATATTTTTAAATTATTTTAAGTGACTTAAATTGTTATATACAAAATATGTGATGCTAGGGTATTCTATAACTATGAAACAACAAGCTCAAGCAAGCGGGTCGAACGTAAAGTAAACTACCATTCGCATTCAAACATGGTAAATGAAATGAACACCACAAACAACACATACAGCAACAGAAATTGGTATAATTGAACTCGGTTGTTACACTCCCCAACTCACCCCACTGCGGGAAAAAACACCTGCCACCCCTGCACCCGACTCGGTCGTCGACGAGCCGAGCTCTCTGCAGCCGCCACACCTGAGCGCCTCACCGGAGTCACTGGGAACCCACTGCCGTGGCCGCCTCCACGCCAGTGCTGAGCCCAAGTACGCCCCCGATCCAACTGAGTCGAGCGTGTATCGTGCCGTGATCGTGCCCGTGTCATACCGTTCGTCGTCGTCCACCCTATTAATCTGGAAGTTCTTCTCAGATACTTTGCGTCGTCGTCTATCGCTAGGCAAGTGGAACCATCTTCCCTTGCTTATTCATGATAATAATTGTATTAGTTAATTAAAATAACAATGTTACATACCATGGTGTAAATGTTTATTTGTATAGCGATATCGATGTTTAAATATCAATTAGTTTTGTGGCAAACCATATCGTCCAATTATATTGAGAGTTACCATCCCTTATCAATACCATTATAACATTCAAATTGAACAACCTTAGTTGGATCGGTTAATGAGAATGGATGTTTCATTTGATGCCTATACATAACCTATGTATTTGACACGACACCCAAGATGAAAACCCTATTAAAATTGAGGAATTTATGAGCCTCGAAACTCTTTCATGATAACAGATAACTCATAAGAATTTGAGGGGAAAATATTGATTTCATCACTAAAAATGATACCTTCGCCTAGTTGCGATAATCTAAAAGTTTATCGCGCATGTTATCTTATTAAAATCATCGTAGATTCAGTACAGATTGGAACGTGGTGTTCTACGGCTCATATCGAAGCCGACTCGATAACCTATAACCAACCATAGTTTTTTTCTCAATAATTTTATAACATTGTAACGATACGTGGTTGCGAACGCGGCACTGGACTGCAGTCCGGGGCAGCGTTTCGTTTTGGATACCAGACTTTGAACACCAGTGCATCCCCGCTTTAGACTGAAAATGCATGGAGCCCCATGTGAATACATAGATAATTTAATTATATAACACCTGAATCCAGTCCCTTGCTGTTTCACCGTTGTTTGATATTTAATTTGCATTTTAGCGTATCGATGTGTTATGCAGTTTCTGCAGTGACCTCTCTTACACAGCTACACTAAAATGGACATAACTTCTAATACATAAATGCTATTGATAATCTGTTTGATGCGTTGGAAACCTAACAAATATAACTAGATTTTATTCAACTGGGTAAACACCTTAATATGAACATAATCACTGATAAAACGCATGTGAAGTTGGGCTTCCAGTTCTTAAACTGGAATTCCAGCAATCGATTGCTACCTTAAAATGATGATATTTCCCTAACCGGAATTCTGTTTGACATGAAATTAATTTTATAGCTTAGATGATCAAGTGTGATTCGTACGCTTTTTATATTATTTTGGTCGATTCTGTGCGTGTGATTTATCGTAAATTTTGCAACTTATATGGCATTGGTCGTCACAAAATAGTAAATATTTGTTCAGTGCATTTCTGCATATTTTCATGTTTTCTTTATACCTGCTGTATAGTGATCATTCATATTGAGACCTAGCGACTGTTTTGCATTATCGATAAATTAGTGTTAGCGATTGGGTTGTGGAAAATACGACAGCGATACTGATAAGTGGAAAAGTGATTGAAAGTGACAGCGATACGTATTTGTTCATAACCTATTTAATGCCTGAATGCATACTATTATATGGGGAATGGAAAAATCAAGGTGGAATTGAACTCGTATTTAGCGAGGTACAGTGATTTAGAGGATGATCATTCGCTACACACACACACACACACACATTAGGTCGTGGGCCTAACCGCACGGCTGACAAGGTTATGTCCCGGGCACAGCGGACCGTAGTCTCGGGCATGCATGAGACCCTTGTTAGACACGAGTATTCTTTTCACCAATTGATTTCATTGACTTAGTGACTGATAAGTAGTGACATACACACTGCCTAGTTTACTGACATGATAGTTATACCACACTGTTCATATGTAACGATGTTCATTGATTTCATGTTCTGCATTCTGTTGCACTTTTGTATTTAATAACATTGCACACCCATTGTATAATTATTGTTATATGTGTTACCCTGACGACCTGAGTGTGCATACTCAAAGGACGAAGTGGATCCAGCCCGGGAGCAGGACCTGCCATTCGAGATCGCAGAGATCTAGACTGCTTCATCAGCGCCATCTCTTTTACTTTCAGCACTTTGTATTTCGTTGGTTAGTTTTATTTTGCAAAATAAGTTTATTTCGAAATCTTTTTATTGCAATGTAATAAAGTTGCGAACTGTGATTTTCCTTTACTCTAGTACTGTTTACTGACGACCATGTAATGCTAGAAGCCGAAGTGTGACTACGGCGGGATTATTCCCTGACCGTAGGAACATGGCTGGCCTAGTCACCCCTCATATTTCGTATTTTGGGATGCGGGGCGTGACATGGTTTTGTTGGTATCAGAACCAGGTTTTTGGATGAAATTATAGTTCCGTCGAGGGATCTCTAGATTGAGTTACACCCTTGACGTATGTCTTATTACATTTCTTTTTTTCTTTCTAATCCTCATTGAATCATTATGTAGCCTTGTTTGAATCTAATTTCTTTTGATCTTTTCAGAGATATGGACTCCTCAGGAAACTCCTCAAGTGCTGGTTCTCACGATCGTACCGAGAAGATCCTTAGCACACTGACGATCCTGGCCCAAGCTCAAGAGAGGAAGACCGATCTCCTGACCGAGAGATTGAAGGCGGTATAGGAGACCGCAATTACCGCCGTAGAGAGATCTATGGCTGTTCCCGCCGCACCCGAGGCACCCTCGTACTGACTACCCAGGCTAGGGTTGGTACGGTTTCGGACTTCAAGAGGCTTCATCTAGCGGTGTTCACGGGATCAGCAAGTCCACTTGAGGCCGAGCAATGGCTCATCAACGTAGAGAACCTCCTGACAGCCGCTCGAGTTCCTGACGATGATAAAGTGAACGTAGTGAAGATCCAGCTGGAAGACGAAGCCCGCACATGGTGGTCCGTAGAGGAAAGCCGGCTCGAGAAACCCATTGGATGGGACACGTTCTCTGCATGCTTCCTAGATCACTATTTTCCGGCTACTGCCAAGGCCGATATGGAGGAGAAATTCATTATGTTGAAGCGGAATGGACTCTCAGTGGATGTCTACACCGCAGAGTTTAACCGGCTAAGCCGCTTCACACCATACATGGTAGCCACCGAAGCTGCCAGGGTAAGACGGTTCCAGTAAGGGCTCGATATTGAACTGCAATAACTTATCGCGTCTCTCGATCTACCAACCTTTTTCCATGTTTTGAATGCTGCCCGAGTACAGGAAAGATTAGCGGAGAAGGCCAAGGGCCAACGATCGATGGACATGAGACCCCACGTGGTTCCAGCACGGCCTACCATCTCCCCCGTGGTGCGACCCCAGTTCATAGGTCGGGTGTTACGCAGATGAAGCGTACCTTCTTACCTTAGCAGCTGCAGCGGAGGGGCCTGTTTTGCGATTATTGCCAGAGGCCAGGACATGTGCAGAGAGATTGTCGCAGAGCTAAGGGGCAGTGTCTGATTTGCGGATCTAGCGAGCACAGGGTCAGCGGGTGTTCCTAGAGATCTGAGCTACAGGGAGGGTTTGAACAACAACAACCGTCGTACGACACTTCAGCTCAGAGGGGTCCACCTCGAGTATCCCAGCAGCACTCTTTCGATCAGAGGCAGACTGGTACAGGTCGGAATCAGGGACAGGCTTTCACCCTGTTCGCCGAGCAGGCAGAGGCTTCTGGAGAAGTGGTTACATGTACCATCCTTGTTTATTATGTACCAGTTAGTGTTCTTTTTTGATTCGGGTACTTCGCATTGTTTCAATTCTACGTGGTTTGTTGATACACACTCTATACCTCACGAGCGTTCACCAAGGGTTGGGAGATACATACGAGTAACGGTATTGTTGTGTCCAACCAAGAGTGTAGATTATGTCCAGTGTTAGTATGCGGCAGGGAATTTTATGCGAATTTCCTTATAATCGGGACGGGCAGCTATGACGCAATTCTCGGGATGGATTGGATGAGCACCTTCCATGCGATCATCGATTGCAGAGCTAGGGAAGTGACTTTCCGCATTCCTAATCATCCTGAGTTTGTTTTCGAAGACGGAAGCGAGTCCTTGCAGCCAAGTTTAGAGCCAAGCCAAAAGCGTTGGTGACTATGGAGATTGATGAGAGTCTAGCCCAAGAGATCGTTTGGGATTTTCTTGATGTGTTCCCTGAAGATTTACCAGGTCTACCACCTACCCGCGTCTTGGGATTCTCTATTGTACTGATTTCAAGGACGGCGCTAGTTTCCAAAGCTCTTTACAGGATGGAGCCAGTTGAATTGGCAAAACTAAAGAAGCAGATAAAAGATCTTTTGAACAAGGGATTTATCCGTCCAGGTGTTTCTCCTTGGGGTGCTCCTGTGCTATTGGTGAAGAAGAAAGACGGTTCTTTGCGCATGTGCATCGACTGCCGGGAGTTGAACCGAGTAACCGTGAAGAACAAGTATCCCATTCCCCGCATCGACGACTTGTTTGACCAGCTTGGTAGTGCTCGAGTATTCTCCAAATTAGACCTTCGGTCAGGGTACCACCAAATCAGGGTCAAGGCAGAGAATGTTTGCAAGACGGCTTTCCGAACCCGGTATGGGCACTATGAGTTTCTTGTGATGATGTTCGGTGTTACCAATGTAACGTCCATATTTATGGATCTGATGAACAGGGTTTTCTCCAAGTACTTGGATCAATTTGTCGCCGTATTCATCGATGGCATTCTAGTCTATTCCAGAAGTCGAGAGGAGCACGCCGAGCATCTACGAATTGTATTGCAGGTTCTACGAAAGGAGAAACTCTATGCTAAGCTAAGCAAGTGTGAGTTTTGGCTCGACAATGTGCAATTTCTGGGGCATGTCGTTTCGAGTGACGGCATTTCGGTCGATCTGACAAAGATCGAATCTATTAAAGATTGGCCGACACCGAAATCAGTTGCTGAGATAAGAAGTTTCTTGGGATTGGCTGGATATTATTGACGGTTTGTCCAAGATTTCGCCAGAGTAGCGGAACCCTTGACGAAGCTCACACGAAAGGAGGTGCCGTATGTTTGGTCGGAGGAATGCAACCAGGCGTTCGAACTGTTGAAACTGAAGTTGACCACAGCTCTAATCCTGACGGTGGTGGCTTGATTGTTCACAGTGATGCATCGGGAAAAGGTTTGGGTTGCGTATTGATGCAGTATGGCCGAGTGGTGGCTTACGCCTCTCGTCAGCTGAGAACTCATGAGAAGAACTACCCCACACATGACCTGGAGTTAGCTGCCGTCGTGTTCGCCTTAAAGATTTGGATGTACTACTTGCTGGGCGAAATAGTGGAAGTATACACGGATCACAAGAGCTTGAAATACGTGTTCACTCAGAAGGAGCTGAATATGAGGCAGAGCTAAATATGGTTGGAGTTGATGGTAGACTACGACATTGATCTGTAGTATCACCCAGGGAAGGTGAACGTCGTTCCTGATGCTCTCAGTCGCAGGCCGTCAGCTGCATTGCTGGCTTGTCAGAAAGGGATTCTCGATGACCTTCGGAGACTCGAGTTGGAGGTAGTTACATCGGGTGTGCCCGGACAGCTCTGACAATTGCAGGTTCAATTGTCGCTTATAGACCGCATCAAAGCTGCATAGGTTGGAGCCCCTCAGTTGCAGAAGTTTAGGGTGTTAGTTGAGACTGGTTTGAGGACAAATTTGTGGATTCATGAAGACTGCTCTCTGAGATTTGGCAGTCGGCTGTGTGTTCCAAAGGGGGGTATTCGAGATGAAGTCCTAACTGAAGCGCACAGTTTCGCATACTCGGTGCACCCAGGTGACACCAAGATGTACAGGGACCTGAGGCAACACTTTAACAGAATGCAGTTTTCTTCGTATTTCGCCGTTCACACCTTGCTACCTTCTGCCTTTTTCGCGGTGTCTATTTTGCATCGCTTTATTCTTAGAATCATGTGGACACAAAACTACTAAAATGGGTTTTAATGAATAAAGTGATGCAAAACTGACACGACGATAAAGGCAGAAGGTATCAAAGTTCTAACGACTGATAGGATATTAAAAGGCCTAGAAGAAAACTATTTGGTATTAAAATGCAAAAATGGTGTACATTGTGCTATTATTAAGCAATTTACCCATTTCATTTTCAACAATTTATGGGGAAGCCCATCTGAAACCAAAGCAGGCCCTAAAAGGCCTGTAAGTAAGTAGGGTCCGCATGTCCCACATATATGGGCGAAATCAAGCCCAACTAGATTAAAGTTGGCACAACGGGTCGGATCTACAACAGACGGCTAAGATGTTCTGTAGATGAATCTTATACACAAACGAGCTTCTATAAAATGCTCTCTGCTCTCTTTCGCAAACCCTAAATCCCAAAACCCTAGCACAAGCCCTTGAGCTCCGCCGCCCCTTCTCCATTTCGATCGATCCAATCCCTAATACAATGGCGTAAGCATTCAAAAACCCTAATCCTCTCCATTTTGTTTGTTTATATTCTTGTTCTACTCTAATTCATTTTGTGTTACGTTTTTATATCGGATCTCGAATGTTTGTAGATGATGAGGTTCGTAATTTGATACTGGAATCATTTGTTCCTTCGTATATCGTTAATTGATTGTGGAAAAATTTCTGATCTTGATGTTTTCATCGTAATATAATGGCATCTACGGATCAGAACTTTCTGAAAAGATTTAATTTTGATTTAATTGGATTTTCTGCATTTTTTTATAAATGAATTCTACTCGGTCTGTATAAGTATCGGAGGTAGATTCTTATCCCTCACAGTAGTTTCTTGCTGTAATTGGCCAAGTTTTGCTATGCATTGTTAAGATTTTGATCTAGTAAAATATTTGTTGCCCTTGGACTGCCACACCTTAAATTGAAATGATGTCCATCTTTGAATGGGAACGGATACTATCTGGTCTCCATGGGGTCACCATGTATTTAGTCTTTATACATTTGAAGAGGATGTTATTGCTGTTAATTTTATAGAGAAACCGACATAGCTGGAATCGAGATGAGAACGGTTCGTTTAGCTGTCTTCGAAGATTTGGGTTTGTTGTTGCTTTTTCCCTTGCTTTTTTTTCCTTACAATTCAATTCACCTGCATGAATAAATGGGTAATCGATGCCTATATCTAGATGTGTCCATGCGCACGTGGGCGCCTACATGATAAATCGGATGACATTCTCTGTGAATGTATCTCATTGAGTTCTTAGCTTATCCTGAAGAGATACATAATCTAGGTGTTAAAAGTTAGTTCTTTACTATTTGAGCTTAATTTTGCTCTTTCATCTAAAATAGTTTTCCGCATGGTTGAAGGCATTGTTTGAATCTTGAAATTGCAGTTGATCATGTTTCAACTTGCTGTTTTTCCCTATATATATTGAATGCTACATGACTTGCATTCCTTTCTCGCCAAAAGATTTAAAACTGAAACGTGATAACTTAAGCTGTTTTCATTTTTTCCAGGGATGAGGTTGCTGTTGAAACAGCTGCTCCTGTCATCGGGGAACCAATGGATATTATGACTGCCTTGCAGCTTGTGCTGAAGAAGTCATTGGCCCATGATGGGCTTGTCCGTGGGCTCCATGAAGGTGCCAAGGCAATTGAGAAGCATGCTGCACAGCTTTGTGTGCTTGCGGAAGATTGTGACCAACCAGACTATGTCAAGTTGGTGAAGGCGCTTTGCACTGATCACAATGTACACTTGGTGACGGTTCCAAGCGCCAAAACTCTTGGAGAGTGGGCAGGGGTTAGTAAATCTGTTTACTCTTTTCCTTTCATCTTGTAACACTACTTTTATACTGACATATTTTCCTTTAGTAGCTATATATTGTGCTATAATCATCATAACTTCCTTTTTGCTCTCAAAACATTCACCCGAGAACATTTTCATTGTGTTCTAATTAAAACTCGAAGAAATGTTTTGCTTAGTTATATAATTTTATATGAGCATTATGGATTTGTGTAGGGATCTGATTCTAATACTCGGCGCCGATTTTTCAATGTAAACTAATAAGAATGGGTTGGGTATTGGATTAAAAATAAACCCAAACCGCTATAAGTATTTACCATCCAAACCTTGTACTAAAGCACCGACAGGTTTTTGACAGCTGATTGATCATGAAGCCTGTTCATCATCTCCTAATTGGAATTGGTGGTGACACAATATACTAGACTTGTAACTTGGTCTATTGGAATTGGCTTTAGCTTTCCATTTAATTAAAGCTGGTTGCTTTTGTTATTTCTTTATTGATGATCCTAGGGTATCATGTATTTTTAATTGTGGTCCAATGACCTTAGTAACTAATTATAAGCGTCCTTTGAAATTCTCAGTGCTCTCATCACTCGATGCTGTATCCATGTTTATTATTTCCAATACTGATTATGAGATTGCAATCAGTTTACTGTGTTATCTATAGATTTTATACAGATAAAGGCCAAAACAATTTGATTATGTTTGTGAACATAAATTCCACTCTCCTTTCAGTCAAACCTCATATTGAATAATATTATCTTTATGGATAAATTGTCATTGTTACATGATTTTTCTTGATATTAGAATATATAGAACCTGATCAGATATACCAAGCCCTGTACATTGGAGTAAATTGCATAATTTGTGTTCGCTGATTATCATTTTTACTTTATCGATTACTCTTCTCAGCTTTGCAAGATTGATTCTGAGGGCAAAGCAAGAAAGGTTGTAGGCTGCTCTTGTCTAGTTGTCAAGGTAAGTGCGTTTGTGATTATATTGGTGTTTTTCCTTGTGCTTGTAAATCTCAATTTTTATAAAAAAAGATTTATAGATGTATTCTATTTAATGAAATTCTTTTAGTGTTGAGAACTTTACATGCAAAGCTGTTCCTGCATGCTAATTACAATGCACTTTTCTTTATGCTTCACAGGACTATGGTGAGGAATCTGAAGGTCTTCATATTGTTCAGGGTTACGTGAAAGCTGAATGAGATTCAAAATCTTATTTGTTTTAGTTATCACTCTCTTCTTCAAATTTTGCAAACCTGTTATTGATGAGGATATATCCATGTTGGACATTTTTAAATTTGTGTTTAGATTTGGAAGTGTTTTGAACTGAGTTTGCACCTCATTAAACTTAGAAAAGAATTATGCGCAGGCCGCCGATGAACCGTTTCATTTCTTTTTGCTTCATTTTTTTGTCTTTTTGGAAGCCCTTTGTTTATTTTCTGGATTTTGCTGGATGCTACCGAAAATGGTTTTGCCTTGATAATTGTGTTAAATTTATGAATTGCATAATAAATCTGTTGGTTAGATTTATTATTATTGCACTTGTTATGCCAGATTTTGGTTGCTCTGTATTCTTTGTGATGAAAATTGTAGTGGCCAACCTGGAACCATTGAACTCTATATTGATAATACCGAAGTTTTCGAATCTGGCAGCGGAGTTTGTTTCTTGAATTAGACGTTTGTTTACTAAATTAGGCGTTTTACTATTTTTTGTAAATTTCTGAAAAACTAGTAAATTTTTATTGTTTTTGAAGATATTCAGTATGGCATTTAGAAAACATGATAAGAAAATTTCGTATTTGTACTTGTGATGTTGTTTGATTGATTATAAATGTACTTGCATCTTGTTTTGTTGAATTAGAGATGTTAATAGATGGAATCAATTGAAATGAGGTTAACAAAGACGAAATGCTTAGATCGATGTTTGCTTAAAACTGGGTATGCATTTTAACCATTTAATTTTAGCCCCGGACCAGAGATGATTGCTGGATATACAGGTTACTAGTCTAAAGCTACATCTTTAATGAACGTCAATTTTTAGCTTCAATATTGCGGTGGGAGAATTTTGTCTGATCCTTCATAATAATTTAAAGTTGTTCCCGGTTGGAACAACAACATTCACCACTGGGGTTGAAACAGGACCATACAGAGAACTGCCCTCAGCTCATTTTGTATGATACTGATATCGACGTCGACCGTTTCTTATGGCCGGGATTTGATTAGCCTCAGGATTTTGCTGAGCCTGCCCCCTGTTTTCTTTGACAGCTTGAATATTCTGCTTCCTGTGTCGACCTTGGTCCTTAGCAGGTGCCAGTTGTTTGAGGATTGATTTCGTCGGCAAAGCTGCAGCTTGGAGAACCAGCATGTGGAAGACAGACTTCCTCTGGGCTTTCTCAATCGGAGTTGAGGCACTGAGGGTGGGAGGTAGGAGTATCGACCAAAAAAGAAGCCCGTTGATTTCTTGAAGGGCCGGATTGCAGATTTGAGGCTGCAAGCGGCCCATACTTGACTCCACCGGATATGACAGAGCCTGAGTTGCTAGGGTGGGAGCAAACTCCATTCTTCATAGAGACGAAACGCCGTCTTTAGTGTCCCATCACCCAAGGGCAACCACAAACATATATACTGCAATTATTTGATCGCGGAAAAACACGACACACGAAGTGTGGGGTGGAAAGAGAAAAACGTCCCACCGGGCGTGCCAGAATCTGTTTACCGCCGAAAACGGGAGACGAACCGCGTTGGTCGTCCTGCCTGAATTTGGGAGCAGATGTTATTTGGGTTTATCTGTCCACCTCTCCGAATATGTCAAGTTGATTTAAGACACTGTGTATCGGAGGTTTGGACGGATGCGGCCGTTGTAGCAGACTTCGTCAGATTCCCTCTCGTTTGCGATGGTTTTTTTTATTGTGGGGACGCTCTTCCCTGCAGGCGCAAGCCTCTGTAGTTAATTACGTTATCGCATCGCGATATATACTTTCTCCTGCTCCAGAAGTTCATTTCGTATCGTGTGTGTTTGTTTTATTTTTGCTTGCCCGTGGATTGTATACGGAGACTAATTTATGTTGTCGCCCGTAGGGTGTGGATTAGTCCAAATCCCTATATATTAAATTTGGGTTTGGTTTGATTTAAGGATCATTAATCTCGTTTAAGATTAAGATCAACTTAAATTTTTGTTAAGGATACGTTAGTCCAATTTGAGACTAAAATCTACTTAACGGGGTTTTAGGATCATTCAGATCCAAAAAAAAAGGCATTTGGGTTCCATTGTTTTAGTTTAGGGACGTTACGGTCCGTTGTTAGTGTAAGAACGTTTCAGTCCGTAAATCACCATTTTTGAGGTGAGGGTTTTAGTTTGAGGACATTACGGTCCGTAGATCACCATTTTTGAGGTGAGGGTTTTAGTTTGAGAACGTTACGGTCTGTAAATCATCATTTTTGAGGTGAGGGTTTCAGTTTAAGGACGTTACGGTCTGTAGCTAGTGTAAGGACGTTGCGGTCCGTAGTAGTTTGAGAACGTTTCGGTCCGTAGTTAGTTTGAGAAAGTTTCGGTCCGTATCTAGTTTGAGGGCGTTGCGGTCCGTAGTAGTTTGAGGGCGTTTCGGTCCGTAGCTTGCTTGAGGACGATTCGGTCCGTAGCTAGTTTAAGGACGTTGCGGTCCGTAGTAGTTTGAGAACGTTGCGGTCCGTACGTTGCGGTCCATAGCTAGTTTAAGGACGTTACGGTCCGTAATAGTTTGAGGACGTTTCGGTCCATAGCTAGTTTAAGGACGTTGTGGTCCATAGTTCATCTTGTGCACACGTGTATTTGTTGCGTGTCGAGATGAGCAAAGGTGATATGGGACGCATCCAGTTTGGGATGTGGTTTGATCTGAGATGTGCACGCCAGTTTGAATAGTGCACCAAAGAGCTGTTGGTTGTCAGGACCCGCCACCTCTCTGAAGACGTTGAAGAATTACAACGACATGTATCAGAGGTGTAGAGAGATGTATCCTTGAACCAATTCCTGTATTTGAGGGAAAAGATCATGGTGAATCATCTAAATATCAATAGTCATTTTGGAGACTAAGATTATCTTGGGAGGTATGGGATGAACAACATTTTAGATACCATTTGTTAGGAGATCATTATTCATCTTTGGGACTAAAATCGGTTTGGGGAGACCTGAGCATAGGGGGGCTCGGTTGATTGGTGATCAATGAGGTTTTTGTCTCGGGAGACTTGGCTAATTTGGGCTAAGGTTGATTTCCTATAGTTACCCCACAGTGCTAAGCACTGAATCGGTGTTAAACACTGGACTTTGGAGGCGCTCACGTATGAACATGTGAGGGGCCCCAAAGTCGGAGCTGTTCCTTGAGTTTATTCCCTCTTTTATATATAAAAGTGCTAAGCACTTGGTTCTTATGGTGCTCACGTGCGAACACGTGAGGCGCCCTCAAATATGGGCGCAGTCTTTGAGACGTATTTCCCCTTTTATATATAAGTGCAAAGCACTTGGTTGGGGATCGCGTGGAAAACACGTGACTACCTAAGGAGGCACATCTTGTTCTTCTTTTAAGCGTTCGCGTGGAAAATACGTGAGTCAGTCAGCAATTCTCCCTTGTTCACCAGAGGCACTCACGTGGGAAACACGTGAAGTTTCGTTATAGTGTTAAACACTAATGAATCACTAGTCTTTCTTTCTGTGTGCTTAGAGATTTTGATATCATATTAATGATGCTAGGATCTGCGTTTCAAGAATTTCAGGTCTCTTGTTTTATATGAATTAAATTCTTTTTAAAGGGTTAAACCCTAATTTTATCAAAGGAATTAAATTCTTATATACTTTTGTAAGAATTAAATTCTTTGAACTCAATTCTTTCTCCTACGTTTTGAATCTGCATAACAGAATTTTCCCGATGAGAATTAAATTCTCAACTTGTGGGGAGATCTGCTTCTGCAGACCTCAACCAGAGGAAGAACTAAGTTCTTTTTTTTAAAGGGTTAAACCCTTTGTTTGATAATTAAATTCTCTTTTGTTTTTATGGGAGCTTTTTAGGAAGCTTATGGGGTGGTCTCCCCCTCTCAGATTTAACCTCCTTGCTCTTATTTATAGGAGAAGGCAAAAAATTAATTTGTTGAGAAAATCTCTCATTGAGAGATCATGATTGATTCCATGATCTTTTAGATCAATCGGTGAATTTTATTAACCGTTGGATTTTTAATCCAAAGACTCTCTGTTTAACAGAAAAGATTTCTTATTTGTTTAACAAGATTATGAATATCTTGTTAGTTTTAATAAGATTAGAATTTTATTCTATCATATCTTTTTAGTTTAATAAGATCAGAAATATATTTTCTTAATATGGACATCTTGTTAATTTAACAAGATTAGAATTTTATTCTAACATAGAATTTTATTCTTGTCATGTGAATATCTTGTTTGTTTAACAAGATTAAGAATATTGAATTTAATTCTGTTAAATGAATATCTTAGTTTAACAATATTAGGAAAATATTTTCCTATGATACAATTTTATTTTCATCATATGATCACCGCTGAATTTTTGATCAAAAGGTCTTCTGTTTAACAGAGAAGATCTTTCTAGTTTGAGGAAGATCAGGAAAATATTTTCCAAATAGAATTTAATTATAGAATTTGATAGGAGTATTTTAAATTGGGGCGCTCACATGCTTTGCATGTGAGTGGCAAGAGAACTCGCGTGTTTAACACGTGACTCATAGTGTGGGTTTTAGCTTGTTTATTTTCAGCGCTCGTATGACCAAACTGGCCTCACGTGTTTAACACGTGATGCCTGTTTGGTCATTGGTTATTTATGTTCAGCGCTCATATGCTTTGCATATGAGCGCTCACGTGTTTTACATGGGAGGCCTGTTTGGCCCTTAGTTATGTGTTTTCAACGCCTATATGTTTTGCATATGAGCGCTCACATGTTTAACACGTGAGACATGTTTGGCCTTTTGTTATTTTCTTTCAGCGCTTATATGCTTTGCATATAAGCGCTCACGCGTTTAACACGTGATGTCCAACCATGAATTCTTTTCTTCTTTCTGCTCTCCATTTTTTATAAGGGTTATAAGGGAACAAATAGCTCTTAGCCGAAAATTTTGGCGGGAACAGTTAGCTTGATCCGAAGTCATATGAAGATGGTACAAGATCGGAAGAAAAATTAGGCTGATACTGGACGAAGACCTCTGGAGTTTGTAGTTGGTGATCTTGTATTCTTGAAGATATCACCGACCAGAGGAGTGATCCGATTTGGTAGTCGAGGCAAGCTTAGTCCTCGACCCGTGGGGTCTTTCGGTATTATCGAGCGTGTTGGAGAGATATCTTTTCAATTGGCTTTTCCACCAGCCTTGGCGGGTGTTCATGACGTGTTTCATATATCTCAACTTCGCAAGCATGTTCGAGATGAGAAGCACGTTCTAGATCACTCGGAAGTGACAGTAAGGGAAGATTTAATATATGAAGAGCGACCAATGGCGATTGTGGATCGACGAGAAAATGTCCTCAAGAACAAAGTTATACCTCTAGTACTTGTTTCATGGAGGAATCGTTCGCATGGAGAATCTACTTGGGAACGTGAAGAAGAGATGTAACACCCGAGCCCAATAATACTATTTCTGGTACCAGTTGAGTGTTATACATTGCTCATTTCAATTATATTGCTTGTTTGGTGTTTATTGCTAAATTCTAACCGGTTAAGTCATTTTGGCACATAACAAATTTTAACACCGAAAATGAAATTAAAAATATCCATGTTAGCCTACTCGTCGCCACTAGTCGCGTGGTAGCGTCCGCACGTCGAGATTTCGTCCCGTTCGGCTAACGGGCAAGTTTGGACGACTACGCGCGCGTGCAAGTGTCCGACTTGGGGGCATGCAGTTTAATCATTAAACACCCCTTTTCAAAATTTGGAACCCGCTTAAAATCCTATAATTTGAATTTGAAACATTTGGGCGCAACCCGGGCGCGATTTGGAAATGTTTCATTTAGCGCCGAAAATGCCCATTTAATTAAATATTATGAAACTAAACTATACATACGATAATATTTTCTGTTACTATTTTTTTACGTTTAAAATCTTTTAAACTTTTCCTTTTAAAACTTCCAGCCAATCACGAGGGATTTAAATCCCTCGTGGGCCCCCTTTCCCTCTCTCTCTCTCCGTCTCTCTCTATCTCTCTCTATTCTCCTTCTCTCTCTCTATCTAACAAACTCTCTCTCTCTCTATTTTATATTCTTCCTCACGTCCCTCGTTCCTCACCTCCACCACGAGAAAACTCCACGAGAACCCCCGAACCCTAACCCTAGCCACCTCCTGCCGTCGCCGTCGACCTCCCCGCGACCTCGCCGTCACCGTCCCCGTCTCCACAGCCTAGCCGCACCCCCTACCTCCTCTCCTCCCTCTTTCCCGAACCTGCGAACCCAACCCCGACGCCACCTCCTTCACGCGGTGCCCACCGTCGACGCCGCCTCCCGTCACCGACGACGCCTGAGACTCCCTCTCTTCACCCTCGTCCCGACCTCCTCGTCTTCCTCCTCCTTCCCTCGCCGGCCACGAATGAACCCGAGCCCCCGTCACCTAACCCTAGTTCGCCGGAAAGGACACCGTCGACCCTCGTCGTCGTCACCCGCGCCACCTCCGACCACCTCCTCTTCCCTGCGACCAGAACCCGGCCTTTACCTCCCCTCATTGCACAGCACCACCCTTTCCAGCGAACCCAGAAGCTTTCCAGCCTTCGCTGCTCGCCGTCGCTGCCTCGCCGGCGTCCCATCGCCGTCGAGCCCGTCGTGGTTGCCCCCTGGTGTCTCCCTGTAAGCATCCCTTTACCTTTCCATTCGTATTAACCCCCTCGCTGGTCCTTAGTTGCGTGTATCGTATGTTTTGCTAACTTCGTCGCCTTTTTGACTTTTCGCCGGATTCCGGCCGTGCCGACGGCTTGACCTGACATTCCAGCAAGGTACTCCGGTCCGCGTGGTTCCGCTGTTCGCTGTTTGGACTCGATCCGTGGCCCGTGCATCCGTCTTGTGTTTTCCGCCGACGTTGCATTCGTGTTTTCCGGTTTGCGAAACCGTCGAGGCAAGATTTCTTGCTACATACTACGTTAAACTAATCAAATATTTGACTCATAAAACTTGCTATATTAACTAAGAATAGTTACTTGTCTCATTGAACGAAATAGATTATACATCTTAATACTGCCATCAAAATCGTACCTTGCCACCATAACCTTAATACCCCTACCTGTTAATCATTTTACTATTTAGAGGATGATAGTAGTACACTGATATCTTCATTACCTGCTGTTACTAATATTGCGCTATACTGTGATTATTGCACCCCCAAGGGGCTCGAACCTGCTAGTATAATACAACCGCATCATATTCATGTACCATTGTGATTAAGTGAACCGTTATTGTTAATTACTTTATTCTTGCTGCTGTTACTTATTCGATTGTATACCTGTTGAGAGCACATACTCGATTACATTACATATTGACCCGATCCTGCTACACTTGACATATACATACATACCGATGCACCGGACATGGTACCCTATACATACCGACTCATTCTGTTGTACCATGACATGATTTGTTACCTGATCTCATGCCTAATGCCAACAAACCTGACTTGGGGTCCTCATGGACCGTTCCTGTTGTCTATCCAGACAAACCTGACCTGTTACCTGATCCTGTGTTGGCATTAGTCCTTGATTATTGAATACCTGACCTGACATACATAACTTGGGGGTATGGGGAAATCAAAGGTGAAACCGACTTGTAACTCAACAGTTCGATACCTGTTCTGATCAGTCTTACGGGCTTGGCCAGCCCCGGAGTGATGATGCTGACATCACTCGCCCATCTTGCTACCTATTACTGCCTAGCGGCACGTCTCGGATTCAGCCCCGAGAACCTTGACCGTGGTCCCGGGCACGCACGGGATACTATTGAGTTACATCGACGAGTCACCAATTGATTTCAAAGGCTTTAGAGTAGAAACCTGATAGGACAGTTTAGTTATCCACTGCACACTACCCTGCACTGTTATTTCATATTATTGCTTATTTCATGTTTACTTTCTGCATTGCTTATTACCATGTCCATATTATATTATTGGTTGACATGACGCGCTGACGTCTGGGTTTTGCATGGCCCAGATTCTTTACCACTGTCGCCGACCGAGCAGGAGTACTTCAGCCAGCAGGCTGATTTGTGAGTTCTGCAGTGGTTAGTTCATTTATTGCATTTTATTTCCAGGTGCGATCCCGCATTATGGGACGTACCTTTCTATTATTGTATTGGATCATTTGCTTCCGCACTTAGTTATTTTGACTCTTGTTATTCTGGATTTGGACATGTGTTAGATAGTTTATTTATCTTGTTCTTGATATCTCTACAGCCGTAATGTGACTGTGGATGGATACTTCCTACCCACAGGTAGCATGGTTGGCTATGTCACGTGCCCAATCTTGCGTACTCTGGGAAGCGGGGCGTGACATGGTTCTTTTGGTATCAGAGCCATAGGTTAATTGGGTTGATTTTTTGTAGTTGGGTATTGTACCCAATACACGAATCAGAATACCCGTGTTTAGGAAACATGTCCTGCCACATTGACCGTTTTACCATTCTTGAATCACATTCTTCCTGATTATATCTTTTATGACGTGCAAACTTACTTTGCATGTCGACTCGGAAACCTGATTTCTTGTTATCCCTAGGACTTGGGCGACTTGGGTGGAGTTAAGTAATTGCGGCTATGATACCGCGGCATAGCTACAATGCGGTACTCTATTTAAGTATCTTGGAGTTCTAGCCTTGATCCACATTCAGAATCTATCATCATGCTAATGTTGGGTGTTTTGAGTTCAGGATTATGACAGGTAAGAGGTTGAAGACGTACCGGAGGCGTGTGAACGAAGCCGCTATGCTTAGAGTGATAAGAAGAATGCTGGAAATCAAAGAGACAGACTGAGATGATTCAGCAACAGCAGATTCGTTTCAGGAAGGTTTGCAGATCGTTCAGCAGTCTGTAAACAACGATGGAACTAGACCAGTCGAACGAGTAAGGACCGTAGCAGATTTCAGACTTTGGGTCCGTCTACATTTACTGGTTTAAAGGAGCTGTTACCAGCCGAGCAGAGGCTAGTGACACGGAGAATTTGCTGATTGCGACACGGATTCCAGAGGACAAAGGACTTGTTGTGGAGCGCATTCAGCTAGTGGATGACGCCCGAGAGTGATGGCTTGTGGAGGAGACCCGCTTGCCAAGCCGATCAGTTGGGCGGATCTCTCTAAAAGTTTCCTAAAGAAATTCTTCCCGCGGACTGCACGGGAGGAAAGGGAAGAGAAGTTCATCGGACTAAGGCAGAATGGAGCGACCTTGGACGTGCATGCAGCAGAATGGACGAGACTCAGTAGTCTCGCTGGACCTTTCGCGGCCAACAATGTAGACAGCAGTTGCGGTAAGGAAGCAGTTCTGTCGGGCCAGTCGAGTTTAGGGCTAGGCCGACAAACAGTGTTCTTGCGATAATGGAAGTGGATAGTAATGAAGAGCCGGCAGTTGTTCGCGACTTTATGGATGTATTTGATGTTATATCGGGCTTACCGCCGAAGCGAGATGTGGAGTTCGCGATTGACCTTATTCCTGGTGCAGCGCCAGTATCAAAATCTTATTATCCAATGGCACCAGTGGAATTGGGAGAAGTTAAGAAACAAGTTGGTGAATTACTCGAGAAGGGTTGGTTTCGAAGCAGCAACTCGCGTTGGGGAGCTCCAGTTCTTTTAGTAAAGAAGAAGGATGGACGAGTGAAGAATGCGCATTGATTATCGGGAACTGAACCGGGTGACTATTAAGAACAAGTACCCGATCCCTCGCATTGGAGAACTTTTGAGCAGCTTAGTAGCGCGAGGGTATTCTCGAAACTGGATTTGCGATCAGGATATCATCAAGTCCTGCAGATGTTGAGACAGGATAAGCTTTATGCGAAATGAGTAAGTGCGAATTCTGGCTGGAAGAAGTGAAATTTCTGGGGCATGTCGTGTCGGGCGATGGAATCGCCGTCGATCCCGAAAGATTGCAGCAGTTCGAGATTGTCCTATTCCAAAGAATGTTGCGGAGATAAGAAGCTTTCTTGGACTCGCCGGATACTACAGGAGATTTGTGGAGAACTTCGCTCGTTTGGCAGAGCCGTTAACCAAGCTTACGCTCAAGGAGGTACCGTTTGTTTGGATGGATGGATGTTCATTGGACTTCGAGACGTTGAAGCAGAAGTTGATAACCGCCCCTATCCTAACCGTACCGGATAATTCAGGAGGACTGGTGATTCACAGCGACGCATCTGGAAAAGGATTGGGATGTGTTTTGATGCAGAATGGGAAAGTCGTCGCTTACGCATCGAGACAACTGAAGACTCATGAGAAGAATTATCCGACTCATGACTTGGAGCTTGCAGCCGTGATCTTCGCCCTGAAGGTTTGGAGACACTACCTTTTGGGCGAGAGAGTCGAAGTCTTTACAGATCACAAGAGTTTGAAGTATGTGTTCACTTAGAAGGAGTTGAACGTGAGGCAACGCAGATGGTTGGAGCTGATGGCCGACTACGACCTTGATCTTAAGTACCATTCGGGAAAAGTTAACGTCGTGCCGGATGCGCTAAGTCGGTTACCAGCAATTCAGGTATTGACCGCACAAAGGGAGATCATTGCGGATTTTCAGAGATTTGACTTGGAGGTTGTGCTACCACATGCTACGGGACAGTTGATGCAGTTGCAAGTACAGTCGTCCTTAGTTGAGAAGATTAAAGCGTCACAATCGCAGGATCCTAGATTGCAAAAGTTTCGAGAGCAGGTTGAAGCCGGACTGCGAACCGATTTACTGATCCATGAAGACGGTTCGTTGAGGTATGGTAGCCGTGTGTGTGTGCCAAAAGGGGATGTGCGTGAAGAGCTTATGAAGGAGGCACACAGTTCAGCTTACTCTGTACATCCAGGAGGGACAAAGATGTACCGAGATATTCGACAGCACTTCTGGTGGGAAGGTATGAAACGGGAGATTGCTCGCTTCGTGGCTAAGTGCTTGGTGTGTCAGCAAGTCAAGGCTGAACACCAAAGGGTTGCTGGTTTGTTGCAACCACTTCCGATTCCTCAGTGGAAGTGGGAAATTATGACCATGGATTTCGTGACGGCTCTACCGCGGAGTCCAAAGGGCAACAATGCAGTATGGGTGATTGTCGATCGGTTGACCAAGGCAGCTCACTTTATTCCTTTTCGGGTTGGTCAATCGACGGAGACTTTGGCAGAGCGGTACATGCGGGAGATTGTAAGATTGCATGGAGTACCGGTTAGCATCGTGTCCGATCGGGACACTCGGTTCTTGTCACACTTCTGGAGGAGTTTACAAGAAAGTTTGGGGACTCGATTGAAGTTTAGCACCGCTTATCATCCTCAGACTGATGGGCAATCGGAGAGAACGATCCAGACCCTTGAAGATATGTTGAGGGCTTGCATGTTGGGCTTCAAAGGTTCTTGGGAGGATCATCTACACCTGGTGGAGTTTTCGTACAACAATAGCTTCCAAGCGACTATTCAGATGGCTCCGTTTGAAGCGTTGTATGGTCGTAAGTGCCGTTCACCTGTTTGTTGGGATGATGTTGGTGAACGAAGGTTACTAGGACCAGATTTGGTAGTACAGACAGTCGAGAAGGTGAATACAATCAGGAAGCATATGAAGGCAGCTCAAGACAGACAGAAAAGTTGGGCGGACACGTCAAGAAGACCTCTAGAGTTCGCCGTGGGTGATTTGGTATTCCTGAAGATATCACCGACTAGAGGGGTGATTCGCTTTGGAAGTCGGGGAAAGCTTAGTCCTCGATTCGTTGGACCCTTCGAGATATTGGAGCGTGTTGGAGAGGTAGCGTACCGTTTGGCGTTACCACAGTCATTGGCAGGAGTGCACGATGTGTTTCATGTGTCTCAACTATGGAGGTATGTTCGTGATGAAACTCACGTCTTGGATCATTCGGAGTTGACTGTACGGGAGGACCTAACTTTTGAGGAGCGACCAGTTGAAATCAAGGATCGAAGAGAAAAGGTTCTTACAAACAAAGTTATCCCTCTTGTGTTAGTTTCTTGGGGTAATCGATTGCATGGAGAATCCACTTGGGAGCGAGAAGACGAGATCCGGCAGAAATTCCCTCACCTTTTCCTGTAGTTAGCTATCTTGTATTCTTGGAATTTCGAGGACGAAATTCTTTTTGTAGTTGGGTATGATGTAACACCCGAGCCCAATAATACTATTTCTGGTACCAGTTGAGTGTTATACATTGCTCATTTCAATTATATTGCTTGTTTGGTGTTTATTGCTAAATTCTAACCGGTTAAGTCATTTTGGCACATAACAAATTTTAACACCGAAAATGAAATTAAAAATATCCATGTTAGCCTACTCGTCGTCACTAGTCGCGTGGTAGCGTCCGCACGTCGAGATTTCGTCCCGTTCGGCTAAACGGGCAAGTTTGGACGACTACGCACGTGTGCAAGTGTCCGACTTGGGGGCATGCAGTTTAATCATTAAACACCCCTTTTTAAAATTTGGAACCCGCTTAAAATCCTATAATTTGAATTTGAAACATTTGGGCGCAACCCGGGCGCGATTTGGAAATGTTTCATTTAGCGCCGAAAATACCCATTTAATTAAATATTATGAAACTAAACTATATATACGATAATATTTTCTGTTACTATTTTTTTACGTTTAAAATCTTTTAAACTTTTCCTTTTAAAACTTCCAGCCAATCACGAGGGATTTAAATCCCTCGTGGGCCCCCTTTCCCTCTCTCTCTCTCTCCGTCTCTCTCTATCTCTCTCTATTCTCCTTCTCTCTCTCTATCTAACAAACTCTCTCTCTCTCTCTATTTTATATTCTTCCTCACGTCCCTCGTTCCTCACCTCCACCACGAGAAAACTCCACGAGAACCCCCGAACCCTAACCCTAGCCACCTCCTGCCGTCGCCGTCGACCTCCCCGCGACCTCGCCGTCACCGTCCTCGTCTCCACAGCCTAGCCGCACCCCCTACCTCCTCTCCTCCCTCCTTCCCGAACCTGCGAACCCAACCCCGACGCCACCTCCTGCACGCGGTGCCCGCCGTCGACGCCGCCTCCCGTCACCGACGACGCCTGAGACTCCCTCTCTTCACCCTCATCCCGACCTCCTCGTCTTCCTCCTCCTTCCCTCGCCGGCCACGACTGAACCCGAGCCCCCGTCACCTAACCCTAGTTCGCCGGAAAGGACACCGTCGACCCTCGTCGTCGTCACCCGCGCCACCTCCGACCACCTCCTCTTCCCTGCGACCAGAACCCGGCCTTTACCTCCCCTCATCGCACAGGACCACCCTTTCCAGCGAACCCAGAAGCTTTCCAGCCTTCGCTGCTCGCCGTCGCTGCCTCGCCGACGTCCCATCGCCGTCGAGCCCGTCGTGGTTTCCCCCTGGTGTCTCCCTGTAAGCATCCCTTTACCTTTCCATTCGTATTAACCCCCTCGCTGGTCCTTAGTTGCGTGTATCGTATGTTTTGCTAACTTCGTCGCCTTTTTGACTTTTCGCCGGATTCCGGCCGTGCCGACGGCTTGACCCGACATTCCAGCAAGGTACTCCGGTCCGCGTGGTTCCGCTGTTCGCTGTTTGGACTTGATCCGTAGCCCGTGCATCCGTCTTGTGTTTTCCGCCGACGTTGCATTCGTGTTTTCCGGTTTGCGAAACCGTCGAGGCAAGATTTCTTGCTACATGCTACGTTAAACTAATCAAATATTTGACTCATAAAACTTGCTATATTAACTAAGAATAGTTACTTGTCTCATTGAACGAAATAGATTATACATCTTAATACTGCCATCAAAATCGTACCTTACCACCATAACCTTAATACCCCTACCTGTTAATCATTTTACTATTTAGAGGATGATAGTAGTACACTGATATCTTCATTACCTGCTGTTACTAATATTGCGCTATACTGTGATTATTGCACCCCCAAGGGGCTCGAACCTGCTAGTATAATACAACCGCATCATATTCATGTACCATTGTGATTAAGTGAACCGTTATTGTTAATTACTTTATTCTTGCTGCTGTTACTTATTCGATTGTATACCTGTTGAGAGCACATACTCGATTACATTACATATTGACCCGACCCTGCTACACTTGACATATACATACATACCGATGCACCGGACATGGTACCCTATACATACCGACTCATTCTGTTGTACCATGACATGATTTGTTACCTGATCTCATGCCTAATGCCAACAAACCTGACTTGGGGTCCTCATGGACCGTTCCTGTTGTCTATCCAGACAAACCTGACCTGTTACCTGATCCTGTGTTGGTATTAGTCCTTGATTATTGAATACCTGACCTGACATACATAACTTGGGGGTATGGGGAAATCAAAGGTGAAACCGACTTGTAACTCAACAGTTCGATACCTGTTCTGATCAGTCTTACGGGCTTGGCCAGCCCCGGAGTGATGATGCTGACATCACTCGCCCATCCTGCTACCTATTACTGCCTAGCGGCACGTCTCGGATTCAGCCCCGAGAACCTTGACCGTGGTCCCGGGCACGCACGGGATACTATTGAGTTACATCGACGAGTCACCAATTGATTTCAAAGACTTTAGAGTAGAAACCTGATAGGACAGTTTAGTTATCCACTGCACACTACCCTGCACTGTTATTTCATATTATTGCTTATTTCATGTTTACTTTCTGCATTGCTTATTACCATGTCCATATTATATTATTGGTTGACATGACGCGCTGACGTCTGGGTTTTGCATGGCCCAGATTCTTTACCACTGTCGCCGACCGAGCAGGAGTACTTCAGCCAGCAGGCTGATTTGTGAGTTCTGCAGTGGTTAGTTCATTTATTGCATTTTATTTCCAGGTGCGATCCCGCATTATGGGACGTACCTTTCTATTATTGTATTGGATCATTTGCTTCCACACTTAGTTATTTTGACTCTTGTTATTCTGGATTTGGACATGTGTTAGATAGTTTATTTATCTTGTTCTTGATATCTCTACAGCCGTAATGTGACTGTGGATGGATACTTCCTACCCACAGGTAGCATGGTTGGCTATGTCACGTGCCCAATCTTGCGTACTCTGGGAAGCGGGGCGTGACAAGAGATCCGACAGAAATTTCCACACCTCTTTTGCTTAGATCCATATTTTCTTGTCTTTTCTTGTTCCAGGAATTTCGAGAACGAAATTCTTTTATAATTGGATATAATGCAACACCCTAGTACTGGCATACTATTTATTTGGAGTATTTCAAATCTTGTGGAAAAATTCTTTATTATTGTTGGTTTTGGGTTCTGATTGGTGCTATTAGCAGTTGCGGTTATTATCCAACCCGACCCGCATGGTTGAAACTGATCATAGTTCAAGATTATATCAAATATTTGCTAGTACAGATAATCCATGCAAATCTAGATTCTATACATATATATATAATATTTTAGTATCCGCATATCTTTTATAATACAAAATAAAAACCAAATAACATATTTTGATATCCAGCCTTGCATGTCATCATACCCCATATCATGTGGTTGCACCCATATATCTTGTCCATACCATAATTGTTAAAACAGACTCGTAATCGATCGCTACGTATATTTACGTAGATCCGTACTCGAGAGTATACATTTTTATTGACTGGATATCACATTATAGTTTAAACTTTTACTTATATTCTCCATATTTAAAAACTAGATTTTTGGATGGTTATGGGTAATATTCGGAACAAGCTGGTATTAGCTGTAAAATCATATATATATATATATATATATTTTATTTTTTTTTTAGAGAGAGAGAGACAAAGAGAGTGAATGAGATTATATTATATAGATTAATTTATATATATTATATTAACAGATTATATGTTTAGTTATATATATATATATATATATATATATATATATATATTATAATATAATAACCAAACTCTATCTTTCTCTTTTCTTCCTCACGTCCCAAAAACATTAACCCCACGCTCGTCCTCACCCCTCGCCACCGTTCACCCTCTCGCCCTCGTCCTCGCCCTCTCGACCTTACCCTCTCCTCCTCCTCTCTTTCTCCTTCTTTTTCCCGATGACCCTGCAACTTCCCCGATGCTAACCCATCACCCATCGCCTGCAACCTTACCGTCGCCGGCAACCCTCCTCGCCGAGAAACTCGTTACCATCGACCACCCTCTTCACCTCCTCGCCTCCTTGCAACCTCAGACCACAACCACCACCAACCTTACACTTTCCCCGATCACCATTCAAGGTTCACAGCCACACCTCGTCATCTCGCCGACAGCAGCCCATCGTCACCATCACCCCATTACTTACCCCTCTTCTGTCCTCGCGAACCCCATAACCACCACCAACAACAAGTTCCCTCTTCTTCTTCTTCTTCTCTCTTGTTCTTTTCTTTTCTTTTCTTTCTTTTCTTTTCTTTTCTTTCTTGCTGACCGTCTCGCTAGAGTTGCGCATGTCGTCGACGATCCTGATGACCCAGTCACCGTCGTCGTCTAGCCCGGTCACTGCGTCATGCAGCTTCTCAGTCAGGTCCAGTCATGTGTGCATCGTAATGTTATTTCGACGTCGGAACGTGACATCCATATCTCGACGTGAGATTCGATCAGGCAAGTTCTAAGCTTGCAATATGCTAGTTTGTTTATCAATAATTATAGGTTTCACCATAGTACATGTGTTTTACTATTCAACAAATATTATCGATTTACATTTTTATAGTAGCCGACTGTAACCGTACCAATAATGGTTTATCTAGTCGCATGCCGGATTATCACGATATTATCAAACTACTAGAACGGTTCAATACGTTGTCTAGATTGCATCATATATGGTAATGGACGTATAACGGTTATTACAGATAGATATATATATGCATCCTAGCATTAGTCGTGTTTCGATATCGATTACAGTTTTACATTGGTATATGTTTTGGTTAATATATATTACATGACATGTTCACGACACGCTACCAGATTTGTTACTTGGATCTTATTGCTAATGCCGACAATCCTGATTGTTGTCCTGATGGACGTAATTTGCTGTCTACATTGACAAGATCTGCATCTGCTTGATCATATATTGGCATTAGATTTATATCATAAATACCTGATTTGAACACAAAACCTTAGGGGTAAGGGGAAATCAATAATGAAACCTGACTTGTAACTCAACAGTTCGATACTTATACTGATCAATCTTTACGGCTCGGCAAACCCCGGAATGATGCTGCTGACATCATTCGTTTGTACATGTTACATGTTTACTGTTTAGCAGCACGTCTCGCATTCAGCCCGAAAGTCTTGACTGTAGTCCCGGGCGCGCACGGGATACTATTGAGTTATATCGACGATTCCATTAAATTAATTTCAAAAACTTCTAGAATAGATAACGTAGAAGCACAGACTCTAGAATACACATCACATACCTATATCTCACTGTTTTATGCATGTGTTTATTATTTATATTCATGTTTAATAATAACATTATATCTTGGTCATCGCTATTATTTTGATATTTTGACAAACTGACGTCTGAGTTTTGCCTGGCCTAGTTTCTCTACCTTTATTACAGGCAGATCAAGAGTACTTTAGCAATCAAGCCGAGCAATAAGGAGCTAGCTATTTAATTTATAGACTCTTAGTTTATTTCAGCAATTTTATTTCTATTGATGTGAGCCCATATTGGGACGTGATTCATATGCTATTGTTTTATTGGATCTTGATTCGTTTCCGCTACATTTATTTCTTGATTTTATCGACTGTGGCAGATGGACATGTGATAGATAAATTTAGTAGTTTTACTATTCTTGATATCTGCTTGACAGCCGTAATGTGACTATGGAGGGATGATATTTAGCCATAGGTAGCATTGTTGGCTCTGTCACGTGCCGTGTTTACGTATTTTGGGAAGCGGGGCATGACAGTATTGATATCGATGTTTATTTGAAGTCGTTGATCGATGAGCTGAATGAGCTGTAGGAGACCGGCATCATTGTTTATGATGTCCACAGAAAGGAGAGATTCGAACTGCATGCGGCGTTGCTTTGGACAATAAACGATTTCCCAGTATATGCCATGTTGTCGGGATGGAGTACGAAAGGTCATCGTGCTTGCCCCTGTTGTCAAGAGAACACCGTCTGTGAAACACCAGTAAATCGGATTTTCTATTATACTGGACATCGTCGTTGGCTAGATAGTGATCATCCTTATCGATGCAATGGAATCAAGTTCAATGGTGAGCAGGAGAATCGGCCCCCTCCTCCTTAGCCAAATGGGATAAAGGCGTTTGTGGCCGTAGAGCATATCAATGTTGTTTTTGGTAAGAAATATAAGCATACGATTCCGAATGAGATATCAAATAACTGGAGAAAGAGATCTATATTTTATGATTTTCCGTATTGGCGTTTTCTTAATCTTCGCCATAATTTGGACGTCATACACATCGAGAAGAATGTATGTGAGCTCTTGCTGGGTACCCTGTTGAATACCAAATTTAAGAACAGAGACACATTAGCGATATGACAATGGTTTTGTACAAAGAATTTGCGGCTAGAATTACATCCAACTCCGAAAGAGAATAGTAAATGGGCTATTCTACTAGTAAAGAACACGATGTCCGATAATGAAAAGTTGAGTTTCCTTAAGGTACTTAAACAAGTAAAGGTACCGGATGCATATTCTGCGAACATTAGTAAATACATAAACTTTAAAAGGAAAACTCTCGTCGGCCTAAAAAGTCACGACTGTCATGTGATCATGCAGCAATTGCTTTCCACTACCGTTAAAGCGTTACCAGATAACGACGTTGTATCAGTTGTGACTGATTTGTGTCATTTCTTCAGAGAGTTATGCTCCAAAGATTACTCGGCAAACGATTTTAAAACCCGGGAGAATAAAATACCTCGCATACTTTGTAGAATGGAGATGTTGTTTCTGCCTTCTATTTTCACCGTAATGTTGCATCTCACGGTTTACCTTGTTCAAGAGGCACGTTTAGGTGGTCCCGTGAATTATCGGTGGATATATCCGTTCGAGAGGTAAAACTTATATAACAACTCTTTGCTGTTCATAATAAATCGAATATTTATAATAAAATGAATTAAATTTGTTTGCATCCGTCAGGTTCATATACAAAATAAAACGGTACATCCGTAACAGGAGTCGGCCTGAAAGATCGATCGCTGAAGGGTTTCTCATGGGGGAATGTATGACGTTCTGTTCTATAGAGACTGCATTTATTAGATCGAGATGTAATGAGGACATGGTTGACAATACACCTATAATATCTGTCTTCCGGACCCAAGGAAAGGAACTGGGTAAGGTGAAGTCGGGTCACACTGCATCTGAGCAGCTCAACATGATTCACTGTTATGTTTTATTTAACTGTTCATATGTCAACAGTTTTATCGGGTAAGTATTTATTAATTTTTTCTTAACATAATTATAGAATATTTTCAAGTCAAAATTAAATGTTTATTTGCAATATATACAACGTTTGGAATGCTCAATACCGTCCACCTACTAAACGAACTCAGCAATGAGATATCAATAATGAGTGACATAAACACTTTCCCGCTTGGTTGAAAGCATGTGTAAGTTGTAAACTATAAAACTAAACTACAACTTATGTTGATACACACACACATAACTTAATCCGTTTTACTCTAATAGGTTGAAAGAAACCCTAATGATAGACATATTTCAGAAGATATAAAGACGCTAGCGTATGGTCCAAATGAACAAGCTGGGTATCTCTCCGGTTACGTTGTTAACGGGTTTAGATTTCACACCAGAAAAAGAGTTCAAAATAAAAGGTTTTAGAATTCCGGCGTCTTTGTCACGTTTACCGTTACTGGATATTCATCTTTTAGAGATTCAAATCCAACCACAGGAAAATTGGATCATTACGGGATGCTTAAAAAAATAATTTAGGTGCGTTATCATGAACAGACGGTTGTCATGTACAAGTGTCCGTGGTACGATATCTATCATGAATATACTGGGTTCAAAGTTAAAAATGACCTACTTTTACTCAATTCATCGAAACTCACTTTTGGTGAAGAGCGTTATATTCTCGCCAATCAAGCCCATCAATATTTTTATGTTGCAGACCCTAAAGATGCCCAGTGGGATGTTGCTGTTATGATGAATCCACGAGACTATTACTATATGGGTGAAAGTTATGTAAGCGAGATTAGTTGTCCTACAACCCTGGTTATACAAGATGATGTTATTCCTTTCGAATTCAGCAGCGGTTTATCAAGAACAGACAAAGAGCCGGAAATAGTCTCCGATGTGCCATCGGCGGTTGTAGAACCAGAAGTCTAATTAAGACTTTAAATATCTTGATATATTAACTCGCTCTTGTATGATACTCATAACTTAAGTAATGCGAAACTTACAATTTATTGCATCTTTCTTTCTGCATATTATTTTATACATTTTATCTTTTTCCGCATATTATTTCTGCATAGTGTCTCCTACAGTTTCGAATTCTAATGTACAGGGATTTTCAAGTTAATTTATATTATTTCCGCATTTCATTTTTTCCCCTGCATATTGTTTCCACCATTTATTACTCATGTATGATATTCTTTTCAGCAATAATTTTCACTATTATTTTTTTTATCTAACATATTAAACTATATTCCGTGAAGTTGTTTTAGATATGTCATGTTCAGATAGAAGGACCGATCAGTCTACCGGGGATGAGGGGTAGTCCTCTCAGGAAAAGAAACGGACTGGGAGATGATCTACACGGGCCAGTGATATATGAAGGAGGATGACATATGCTCCTGGCCAGCCAATTGTATAGCTTGCGTTCACATGGGACGTTGTGACAGGAGCCAGTAAAGAAGTGAAAAAAATGATGTCGTCGATAATAAACAGTGAGGACCACATGACTCATTTGTTGAAGGACGAAAATGACGAGTGGGATGTCCTAGATTAGGACGGTGAAACGTTGGGGCTAAATAAACAAGTCGCTATATAGGAGATGATAGTTAGATTTCTTTATACAATTCAATACTGCACTTTTTTTATATGCACACATGTACACCTACATACGCGTATATCACAAACACACACACATATATACACACACATTTACTAAATTACTATAAAATACCCATACAATGATGAATTATCCCGTTTCGCAGGCTCGGTTCGAGTTCCGGTGGGTTAGCGTAGAGGGTCCCCAGAGGGTTTGCGATGAATGCGCGGTTTATGATAAAATGTGTAGTTATATGGCGAAGAATTGGAGAAGTTATGAGAACAAAATCTTTAGAAAACTTGAAAACTGCGCTTCACCGGATGAGATGTATTCGATTAAGCCAGATTCAGATTGGTCCGACGAATACTAGCATGCCTTGGTCGATCATTTCTTGTCCAGAGAGTTTAGGGTATGTCTTTAGCGATACCTTTTTACTATTTTATAGCAACTCAGTAAATAATATTTGATGTAACTGCAGGAGAAGAGCGAGCAAGGAAAAGCATCTCGCGCTCTGCTGCACGATGTTTATAGAGGTGGGAGCAAGAGTTCCCAGCAGATTTCCATCAAACATGTAAGTATCATATTTGATGTTAGTACATTAAAATTATCTTAGAAATTTATGTATGAACTTTCTAAATGTTATATGCAGGAAGAAAGTTATGGTGGAGAGCCTCTTGATTGTATCGAAATCTACCGGGCTCAATTTGTATGGGACGACGGCGCGCCTGCATCGATTGAGACACATGGGATATATGTAAGACTCTACATATGCCGAGCTTTTTAATTATTTCAGAATAATTATTGTGTAGTTTTTATAATGGCAGTAATACATTTCTTCTACAAACAGGCGGCCATTGCGGCCGAGAGAGATCGGTTGATCCAGGCGATGGAGGCGGAACAGGGACACCCAGTTGATTATGTGCAGAGAACATTCATCGTAGATAGGGCTTTCACGGCGTTTAGGCCGGGTCGTCACGGAAAAGTACAGTGCGTATCCTCCAAGATCATTCCGCGTCAGTATAATACTCATTTCCAGCCAACTGGGCCTTCACCTCCTAGGTTTAAGTCGGCAGCTGTAACAACCCTAATTTTCTTATACACTTTTTCCAATAATTTTTTTTCCAAAAATCCATAAAGGGGTATTTATTGCCTGAGCACAAGATTTAAGTAATTAATTAGCAATTTAATTAAAAGAAGGAGCTTGTAGCTCATTGGTAATACCTTGCATTGCTGAACCAAGCCACCAAAGTTCAAATTCCATGCCCTACATTATTTTTAATATTTATTTTGTTTTAAATTTTTCTTCAATATTGTGTCTCTTCATCTTCTAAACTCCCATGTACACTTCAAATTCCTAGATCGGTTTCAGAGACCTTTGAAATCCCCATTTACTCCATTTTAATGATTTTTTAATACATTTTTACGTTAAAACCTTTCATATATCCTATTTACTCCAACTTTTAATGATTTTATACATTTTTACATTTTTATTTAAAAACCCTTCACCTATGTTGGGGTAAAAATTTACACCCCGGTTGACCAAGTCAAAATCAAAGTCAACCCCAAACCAAGTGGGCCCAAGCCCAGATCCAGTGGGCCCATGCCCGGGTCGAGCCCGAATATGAAGCGGCTGGCCTTCCCCCATGCCAAGATAAAATTTTTTGTAATAAATAATTTTGTTGTATTTCTTTTATTTTATTTTATGGATAAATATAAGAAAAATAGGCATAAAGACAAATTTTTGTAAAGCCCATGGCTTATGTGCAAAAAGAAATGGCACATGAGCCATGGGGTGGGCAAAATGCCATTTTGTGAAGCCCAAGGGGCTATGTGTAAAGTGTACGGCCTATAAAAGCAAGGATAATGAAAATATCTCACAACTTTTTCTCTCTCCAAGAATTTTCTAGATCTGAGATCTCTTCCTCCTTCCTCAAGGTTCTAAAACCTTCTTTTTCCTTTTGAATTAAATCAAGAGTTTAACTCTTCCTTTTCTAAAAATAAGTAGATTTCCACCACAAAACCTACGAAGGGGAGCTCGGATCTCCAATCAGATCTCGAAAAGGGGAGGCTTTTAAAACTTATCCCCTTTTCTCCAAGATCCCGCCGGTCAGGAGCAAGAAGAAGGAGACCCATCTCCAAAAATCTAACTTTGGGCAGACCCAAGGCTCAAAAGAAGAGCAATAAATCCCCAGGAGTTTAACTCCTTTCTAAAGTTGCTGGAGTTTAACTCCATAAATTAATTTCTGTTGGAGTTTAACTCCATAAATTTGTTTCTGTTAGGAGTTCAACTCCAAAAGTTCCCTTGGGAGTTCAACTCCCCAGCCTAGGGGCTAGGCTTCCCTTTTCGCGGGTTTTTCCCGCGGTCACGCGTGCCCCTACGTGACCCCAGGGCGCTAAGGCGTCCATCGGTCACGTGTGCGCACGTGACCCCGGGGCGCCAAGGTGCCCATCGGTCACGTGTGCCCACGTGACCCCTGGGGCGCCAAGGCGCCCATCGGTCACGTGTGCCCACGTGACCCCTGGGGCGCCAAGGCGCCCATCGGTCACGTGTGCCCACGTGACCCCGGGGCGCCAAGGCGCCCATCGGTCACGTGTGCCCAAGGCGCCCATCGGTCACGTGCGCGCACGTGACCCCGGGCATTAAGGCGCCCACCTGCCGTGCGAGCGTCCTTTAGGCGCCATTTTGTTTCCTTTTCCCCTCGTTTTACGTGCACTCCCCAATAAAATCCCTTCTGGAGTATAAACCTTTTAAAAATATATACATATATATAATCTTTGGAGTTTAACTCCACAATAAAGTTCTATTTTAGGAATTTAATTCCGCATAAAATTCTTTTAGGAGTTTAACTCCATTTAAAATTCTTTGGAGTTTAACTCCACAATAAAATCCCTTTTAAAATTAAGCTCCACTTTTAAAAAAAAAGGGGGGGAAGGAAAACATACACAGACTCCACGACACTGTCTTCTGTTAGAAAAAAATTCTAACGGGGCGCTGCCCCGCACCCCGCAAGGGGGCTGCTCGCCTCCTTGACCCCCAGCCCGCTATCCGGGTAGCGGGACCCCCGTAAAAACTCTGCGGGGCCCCCGATATTTCCAAAACCCCTTCAAAACACGATACTGCACATTGAGTTCGCATGACCAGTTTAACCCGTTAATCGGAGGTTCCTTCGCTCCAAATGCGAGGGGTAATTAACGGCAGCTTAGTCCGCGGTTGCCGGAGATTCGGATCCCCACAATCAATAAACCCCGGTCTACCCTAGGCAGGGGGAATCTGTAATGCGCCTGACAAGCGCGCGCGTATTCCCATCTCAATGGGGTGACGAAAAACACCCTACAGACTCTGGCACGCCCGGTGGGACCATATCTCCTCCCATATCTCGGGTTAAGCGTTCATGCGAACTCATTTAACATATACGCCGATGTTTGTACTGAAATTTCTTTCTTTCGTGCAGCAATCAACTTTCAATGACGATGTCTCCCAAGACGAATTCGGCTTACGACGCGACCCCGATCTCGTACGTAGTCAAGATCACTGCCCGCGTGGTTCTTCCCGCAAGCCTCAGTCGACAGTGGGAGGAACCGCCCCGCCAGTTTGGCTCCGTCATCATCTACCCTGCCGGAAGCGCTCATCTGGCGGAGATCCCGGCGGAACAGGTGGCCAAGCCGGTCTCAAGGGGTAAGAGGCCAAATGTTGTGATCGCCAAGGCACCACAACCGAAACTTAAGACGGTATCTGAACGATTCTCTGGTGCTCCAGCGGGGGGCAAGAACTTCGGTACAAAGGGCAACATCAAATGTTGCGGACGAGCTCAGGAGATGACTCCAACAAATGCACAATCGAGCGTATCTCCAAGGTCTTTCATCGCCCGGTCTGCGGCGTCTTCCCAAAGAGCCAAAGTCTGCCAGGTGCTTAGAATAGAAAAGTTAAGGCAGAAGCGGCTCAGGTATCGAGCGAACAAGAGGGCCAAGGCTTCAGCCAAATGGAATCGTGGGAAGTTCCAAGTGCAGGGTTGCCCCGCGACGACGGCTGAGTCGGACGTGAGAATCAGCAATTCCTTCGAGCCTCTGAAGTGGGTTCAGAAAAATGCCATGACCGCCAGAATCAAGAAGACAGCGGTCCGAACAATGTTACAAAGAGACGTGTCCCGGCCCCAACAGAAAAAATATGACACTGTCTCTTCAAGGGTCTATCAGGCGCTCTGTGTCGCACGAAAGCAGCGGGGCAAATCCAGAAAAGAAGCGCCAACACCATTCAAGAAGCTGGTTAAGCCAGCCGCCTTCAATCGACTACCAGTTACCGAAGCAAGGGGGTCAAGACAGCGATCTGTGAAATCAGCCGCCAATGATCGAAAGACGGCCGGATATATCATCCATACGGTCTATATGGCGGGCGGGCGCCCCAGCGACAACCTTCGCAGCAGAAGCAAGGATGGGGCCACCACATCCCAAGCCCAATCTAGCCTGAATGTGGTTGCCGCTGCCCAAGAACAGCCGCCCCCACTGGATGAAGAAAACCCTCTCGATGAGGATGATAGGCAGAAGGACCCCTCGGTCCATGCAGAATCAAGCTCGGACAGCGAGGAAGAGCCGACTTTCCGCCCCAGGACCGCGGAGCAAGAGCTGCTTCAAGAGCTTCGAAAACAGCTCAGGAGCAAAGATAAAGAGATGGCCAAGCTCTATTCGAAGATTGACGACTTAACGAACGTGGTGATGCAGCTTACGGCTCAAATTGCTCGAGCGCTTCCCAATCAAGCACAAGCCGCTACTAATCAGCCGGGTGATGACAATCCGAGGCAGCCAATGCCTGTTCCTTCGGGTCCAAGACTGGTCGAGCCATATGAAAGCCGGCCACACTCCGCTTCTGGGGACGCCTTGGCCCTAGATAGCACTATCCCGCTAACACAGGATCGGATAATGGATTTGGTCACCAGCAAGGTTAAAACATTGGTGGCCGAAGCTGAAGCTCAGAAAGAAATCGGCAGTAGTGGGCGGCCATATCCCGCGCAGTACGATCTGATTGAGTTCCCAAGCGGCTACGTCATTCCTAAGTTCGGAAGATTTGATGGAACAGGGAATGCAAATCAGCATGTCGCCCACTTCAAAGCATCGTACGGAAATACAGGGGGCAATGACGCGCTCCTTCTTCGTCAGTTTGTCAACAGCCTGACCGGCGTCGCCTTCGACTGGTATGCGAGTATACCGGACGGGTCCGTCATTACCTTCGCCCAAATGGAGTCCCTGTTTCGGCAAAGGTTCATGAGTGTCAGTGATAAAATCTCCATTGCCGACCTTGTGAGGACCAAGCCGGGGAAGAATGAAAGCAACACCGACTTTATCGCCCGATGGCGTAATCTCACAGTTAAGTGCGAACCGCCGCTGGAGCAGGACCAGTCCGTCAGCCTTCTCATTGGGAACCTCAGCAATTGGATGGTCCCATTCTTGTGTACAGCGGGCCTCAAGACATTTCAGGAGCTAACCAAGAAAGTCCAAATGCTGGAACGTTCGAAGCAGGAGCCCCCGCCGGATTCTCAGAGAGACAAAACTTGGAAAAGCAAGCGGGACGACAACCGTAGAAGCGGGAGTTCCAGCAGTACCAATGTCTTCAATGCGTCCGACAATGAAGAAAAGCGAAGGGCGGCCGAATCCAAAACTAACCGGTCTCGAAAGCCATTGCTGGGAGGAGATGGGCCTTCCCTAGAGGAGAAAAAGAACAAGGTTTACTCTTTCAGAAGGGACAAGGTCCGCAAGATATTTAAAGATGCCTTGAACAACGGCCTACAATTGCCGGAGTCGAAAAGACCCCAAGAAGCAAAAATGACCGACAATCCTCTTATTGCCCGTACCACCGAGTAGTGAGCCATGCGATCGAGAATTGCTATATCTTCAAAGACTGGGTCGAGAAGCAGTACAAGGCTGGAGAGATCGAGCTGTCCAAAAGCGTGTTGGTGAACAATCAAGTTGCAACTGCCAACTTTATACAGACAGAAGTTGAAGCCTTCTGGGAGCAGACAGCTGAATCTGCTGCCCCGACAAACGAAACTGACTCATCACAGCCTCCATGGAGTACACACATATCTAATAAGACGAAGAAGATGCTAAAGATGCTTCAGAAAGAGCCCAGGATGGAATGGAAAGGACAGAAGAAGCCTACCAGTCCAGCCGCCAATGCGGCTCCATCAGGCTCAAAATCCAAGAAGCTCAAGAAGAAGAAAAGTGCAGCTCGGCGCGAAAAAGAGTCTGAAGGGAGATCGACCATTCAAAAATATATCGATTCCCTTGAAGAATATGAACAAAAGGAAAGAACATTGATTCAATTGAATGAGTTCTTCCCTGTACAAGCGGCTGAAATTCTGGAGGAGTTAGAAGAAGACTCCAATGAAGAGATCCCAGTAGTGACCTGCTACGCCATCCATCTTGGCAGCGACTCGGAAGAGGAGCTTTGTTTTCCCGAAGAGGATGAGGAGCTCGCCACAACGACCAATCAAATCCAGCTCAGAAGCGGCAGGGCTCTACCGCCAAATCAGGGCAACGCCCCAAAAGGGAAGGAAAAACAAGTCGTTAATGAAGAAGAAGGCAGATAACCGGCTGATGAAAACATAAGTCCTTCCTCGGTGGACTATAATGTCTTGGCACATCTCCGGAAGCTTCCGTCTCTCCTGAGCATCTACGACGCCTTGGTCCTATCTAAAGAGCTTAGAGATGTTCTCATCCATGCTCTACAAAACCCCGAGCGGTATCAGGCTCACTTTGCGGAAATCAATATGAAAGAAGCCCAGCACGCTTTGCATGCCGCCGCAGTCATATTTAAGGATGAAGACTTGCTACTGGGAACGGTTGAGCATAATCGGCCGCTTTACGTGACCGGGTACAGCGACGGAGATCGAATTAATCGTATATTGATTGATCCGGGGTCCTCAGTGAACATCATGAACTTGCGAACTCTGAAGAGTTTGTCAATGGACGTCCGACACCTGTCAAGGGAAAGGATTGTCATTCAAGGCTTCAACCAAAATTGCCAGCAAGTTCTGGGGTCTATAGCTTTGCCAATCAAATTCGGGGAGCTGCAAACTGAAGCTAAGATATACGTGATCGACGCCGACACGTCTTATAAGATTCTCTTGGGGCGGCCGTGGCTCCACGATTACGGCATAATTCTGTCAACTCTCCATCAATGTATGAAGTATACTAAAAATGGCGAAGAAAGACGCATTGACGGAGACATCCAGCCATTCGGTGTGCATGAAGTCCGCTATGAAGATTCTCGGTACTTTATGAACCACCAAAATGCTAAGCAACAACCGACTGAGGATAGACCGGCCCCAAGATTCAAAAGCAAATCTGCGCCGGCTATCACTTTCAAAAGCAAAATTACCCAAGTGCGTCCGCATCTCGGCAGCGACACTGATGAGTCTGACGCTGGAAGCCCGTCCTTCCGCAAAACTCGCCCTCATTTCGGCAGCGATACGGACGAATCTGTCACTGAAAGCCCATCTAGCAGCAAAGCCCGCCCTCATCTGGGCAGTGACACTGAAGAGTCAGAAGAAGAGGACCTGCCATGCAACAGCTGTGCAGATTGGCCCCCCATGCAGCAAGCGAAACTACGAGAGACCTTCGAAGTCGCAGAAGGGTCCCTGGCCATCACAAGGGTGCCGGAACAGATGTGCAAAGAGCTGGACGCATTATCAGTCTCTACCGTGGACCAGCTGAAAACTTTCTACGTGCCCGGGTGGAAAAATAGACAGAAGGGCATCCTGTTTTACAGGTCAAACCCCGTTGTGCACCCGGACGACCTTTCTGTCGTGTGCCTTCCCTATGAGAGAGGCATAAGAGCCGTCCTCAATCCCAGATACTATGCGCCCGAGATGCGGGAATACTTTAAGAAGTGCGGATGCCGGTTATATCAAACGGAGTCCGAAGCAAAGTTTTACGAAGGGCTATGGTATCCGCCCCAGGTCCGAGCACTCATCGATGGACGAGTTCCAGATAGACGGGGCATAGGCTACATTCAACCTGATTCCAAAGCGTGCTACATGATCCATGTTGGTGAGGCCAGCGAAAGATCAAATGATGATGACGAGATAGCCGAACCATAAGAAGCTCCTCACGAGCTCGAAGATGGCGGACAATCAACCTTTGATGAGCTAGCCGAGATTGACTTAGGAACGCCCGATAATCCGAGGCCAACCTACATCAGCTCACTCTTGTCGGAGGAAATGAAAGAGCAGATAATTGCCCTGCTGCGTGAGTTCGTCGACTGCTTCGCATGGACGTACAAAGAAATGCCTGGCCTTTCCCCTGAGGTAGCCGTGCATAAGCTGGCTATATCTCCTGATGCTAAGCCAGTCAAACAAGCTCCTCGAAGAATGAGAAGGGAGTTGAAAGAAAAGGTCATTGAGGAAACCAAGAAACTCATCGATGCCGGCTTCATCAGGGAAGAGAAATATGCAGACTGGATCGCATGCATAGTCCCAGTGAAGAAGAAAAATGGGCAGATCCGAGTCTGTGTCGATTTCAGGGACCTCAATAAGGCATGTCCTAAAGACGACTTCCCGCTACCGGTCATGGAAATGATGGTCGATGACACCTCAAATTACGAACTGTTCACCTTTATGGATGGCTCGTCTGGATATAATCAGATCAAGATGTCGCCTGAGGATGAGAAGCACACAGCATTTCGAACCCCGATCGGAATATATTGCTACAAGGTAATGCCATTCAGACTGAAGAACGCAGGTGCTACATATCAAAGGGCGGATCTCGTCGCGTATGTACTTCTGAGTATATACGTAGATTGCTTAGATACGCTTAGATACGCTTAGCGTATTTTATATCTTGTCTCTTGTGTATTTATTTTATATTGCTTAGATACGCTTAGCGTATGTACTTCTGAGTATATACGTAGCGGATCTCGTCGCGTTCCCTTCGCCGTACACTGGGAAGCGGGGCATGACAGCAGCCGAATTGCCTTTGGAGATACCGATACAGATCAGGGCCTCTAGGACCAAGACCCATGTGTTTCATGGATTACCCCAGGAACGGACGCCAGAATCCGGCGGTTCCTCACGCCGATCAACTGCCGCTCCCGCTCCCGCTGCCGATCTATTTGCCGGCTGGACTCTCAAGCAGAGGCTTAATCTTATCGACGCGTATGTTCAGGCTGGGAGTCCCGTACCTCCGGTAAATTTGATAACCCTTACATATATACACACATATGCACATATCATAAACACACAGAATCATACACACATATACGCGCACAAGTATACAGACACATGCATACATACACACAGACACAAACACACTTGCATAGATACACACGTATCACATACACACGTGCATACATATCACATGTCACATACACACAATCATACACACACATACACACATGCACACACACACACATGCACACATACGCGCGCGCGCACACAAGTATACATACACACACGCACACAAACAAGCGCGCACAAACATTTGATTAATATAAAATATTTATTCTAATTCTTGTATTTTAAACTTTTAATCGCAGGGGCTTTACCCAGGAAATCCATGAGTGCCTCCTTCATGATCGACTCTCCCTTCCCGTGTTCGTCCTCCGTTGATTTTTCATTTCCCACTTTTGTAAATTTATGATGATAAGATTGTAAAGGAACGCATAGTATGTATTGTAATCGTTTTTGGATAATCCATATTTGAATGAAATGGAATTTGTATTAGAATCGTTATTTGAATGGAATGGAATCGATATTAAATTGAAATAGATTGGATTGGAGATTTTCTTGGCTCTTTCAAATTTTTTTTTACTGTAATCCACTCTATTTCGACGGCAATTTACCGTCGAAATATAAAAAAGGATTTTTAAATGATTCCTGAAACAATTTTTTAACTTAAAAAATTTATATATTTCGACAGAAATTACCCGTCGATAAAAAAACTATTTCGGCGGGAATTAGCCGTAGAAATAGTTTTAATTATTGCGACAAGATTTAGCCGTCGAAATAACCTATTGCGACACAACTTATTGCGTCGGCGTTCCTTCATGGCTATTTGGTGTCACCCGACGAAATAGACATATTTCGACGGTAAATTGTTGCCGTCGAAATAGGAGTGGATTACAGTAAAAAAAAACCGTCCTATTTTACGCATTTTAAAAAATTCCCCCTTATTTTAATAATTTATTTTTAAAATAATAATATTTCAGAAAAAAACCCAAGCATTTTAGTGGTGGAGTCCCTCTCTCTCTCTCTCTCTCCCTCTCTGTCTGACCAAATGCACACGCAGATTCCTCACTAATGAATTGAAAAGCATATTCCATGTCAATTTATCTATTTAATATTTTATACATCAACCTTTCATATTTAATAAAAATAAAAAAGAAATTAAATTTAAATTAGTAGCCTGTAACATTTAGGGTAAATTTCATAAAGCACTTTCAAACTTTTAAACTTTTAGCTTTTTGAGATAGAACCATCTATTTTAAAATATAATGATAATGAACCCCTCTCGGAGCCTTGGAGGGTCTCATGTCAAGATATTCTCGTCAAAAATACCATATTCAGTTCATTTTTGAATTTTGGAGTCTACATACAAGGTCATATTAAGGTTATTCAATCGGCCCGCGTCTTAAACGAGTTGACGAAACTAAAATTTTTATACAACACTGCAAATTCAAGAGGCGATTCAAGGCATCTTTTAAGTTGGTTGTTGATATCTCAGTGATCTTGAAAGTTGAATGGTGATTTATAAAATATACCCAAATATTTATAAAGCCTAAACCGCCTTCACCCCATTTTCCGTCCAAATACAGAAAAAAAATGTGGCATTTTATTTTAGAAGATTCCATGCAAAAATAATCATCAATTATTATTTATTAGCAGCAACACACATGAAGCGAAAATGCAAAGAGCTTCCAAGAGCCACCTCATTTTGGCAAATGTTTTCAGGATTGGCTGTTGACCTGATGTTACATCTTCAAATTCCAAGCCGCGGGAACTTTGGGCAAGATTGTAATTTCCTTCCTAGATTCCGAGTTGGCGGCTGGTGGAATAACCTATAGGATTGGATAAGAGTAGGAGATTTGATTAGGGATTTATGTAACCCTTTGGCGCAAATAAAGCCAAGTCTGTCCTTTTTGGCTAGAATGCCCTCTCATTCTTCGCTAATTACTAAAACGTCCCTCCATACTTTCTATTTACTTAAAAGACCCCCTACATTTTAATTTCACTAAAAATCCCCCTTAACTAGTTTTCCATCAAAAGTTAGCGCTCGGTTCGGAAGATGGAGCTGGAACTTGTGTTTCATCTATTCTCTTACCTTCTAGATATTTTGATAGGTCTTTCGTAAACTATAGATAAATACCATACATAATGCAATATTTTTATCTAAAAACATTATTGGTTCATGATGTACAAGTGACACTTAGCCAAAAAGATGCATGCGAAGGAGGCATGAGGTTAGGGCCAATGTGCTTTAAATAAAAATACATGTACTAATATGTAAAAAAATAGAACAGTACGTACTACCGAATTCAGCTCGCATATCTTTCGGGGAGAGATAGAGAGAGAAAGCTGTTAGATAAAAAAAATCTTTTTAAAACCTTGCTCAAGATTTCATATAAGAGAGAGATACTCCTATTTTCTCTCTAAATCTCTCTCTCCCTCTCTCTCGTATATTAAAAAAAAAAATCTCAATTTCATTTGTGCTACTCAATTCTAGTCTAAATAATTGAATGGTGAATTCCTTTTGATTCTCTCTGTAAAAATGGATGCAAACTTTCCTGAAGGCCTCCACGTTCTCCTTGTTGATGATAATCCCGTCCCCCTCAAGCTCATTGAAACCTTGCTCAAGATTTGTTCTTATCATGGTAATTTGATTTCTTTTTTACCTTTTTATTTGCATTTTTGTTGATTTGGGTCATTTTTGTTTGAGTTTATTTGAATTGGGTCAATCTTGAAATTTGAGATTTTGGTGTATATCTTGGTGATTTTTATACAGCTTGTTAAAAAATAAATAATTAATTAATACCACCCCTAGTTATTGTGAGGACCCTAGCTAGCAAATTTCAGCAAAATATAAAATCAATAATAATAATTAATATTACTCTTCGTCTGACCAAAACACCCCCAACAAGTAACGACAACCCGGCCTCTCTCTCTCAGTGGCAAACCCGTTGACGAGCGGGTTATTATTAGCTATTAGGTTATCTTAAATTTCTTTATTTGAGTTGCTATTATATATTAGCTCGGTTAGCTTGATCTTGTACATGAACAAACTTCGGTTTTGATTACAGTCACTACTTGTTCGCGGGCAATGCAAGCATTGGAGACTATCCGGGCGAACAAGGGAGGATTTGATATAGTGATATGCGAGGTGCACATGCCCGAAATCGACGGGTTCGAGCTTCTCAAGCTTATCGGATCGGAAACGGACATACCCGTCATTCGTAAGTAGTATAGTCTACATTCATTTTTTATTTTATTTTTCATTTATCAAAGTAATATTGGGATTGATGTTTGTGTTGGGTGAATTGATCTAGTGATGTCGGATGACGACCGTAGAGATGTGGTGATGAAAGGCGTGACCTGCGGCGCGTGCGATTACCTTACAAAGCCCTTGCATATGAGTGTGTTAAAGAACATATGGCAACATGCAGTTAGAAAGAATATGAAGAGATCGCAAAATGCCGAGGACAATGACGAGAAGAATAAGCCGTCCGAGGATAGAGAGAATGCATCTACTGCAAGTGGGGGGAAATCGAATGATTCTAAGAGAAAAAGGGAAGGTGAAGAGGAAAATGAAGTTAACAAAACCATGGATTCTTCTACACTTAAGAAACAGAGAGTAGTTTGGGATACTGATCTTCACCAGATTTTTGTTGATGCTGTGAACAAACTGGGAATCGACAGTAAGATTGTTTTCCTTTTCAAATATTATATATCATTTCTTGTGTTAAAGATAGGGTAAATAACATAAAATATCATCAACTTTGAATCATAGTTGTATAAGTTGAATCATGGTTCATGTATGAACAAGTAAAAGTTATATATATGTATATATATGTATATATATATTTCATCTTGTTTTGTTTTTATTGTTTATGGACAAATATGCGCGCAGATGCTGTTCCTAAGAAAATCCTAGAGTTGATGAATGTCCCAGGTCTCACCAGGGAGAATGTTGCTAGCCACTTGCAGGTATGCAATTCTTAATTCCAATTTCATTTATGCATTTTATCATTCTTAATTCCAATTCTCATGTATATTAGTTTTCTTGTATTTATATGCACATATAGGAATTGCATTTGTTTTTTTTTTCCCCCTGACAACCATGATGGCTTAGAATGCATATTACTCGTATGATTACTACTAAACATCAAAGTTCATATGCATTATATCATGGTACATCTACATATATCACAATTCATGCAAAACAATTAAAGTTTTGATTGGTATCAGATACATAAATGTATTGGTTAATATCTTATACCAAATACGGGCAAAATTTTGTACTACAAAGCCTGATATGCTGCAGAGCTAATGTGGGCGAAAAACATAATTTGTATTAGTTTCTTCAAAGAACATTAGGCGAATTTATTTATGAGGATTGACATTTTCACACATTTAAATGCCTCTGATCATGCTCATATATTCTTTTCAGTACATCCATTGTGAAAATCTAATTACTATAACGTAACGCAGAAATATCGATTAAGTTTGAAGAAAATGAATGAACCGCAACATCAAGAGGAAGCTCATACATCGTTTAATCCGATTAGCTCATTCGATGGCTTCCATCTCCAACCACTTGCTGCTTCAACTCAGCATCTTTCTCAAGCTCCTATGCCGATTATCAATCAAAATGGCGTTTCCTTCAATTCTAACCCGCAAATTGCAAATTCTCCAAACATGAGGCCCGCAATGACGCAAAATGGAGCTTTCTTCGATTCCAACACGCAAATTGTGATTTCTCCGAATACGAGGTCCTCCATGATGCAGCTCGTGCCATATGGGAATATGCAGAACCGGTCCTGGAGCATTAATCCATTTGCGATGGATTCCGTCGGTACGCAGCCGAATCCACGGGTCCAACAAACTTCTTTAGCACTACAACAGCTAGATCATGCACAAATCGCTGCTCCAGGACAGCTGCAGCGATCAGTTTACGGAAACTCAGGCGAAATTCATTCTACGCTGGCATCAAATATCGGTCAACAAACGGTTTCTAATGGAATCTCGAATCAAGTCTTAGCCTCGAATCAAATGAACGAGGGCTCATCTTTGCAGGGAAATTTTACGAATACGTCTTTACACCATGAGACTCATAACAATGGCAACGTGGCTGCCTACGAGTTAGCTGTTGATGATCAGTTCATAAATGATATTCTTGAAACCGGGGTTAGTTTGCTTTGACATTACTCACTTCTACATTTCATTTCTATATTCCTTTCTTATGTAAATTTGTATGTTGGTTAGGCATTTAAATGACCAACTTACACTAAAATACCCTTAACTATCGCTGTTTTTCACGAGCCTGCCCTTTGACTTAATTTTTAAGCGGGAATTTATTTCTCCAAAATGCGCTTGAAAATGAAGCGCTTGATTGCTAAGTGAAGGGTTTTTATTTCACATGATAAATCAACGTAGTATATAGAAGTTTCATAATCACTTTTTCTTGCTTGTTGCATATCAGTGAAAATTTTGAAACTTTGAAAATAATCTAATGTAAGTAGGTTTTAAATTTTTCTTTTTCTTTTTATCGTCTTCTTATAACTCGATATACTCACACTTAAGACTTCTTTTAGTAGGAAGGAATCGCGCAACCGCAACTTAACCGAATTTGATTTTCAGAGGTAACCTTTTCAGGATTTCCACGGTTCATCGGCAGACTAGTCCTCGCTTTGAAGTTTGCCCCAGCTAGCCCGAGCTTATGAAAATTCATCTGATAGTAATAACTAATGAAATAGTTGTTTTTTTCGTGTGGATGTAGTTAGCATACAGTTCTAACTCCGTCATTCTTTTCTGTTTTTTCTGCATAGATATTTTAACAATCGTTTCCTTTTAATTTTTTTTATTTTCATTTCTGAATTGTCAATAAATTGTAATTATTTGTATGCTCTCTGTTTGGTTATTTAGAACGTAATTTTTCTTTACTTTTGTGAGTATTCATATTGTTTCTCTTTTGACTTCTACATAGTTGCTCGTAAAAGTGAAATCCTAAATTGATATATTGCTCTATGGATTAAGCAAAATACTCTGGGACAAGAAAAGAGAAATCCTAAATTGATATATTGCTCTATGGATTAAGCAAAAAACTCTGGGACAAGAAAAGAGAATTAATTTTATGCATGATATTTGATTAAAAAGACTTACTAAGAACTTGCAGTTGAAATTAAGATTGAAACATTTATCTTTACGTGTGTAATAACAACGCAAAACTTTTAACCGTCTTTTTATCGTGCAAAGCACATGCCGAAACTTACTAACGAGTAAGGCCCTGTTTGGGAATGGAGCTAAATTTTCTAAACAGTAGTTTCATAAAGTTAACAAAACTACAACCAAAAATCCTAAGTACCTGGTTTGGCAATCATTTTGGCGTTGAGACAACTGCAGTTTCAGTTAACTCAAATCCATTATGATCAAATATTATGAACTCCATTTTTGGAGTTTGGGGCTTGCAAACCATACACATCCGCTTAAAAATAAACCACGGTGAACCTAATTCCATATCCAAACAAGACTTAATTTAGTTCACTAACAAGACTGTTGATTTTTTATCACTTGGTTATTTTCTTTTTATATCTTCGACACCATGATTCATTAAAGATTAGTAATAAAAACACAAAAGTTCTAATACAAGTTTAGGCATCCAACTAACATGGCTCCATGTCGAAAATATCGAAACACAACATGCCTCCTAAAAGACAAGTTGAATAAAAAAAAGATTCAAAACATCAACGCATTACACCACTGTAGCTTGAACACGTTGCAGAAATACATGACAAAATATTGATCCCCTACGTCTGAGCTCCTGATCACCTCATGGATGCTGCAGATAAGGATAGGTGCCACGTGTGCAAGACCTTTAATTATTTTTCAAACTAGAATGAGGACATGCCATCAATTTTCTCGCCAAGTTTGCACTCAGAAAACACGGCATCATGAAAGCAAATTTCATTTCTATGGAACCAAATCGTGCACAATGGTCATGACCACACTGTATCTCATCTTGCTTGACGACCAGAGTTTCTAAGACAAACCCTTACCTCCCCACCGAAACAGAAACTTGCCAATAAAATCTCTATTTGTGATGGACTCCAGATCTAGCTGCGAACCTAGTATAAACTATACACACCATCAAGTCTTGCAACCAAGATCGTCGTTTGCATAATTATTTTGGAAGCTTATCTTCTTAGATACAATAACCTGCATTTTGATTAGCAGCCACATAAAATATGGATGAGCATTACATTCCAGTATGAAACGAGTGCATGATCAATACAATACGGTGCATAAGTAGAGTAAGAACATACCTTGAAAATAGTAATACCCATGTCTTAAGTGGAAAAAGATTCATCTAATACAATGAAACATGTGCAAATAATTTCAGGGGAAGTAAATTAAGCAGAACCATAATGTATGAGTCTCCCAGATTGCCCATTGGTTTGGGTTGACTAAATACAGGTCGCGCCTAAAAGGACATATCCTTGACGGTGGGGTCTATAGCGGCACATCCATAGACTAAATCTTGCTTAATTTTAGATGTACATCTTTAAGAATGGGTAAACCATCATGGAATATTAAATTGGATTTAGAAAAAGATACAAACCAACTTCCACTAAAATACCATGAAATTCTTCAAAATTACCAAAATTTTCATTTCATAAACCATAGATAAATACGGTTAAGAGTTCAGTTGGGTGTTTGCCTACATTTTTCACTGATTAAGATTTTCTTTTTTGCAATATTATTTATCTAAAATCTTTAGGAATTGAATTGTGCTAGGCTGGCATATGGTCTGAAGAGAGAGAGAGAGGGCAGTTAGAAGCAAAGAGAGATTCTCTCTCCCCCTCGAGAAACAGACTCCTATTCTCTCTCTCCCAAAAACCTCAAAATTTCACTTGTGTTATTCAATTTCTAGTCAAATTGAATTGTGAAATCTCTAAATGTGGATCCAAATTTCCCTGAGGACCTCCGTGTTCTCCTTGTTGACAATAATCCAGTCCCCCTCCAGCAAATCGAGACCATGCTCAAGAATTGTTCTTACCATGGTAATTTGATTTGATTTGAATTTTTTTCTTTTTATTTTTTTTGCTTTTTTTGCATTTTTGTTGATTTGGGTCATCTTAATTCAAGTTTATATGAATTGGGTCAATCTTCAAATTTGAGATTTTGGTGTATATCTTGGTAATTTGATGATGCACAAATGTGTGCTCTTGCTTCCTCTTCATTTTTATTGATTTGGGCCATCACAGCTTCGGTTTAATTGAATTGGGTCTATTTTTAATTCCTTGACTTTGAGTTGCTATTATTAGCTAGGCAGCTTGTTCTTGTGCATGAACAAACTTATTTTTTTGAGATCAGTTACCACTTGTTCGCGGGCAATGCAAGCATTGGAGACTCTCCGCGAGAACAAAGGAGGATGCGACATTGTGATATGCGAGGTGCACATGTACGAAATGGACGGGTTCAAGCTTCTTGAGCTTATCGGGTCGGAAACGGACATTCCTGTCGTTCGTAAGTAGTATAGTCTGTCTGCACTGTTTCTTTACTTTTTCAAATGAAGTAATGGGATTGATTTGTGTTTGGTGAATTGATCTAGTGATGTCAGAGGACAATAGTAGAGATGCGGTGATGAAAAGCATGACTAATGGCGCGTGTGATTACCTTACAAAGCCGTTGCATATAAGTGTGTTAATGAACATATGGCAACATATGGTTAGAAAGAATATAAAGAAATCGGTGAATAAGCCGTCGGATGATAATGGGAGTGCAAGTGAGGGGAAATCGAATGCTGCTGAGAGAAAGATCAGGGAAGGTGAAGAGGATGCACTTAAGAAACAGAGAGTGGTTTGGGGTCCCGATCTTCACCAGAAATTTGCTGATGCTGTGAAGAAATTCGGAATGGCCGGTAAAATTGTTTTCCTTTTCAAATATATATATATATATATATATATATATATATATATATATATATATTTTGCTCCCCCCGGCGCGGGCATAAGAATTCCATTTGTTTTTTCCTCGCAACCAAGATGTCTTGGAATTCATATTGCTCGTATGGTTGCTAACAAACAACAGAAGTTCATGCATTATATCATGGTAAATCTACATATATCAGAATTCATGCAAAACAATGGAAGTTTCTATTGATATTTGATACATAAATGCATCAATTAATATTTCATACCAAATATGGGCAAAACTTTTGAACTGCAAAGCCTCTTGTCAATCCGTGGACCATTAGAGCAAACATGCCGCTCAAAAATTTATGGGTATTTTAGTGCACCTATTTAGGCCCTGTTTGGAAATGGACTTAAGTTTACTAAACTGTGGTTTCATAAAGTTAGCAAGTCCAAACTCCAAAATCCTAACTTTATTTTGTTTAGCTGTCATTTTAGAGTTGAGATAAATGCTATCTCAGCCAGAATATGCCGTTATCTCAACTTTAATATGATAAGTGTGTGTCAGTGCAGCCATCGGCAAGATGTTTTGTTGCTGCATTTGATGCTGCTTATGCTGCCGCGGGTGGGTGTTGTTGTTGATATCTGCAACTAAGGGCGACTGATAATGGTAATGCTGGGATGTGGTGCGGATGATATAGTGTACGTTGATGCTATGGCTGATGGTGCTCATGCTGTTGCTGCGAGGTTGTTGATGCTGTTGCTACGAGGATGGTAGCGGCCTTGCCGCTCCTGCTAGTTGCGATGGAGCCGTTGGCTATTTTGGGGATCCCGTTTGATTTTGTAACATTCTCATATGCATACTTTCCTTGCCGATTTTCTCATATGCATACTTCTTGGTTGAGGTTGTTTTAGGATGTTTGTTTCTGGGCCATGTGTATGGGATGCCCTAAATCTTTGTATTAGTACCCTTGCGGGATGCGGGGCAGCGCCCCGTTAGAAATTTTTTAACGGAAGATATGTTTTGAATGTGGAGCGTGTGGGAAAAAGAGATGTGAGGAGAATCCAAAATTCTCTATTAAAGAAGAATCTTTCCATATTAGAAAAATCAAGGAAAATATTTCCCAAATAGAATTGAATTCTATCTTGCCAAAGATTGTAGCAAGAGAACTCACATGTTTAACACGTGACCCCTAGCATGGGTTTCGGCGTGCTTTATTTTCAGCGCTCATATGCATATAAATTTTCACGTGTTTAACATGTGAAGCATGTTTGACTTGCCAATTATTTGATTGCAGCGCTTATATACTTTGCTTATAGGTGCTCACGTGTTTAACACGTGTGGCTCTTTTAGCCCATTTATTTTTAACTGTAGCGTTTATATGCTTTTGCATATAAGTTCTCACATGTTTAACATGTGAGACCTGAATAGTGGGGAATTTTCCCCCTTTCTTTCTTTTTATTTTATTTTATGAGGGAACATACTCCTCCACGGCCTTCGCCGTCCGGCTCTCAGCAAGCTTCGCCGCCTCCAAAGCCGCCCGGGCATCCTTCTCGATGGCATCCCTCGACCTCTTCATAGCATTGTAGAGCTTGTTTGTCTCCTCCATCTTCTCTTGGATAGCCCAGTTGGACTCGTTCAAAAGCCGATGGGACTCCTTCAGCTTCGAGATCGTCATCCCCTCGGCGACTAATCTCGAGTCGAGGAGGTCCGCCTTCTCCTCCGCTTGCTACAGTTGGAGGCGAAGCTCTCCCTCCAGCAAAGAGGGTTCGCCAGCCTTCTTCATCACCGGGGCGATCTTCTCGGACTCCATGGAGACAAGAAAAGCGCAGTGATGAAGGACCTGAGAAAAACAATAAACGTCTTAAAAAGCTAAAACTGAGGAAATAAAACTTAAAGAATTTTTAAGAAAGGTTAGATATCGACTTGAACTGCCTCCTGCGCTATTGCGGCCACCTGGGTCTTCATGGCTCCTCAGGGAATCTTAATCTCGGATGCCTTCTCCTTGTCCGCCAGTAAGCTGTCGGCTACGGATAGCCCCGAGGGCACCTCAATGCAGAAGTAGCCCTTTTACACTTGAATCCCGGTAGGGGATGGACGAGAGACCACCTGCTTCTGTCTCTTGAGGGGGATTTCGGTAGGCTCAGACTCCTCCTCTTCCCTCGCCTGGGGCGCCGGATCCCGCACGTGCTTCTGATCCCCCGACGGCATTCCTTCGAGACTGGGGGCGCTGCGGAAAGCTTGGCCGGAGGAGTTTTCCTCGAAGCCGCGCTCGGGCCGGGTTGGGACGAGCTTGCACCCCCGGTTTTTCTTCCTTAGGCCTTGGCGGCCATGGACTCTGCAAAAAAGAACACACATTGTAACGCCCCACGCCTCAGTACAGATGGTATTGTCCGCTCTGGCCGAAACCGCACGGTTTTTTCCTTTAGAGCGAACCGGACCCGACCAGGGGCCACTTCCCAGGAGGTCACCCATCCCAAGACTTCCCTGGCCCGAGCACGCTTAACTATGGAGTTCTCAAGCTCCTGTAGTTCCGGTTCACTTAAAAAGCGCCTCTGTAATTGAGGGTGGTATCATTATATTTATAATGCAGTTCGGTCCTCTTTCGGAATGTGCTTTAAGGACCCGATCCCATTGTTCTGAAATGGCTCCCTCACTCAGATCACCAAGATGTCCGCAACAGACCGCACTGAGTGTGGACAGAGCAGATCACCATGATGTCTTAAGACCGCACTGCTCTGGGGACAGAGTAGATCACCATGATATCTTAAGACCGCACTGCTCTGGGGTATTACATTCCCCCCATCTAAGAACAATGGTTCGTCCTCGAACCACAGACCTACTGTTGAGGGACCTGCATGGGCCACCAACAAAAACCTGTTACGCCCCGCTTCCCAGTGTACGGTGAAGGGGACGCGGCGAGGTCCGCTACGTATGTATTCAGAAGTACATACGCTAAGCGTAGCTAAGCAATATAGAAATAAATACACAAGAGACAAGAGTATAAATAGAACAGCAACTTTTATTTATTAACATTCTTTATACAATACATGAAAAGGAAATACAACTGAAATAAAGATGCCTAAACAGTGGCATAACAGGAAATGGAAAGTACTGGAAAGAAAAGTGTACAATGAAATTATACTGCAGGGTCTTCGGCAAATTGCTCCAAGTCTTCTTGTGTTGGCTCAACTTCTGCCGGGTCCAGATCACCTGACGACATTCAAAGAAGAGAGAAACAGAATGTCGTCAGCGAACAGGTCGCTCGGTAAGTCCCAAAGGTAAGAGGGAAGTAGAGAAGACAGAATAAGAAGGTACATTTTTAAAGTGTAAACTATTGTTGTAATATTATGTTATCGCTGTTGTTTGTAACTTGGTACAGAAGGATGCCAGTGTATACGAGGGGGGTCTCTATATGCTAGAGACCAGGACAAACGGAAAGTACAAGGAACCGTTAAGCCACGGTACAACAGTAATGGGATTCAGGTTAGGTGTCTTAATCTGACCACCTCGTGCCACCTTTAACACCTTCCGTACCAATCTACCCCTTAACCCCGTAGTGTTTTAATATTATTGTTGTATTGTATTGTGTAAGTTGGGTTACTGACCAAAACCATGATATCAGTAAACATGTTGTAACTGCATAATCAGGTATATGGAATAACAGGATAATGGATGTATATCCATGGTTTAATTCAGTCAAATTGAATAGATTGTTAACTGAATTCAGGGATTCATGTATTCATATTGAGTTGGAATATAAAAGAATATAGATTGACTTGAATCATATTCAAGTCAGAAATAGTCATACTCTAACCCGAGTCAGACTAAAAGAAAGGTAATTTGAAGTTCTATAATTGTTAGGGTCCTTATTGTAATTTATAAAACTTGAGGGGGTTTTATGTAAAAAGTACTTTTGTATAGTTTTCAAGATACACCTCAAGTATTTATTATTATTTTTTATGATTATAATGAGTGTGAATTTTATTTGTGTTATTCTAGTGAATATATCCTAATAAAAGTATTAATTGTTTTATTTGAAATTCGTGGTATTTTAATGTAACTTTTAATCTTGTAATTTTTAGAAAAAGGTGGAAACTTTATTTTCTAATAAAATAAGTGTTTAAATGATAAATATATATATATTAATACAAGAATAATTTAGAATAACTATTTTATTTTCCAAAAAATCTCATTTTTCTTAAATGTCGTATTTCAAACCTTTCGAGACCGAATGCTCCTTGCGGAGGTCTGAATCTCGCACTACTAGCCCGCGGGTGCACGATGAACCGTACTATCCCTAACGGGTTCCCCAAAGGTGGGTTGTAGCGGTGCTTTGCAAAGGTTTAATAAATATTATTCATTTAGAAAACGGTTTTATAAAGATAAGGTATTTATTTGTAAAAGGATGTAAATTTCCGTATTTTAGTTTCTAAGGTTCCCTAAGCCAACTAGCCTATTTCTAAAGGTCTAAACGACAAGTCGTTAGAAGCCTCAAATCGCCTCTTCGCCGCCAATTGTGGCCAGGTAAGTACAAGTGAGGAGGGAGGGATCCGCTCACGAATCGTGAGGCGGGCCTTTTAAAGTTACCCAAGCTCACTTGCCTAGCCTAGACACCACAAAGTCAGCTTAGATAAACGATCGATGTCCACAACTTATCGTATTTTCCTAGTAAGAAATATTTAATAAAAAATGTAACAATTCTAAAATCTTTAAGAATGGTTTTATGAAAATTATGGTATTTTAATGTAAAGTCTTGTATTTTCGTATTCTAAGTTTTAACGTTATTAATTAGGGTTGTATTTGCGTATGTATAGAGGTAGGTCATTACCTCGTGACTTATTTTAAGGTATTGTGAAGTTTGGGGGTTAAACATGATAAATTAAACATGAGGGTATTTAAGTGTAAGGATACGGTATTTGTAAAAATTATCATTTCATGTGTGAAAACTCATTCAAATTGATTTTTACAAGTTTAGTGGTCAAGATGAACATGTTTAGGAATGATGGAATTGATTAAAAGAAGAAAAATAAACATTATGGTATTATTGTGAAAAGAATACGATATTACAAGAAAGCTATCATTTCATGTGAGAAACTTTGTCCAAATTAATTGTTATATGATTAATAGTCATCATGAATATATTTGGGTATTATAGAATTGGTGACAAGTGAGATTTTGTAGAAAAACCGAATCGGAAATCGGTTTGTTCCGATTTCCGTCGGGTTTCATAATTCCGTATTTTGAGAAGTAGAAAAGAGAGAAAAATGGGACTTATGGGTTTCAAACTCTTCTAAAGAGTATAGAGGAACAAGGGAAATGGCCGAGATGTTGTTTCGTCGCCGGTTGCTTCAAAGAACGTTGCCGGAAATCCGTCAGCGCTTCGCCGTGAACTCGGTTTCAAAACACACTTTTCTTATGGAAATTTCAAGAGAGTAAATCTAAGGTTTTGGAATGAGAGGGTAGGGGGTAGGGGTCTATTTATAGGGTAGCTAGGGTAGAGTAGGTGAAAGGTTTTGTTTATTAAAAAAATTTGTAAAATTTAAAGAAAAACATTAAAATTTTTTAGTAATTAGGGTGTATTAAGAATTCTGGAACTGATATTATAAAAATGAGTTAACAGGGGGTTATGGGAGACGAAAAGTCGCACTTTTTGTTTTGGGACCTCGGCCGTCCGACCGAGTCCGGCCGGCGGCGCCGGCCGAGTTGGCCGATCCCGGCCGGGTTCGGCGACGGTCGGGTGCGGGGTTCTCTGAATAAGACTTTGGCATACTCCGTTTTTGGGGTTCAGTTCAACATTTGGGAGTTATGGCCTGTGGACTGTTGGGCTTCCAAGAATTTTAAAAGAAAAATAATCTAAAAATAATGTGGGGCATGGGATTCGAACTCTGGTGGCTTGGTTCAGCAGTGCAAGGTATTACCAATAAGCTACAAGCTCTTTCTTGTAATTATTGTAGGAAAATAGATTCTTAAAGTGATATCAGCAACATTAAATACTTCAAATATACTTCAAATTTAAATCAAATTTATGTATACAAAAATTGGAGTTGTTACACACATACAAAAGGGGGTTAGCGATACTGAAACGGCAAAGGAAATTTGGCAAAGTCTAAACAGATCGTCGAAAACCCTAACTTACCCAAAAAATGCGCAGGACTGAGCCCAGCCCAGCTCAGTGCCTGCTCGGAAAGCAGGACATCAGCTCGCTGGATCGGTTCCTACTGGGACACTACCCTCACCTCGGGGGAGGTCGACTGCTTCGCCCTCGGGTAGTCGGTCCTGTGCCACTGTATGGGCACAGGCCAATCCTCTCCCCCCGGTGGCCCGACGAAGACAAACTTCTCCTTCCATTCATGGATGGAAGAAGGGACGACCACTACCCCCGACCCGGCTGTCCCACCCTTACGTTTTTTAAACGAAAAGTATACCCAGCTCGGCTCTTTTTAGGTGGTACCGAGATGATTTTCATAACAAAGAAAAGACTAGAGGAGGGTCAAACTAAAGGGGATCCGATCAAATTTTAACCGGACCAGAAACCCGAGGAGGATTCTCCACAAGTTCGGCGCTAGCTGGCCTGAGGCAAGACGGAAGCAATGAAGCACCGCACAAACCGTCGGTGAGAAGGGCAGATGCATTCCTGACCTGAATGCTTCCAGATACAGAGCAATCTCCTTACCCTGTATCTGGTCTGCCCGCTCACCCTCTCTGGGTAAACGGAGTGAATAGCTAGAGGGGATATGGAATCGAGTCCGAATTTCAGAAAGCTCGTTTAGACGATTCAAGACGGAGGGAGCATCGTTGGTGTTCCCGATGCGCACTTTGGGAGCCCTTGTCGCAGCTCGATGGTGAGTGACAAGGGCGGCCCTGACTCTAGGAGCGAGCCCGACACAGAAAACGCAGTAGAAGAAGAACCCTCTCGGCTATCTGAAGCCGAAGAGGAGGAAGGCCCACTGGACTCGACCCCAACAACTGGAGCCTCATCACCCGACTCTACCCTAACTATATCTACAGACTCCTCAGAGGAAAACATCTAACCTGATTCAAAGAAAGAGACTCGCCGAGGAAAATTCAGCAGGGGATCCGATCTAAGAGGAGGTGCACCGGGCAATCTTCAAACAACAAAAGTCAATTAGGGCAAAGTATCGGCCCTAGGATGGTCCCCTCCTATTTACACACCAAGAAGAAAATATCCTACGGTCCAGATCGATTCCCGCTAAAATGAAGTGTCGCGCCTAGCGGCTGTCAAGGCTCCACCTGGAGATCGACTATTGGGGACGTCTCTTCGTTGTAAGAGTTAGAGACAGCCTGTCGCATCCACTAACCGACATATAGTAGCTGACTGTAACCGTACCAATAATGGTTTATCTAGTTGCATGCCGGATCATCACGATATTATCAAACTACTAGAACAGTTCAATACGTTGTCTAGATTGCATCATATATGGTAATGGACGTATAACGGTTATTACAGATAGATATATATATGCATCCTAGCATTAGTCGTGTTTCGATATTGATTACAGTTTTACATTGGTATATGTTTTGGTAAATATATATTACATGACATGTTCACGACACGCTACCAGACTTGTTACTTGGATCTTATTGCTAATGCCGACAATCCTGATTGTTATCCTGATGGACGTAATTTGTTGTCTACATTGACAAGACCTACACTGCTTGATCATATATTGGCATTAGATTCATATCATAAATACCTGACTTGAACACAAGGGTAAGGGGAAATCAATAATGAAACTTGATTTGTAACTCAACAGTTCGATACTTATACTGATCAGTCTTTACGGCTCGGCCAACCCCGGAATGATGCTGCTGACATCATTCGTTTGTACATGTTACATGTTTACTGTTTAGCAGTATGTCTCGGATTCAGCCCGAGAGTCTTGACTGTAGTCCCGGGCACGCACGGGATATTATTGAGTTACATCGACGATTCCATTAAATTAATTTCAAAGACTTCTAGAATAGATAAGGTAGAAGCACAGACTCTAGGATACACATCACATACCTATATCTCACTGTTTTGCATGTGTTTATTATTTATATTCATGTTTAATAATAGCATTATATCTTGGTCATCGCTATTATTTTGATATTATAACAAACTGACGTCTGGGTTTTTCCTGGCCCAGTTCTTCTACCTTTATCACAGGATGATCAAGAATACTTTAGCAATCAAGCCGAGTAATAAGGAGCTAGCTATTTAGTTTATAGACTCTTAGTTTATTTCAGAAATTTTATTTCTATTGATGTGAGCCCATATTGGGACGTGATTCATATGCTATTGTTTTATTGGATCTTGATTCGTTTCCGCTACATTTATTTCTTGATTTTATCGACTGTGGCAGATGGACATGTGATAGATAGATTTAGTAGTTTTACTATTCTTGATATCTGCTTGACAGCCGTAATGTGTCACGCCCCGCTTCCCAAAATACGGAAAACGAGGGATGACTAGGCCAGCCATGCTCCTACGGTCAAGGAATAATCCCGCCGTAGTCACACTTCGGCTTCTAGCATTACATGGTAATCAGTCAACAAAGCACAGCAGTAAAGGAATCACATCACTAAATTATTACATTAAAATCCATGGTTCACAAATTACAAATAAACAAGAAGAGTTACTAACCAAGTTCAAATTACACGATCTCTTTTATGGAAAGCAGAAATGAAGGAAAAGCAATCCAGACTAGATCTCCGTCAGCTCGAAAGGTAAATCCGTCTGCTGCGCTGGTTCTTCCACGAGATCTAAGCATGCATACTCAGGTCGTCAGAGCGACGTAATGGCAATTTATATAATAATGATATGAAACAGGTAAATACGGTAATAACAGTGAAAGTACAATGCGTGTAATCGCTATGTCACTATATGATGCAAAGTATGATCTGTGTCCCTATCAGTCTCTCGGTTATATTTGAAATTGTATAGTGGAAAGGAGGATCATGTTTAACAGGAGTCTCGTACATACCCGAGACAATGGCCCACATGCCCGGGACATAACCCTGTCAGCCGGATCGCTAGATCCTACCTAATATATATATCACTGCTGAATGATCATCCTCTAAAACACGGTCCCGCTAAATACGATACTCGTTCCATTTTGATTTCCCCATTTTCCCTAGGTTTACACTATTTATGATTATGATTTAGTCGTGTACAAGTATACCAATGGCACGGTTTTATCACTGTTCACTGTATTCATCACTGTCACGAATCATTCACTTTCCATTGGTGTACTTGACACTCCCAAACAAATATCATTCACGCACGATAATGCAATGTCCACTGAACACTAACACGCACTAACAAGTCATTGGTATACTTGTACACGACTAAATCATAATCATAAATAGTGTAATAATATGTGTAAACTTACAAAAATTGCATTAATTCATATGTTCAGAATTCAATGAAATGATACAAATACGATAATAAGCACACTCTGTCAGAAGTTCATCAAAATTGGTTTCAGTTCAATCGGGTTTCCGGTATTCAAGTTACAACCGTTTCATTTTAAGTGCTCGCTGCAGGAAATTCAGTTTCTGAACTGAACGTCCGTTTCGCGACACGAATTTCACCCAGTTGGGTTCATAATTTAGAGATGCTACAGTTGAATAAAATCTAGGGTTTCCAATAGGGTATTTAACGCAACAGACGGATTCTCAATCGCGTCTGTATGTCAAAAGTTACGCACTGTTCAACACTAGTATGTCAATTCTGATTCTGTTTTGGACTGTTATACGTCCTGTTCGTTTAAATCACCGATTAAATAGCAAAAAACGATAAAAAGGGATGAAACTACTTGTGTTATTTAGATAACATATTAACATTTAATAAACTACAGAGTTCCGCAACATACGAGTTCAGGAAACATGGTGGTACACATTACGGAACAATAAACAGTAACCAGAGTCACTCTGGACTGCAGTACAGAGCCGCACTCCAACCCAATTATCGTCACAATTCCAGTACATAAACCGTTAGAAACTTGCATAGGATTATAGTTCGTCGAGTCAGCTCCGATTTGAGCCCTCTAACGTATCATTTCAATATGTACATAATTTATGGTGATTTTAACAATTTTCAGATGCGGAAATTTCCAGTTTTCACGGGTGTATTTGGGGGTATTCGTTTTCGTCATTAACAGTCATATTTTCCAGTGAAAGTTATACATAATATTCATTATCATACGGGCCAGCATAGGAAATCCAATTCCGTCAAATTAGATGAATATTTTCATTGGGATCATGCATCGAACAGGTATGTCATATAATTTATCGGAAATTGTAAATTTGTAATTTATACGATTTGAGTTTGTAACACGAATAAATTAGCATGTAGCAAGTAAAGTACTTGCTTGGAAACGCTTTGGGCGGTGCCCGACAGTGGCAACATCACGAGCGCGCGACGAACGGCGCGGTTCGGTTTGCACGACCTTGGCTCGCGTTTCGGGTTTGCCGTCGGAGTTGCCCGGAGACGTCTCGCGATCACTGGAAGCGGAGGAGGTGCTCAGTGGATCTCAGGGAGTGCGCTGGGGTCGACGACGGTCGGCGGCGGCGCTCCGGCGATGGTAACAGAGGGTGTGCATGGATGTGTGTTGTGGGTTTTGTGGCTGTGGAGAGGAGGAGAGAGAGAGAGAGCTCGGGTGTGGATTTTTGGAGGAGGTGGAGGAGATGTAGAGGGTGCAGAGGTCTACAGGGTGATGGGGAGATCGCCGGCGTGAGGGTGTATGGTGGCCGAACTCGGGTGCAGTGGGGTTTCTGTGGAGGTTAGAAAAGGTGAGGAGAGGGCTTTTAGGAGGAGGCTAGGGTGTTCAATGAAGTGGTGGGAGTTTGGAGGAGATTAGTTGTCGTCGTCGGAGGTGAGCAGCGAGGTGAAGTTGGCAATGAGTTCTCGGTTGGGTTTTGGATGAACGAGAGAGGGATTTTGAGAAGAGTTTGAGAGGGTGTGAGGGATAGAGGAGGTTGAGAAGAGGTCGATGGAGTCGCGAGGGAGTGCGCGCGAGTCATAGGGCAACGGCTCGGCGACGTGGCCGCGAGGAGTGGCAAAGAAAGTGGACCGGGAGCAGAAAAAGTGAGCGGGAAAGAAAGTTAACGTTGGGAGAAGAAGGAGTTTAGAAGAGGGTCGGGTCGGGTTTGAGCGGGAGCGGGCTGTGGGGGAAACGGGCTGGTGGGCTTGGGAATAATTAATTAAATTCCCTTTTAATTTTCTCGTGGGCTGAGGAGGGGAACGGGCCGGCTCAGGCTTGGGTTTTAATTTTCAAAGAGGGAAATTAATTTATTTGATGTTGGGCTGAGGGGAAATATAATATAGTTTGGGTTTGGTTTTAATTTAGGTTTGGTCTTGGTTAAAATATTTTGGTTTTAGTTTTTGCTTTGATTCTAAAGGTTGGAAAAATTTAAATACTAATCTTAAGCAATCGATTACATACAAACACCACGAGGGAAATGAAAAGAGAAGTATTCGGGGACGTAGGAAAAACAGGGAAGGATTTTCATTGATGGAAACGGGGATTTACATCATACCCCCCTTGCAAAAATTTCGTCCTCGAAATTTAACAAGGATACAATGAAACACAGTACTAAATAAAGAGATGTGGATAACGGGCACGGATATCTTCCTCCCGCTCCCGGATGGATTCTCCTGGGGAACGACCGCCCCAAGACACTCGGACTAATGGAATGACCTTGTTCTTCAGCACTTTCTCTCTGCGGTCGAGGATGGTAGTGTGCTGCTCCTCGTATGATAGATCGGTACCCAAAACTAGCTTCGAATAGTCCAGGACATGGCTTTCATCCCGAACGTAACGCCGCAACTGTGACACGTGGAAGGTATTGTGCACACCAGCTAGCGATGGAGGCAAGGCAAGTCGGTAAGTCACCTCTCCTACTCGCTATAGCACCTCAAAAGGTTCGATAAAACGGGGACTGAGCTTGCCCCGACCTCCGAACCTGATACCTCCACGGGTAGGGGAAATCTTCAGGAACACGTGATCTCCGACTTCAAACTCTAGTGCTCTTCTGTTGGTATCTGCCCAATTCTTTTGTCGATCCTTAGCCGTCTTAATTCGTTGTCTGATCATTTGGACCTTGTCGACTGTCTGAACGATGAGCTCGGGGCCCAGTAACCTTCCCTCTCCCACATCATCCCAACACACTGGGGATCGACACTTCCGCCCGTAAAGTGTTTCAAAAGGAGCCATCTGAATGCTAGCCTAGTAACTGTTGTTATAGGAAAACTCGACTAGATGCAGATGGTCTTCCCAGGAATCCTGAAAGTCCAACATACAGGCTCTCAACATATCCTCGAGCGTCTGAATCGTACGCTCGGATTGTCCATCCATCTGCGGGTGATAAGCTATGCTGAAGTTGAGGCAGGTACCCAAACTCTCCTGTAAGCTCCTCCAGAAATGCGACACGAATCTGGTGTCTCGATCTGACACAATGCTAACTGGAACACCGTGAAGTCGCACTATCTCCTGCATGTATCTCTCTGCCAGTGACTCTGTCGACTGTCCCACTCGGAATGGTATGAAGTGTGCAGCTTTCGTGAGGCGATCGACGATAACCCAAATGGCGTTGTTGCCCCTAGGGCTCCGTGGTAAGGCCGTCACGAAATCCATGGTAATGTGCTCCCACTTCCATTCTGGTATCGGAAGTGATTGTAATAACCCTGCAGTCCTCTGATGCTCCGCCTTCACCTGCTAACAGACCAAGCATCTGGATACGAACATCGCAATTTCCCGCTTCATTCCGTTCCACCAAAAATGCTGCTTTAGATCTCGATACATCTTCGTACCTCCCGGATGTACAGAATAAGCTGAACTATGCGCTTCAGCCAGTACCTCTTCTCGTACATCTCCCTTGGGTACGCAGAGTCTGCTACCGAATCTTAAAGAACCATCTTCATGTATAATCAGGTCCGTTCTCAGCCCGGCTTCTACTTGCGCCATGAACTTTTGCAATCGGGGATCATCCGCTTGTGCAGCCTTGATGCGATCCACCAGGGAAGATGACACATGTAGTTGCCAAAGTTGACTGAGTGCGCTCGGTGTAACGACTTCAAGCTCGAGTCTCTGAAAGTCCTCAATGATGCTCCTCTGACTGGTCAACATCATGACCACTGGCTTGCGACTGAGCGCATATGGTACAACATTCACTTTCCCCGGGTGATACTGAAGGTCCAAGTCATAATCTGCCATCAGCTCTGGCCATCGGCGCTGCCTCATATTTAGCTCCTTTTGAGTGAAGACGTACTTCAGACTTTTATGATCCGTGTATACCTCCACTTTCTCGCCCAATAGATAGTGCCTCCAAATCTTCAACGCAAATACTACTGCAGCTAACTCCAAGTCATGCGTAGGATAGTTCTTCTCGTGATTTCTCAGTTGTCGAGAGGCGTAAGCAACCACTCGGCCGTGCTGCATCAGAACATAGCCTAAACCCTTCCCTGAGGCATCACTGTGTATCACCAAACCACCGGAATCATCTGGTACTATAAGGATAGGCGCCGTGGTTAACTTCTGCTTCAGTGTGTCAAATGCCTGAGTACACTCCTCCGTCCATGCAAATGGTACATCCTTCCGTGTCAGCCTCGTCAACGGTTCAGCGATTCTCGAAAAGTCTTGGACAAACCTCTGATAATAACCTGCCAATCCCAGAAAGCTTCTAATCTCGGCCACTGACTTCGGCATTGGCCAATCTCCGACAGATTCTATCTTTGCCGGGTCCACCGAGATGCCTTCGCCCGAAACGATGTGTCCCAAGAACTGAACCTTGTCGAGCCAGAATTCACACTTGCTCAATTTCGCATACAGCTTCTCTCCTCGAAGAATTTGTAGAACCGTGCGCAAATGCTCGACATGCTCCTCTCGGGTCTTCGAGTAGACAAGTATGTCGTCGATAAACACAACAACAAACGTGTCCAAGTACTTTGCAAACACCCTGTTCATCAAGTCCATGAATATCGCTGGGGCATTGGTAACACCGAACGGCATCACAAGGAACTCGTGATGTCCGTATCGGGTCCTGAAAGCCGTCTTGCATACATCCTCGGCCGCCACTCTGATTTGATGATATCCAGAACGGAGGTCCAACTTCGAGAATACCTTGGCCCCACTTAACTGATCGAATAAGTCGTCGATGCGCGGGATTGGGTACTTGTTCTTTATTGTGACCTTGTTCAGCTCCCGATAATCTATACAAATCAGCAGCGATTCATCCTTCTTCTTTACTAACAGAATTGGTGTACCCCATGATGAAACACTCGGTCGGATAAATCCCTTCTCCAATAGTTCTTCAATTTGCTTCTTCAACTCCGCCAACTCAACCGGTGCCATCCTGTATGGGGCCTTGGATACTGGTGTCGTACCTGGAATCAAATCGATCGAGAACTCAAAGACACGAGGAGGTGGTAGACCTGGTAGATCCTCAGGAAATACGTCCAGAAAGTCCCGAACAATCTCTGGGGCTGGGCTTTCATCAATCTCCATGGCTGTCAGCTCCTTGGGCTTGGCTCTGTACTTGGCTGGCTCCAAAGATTCGCTTCCGCCTTCGAAAATAAACTCCGGGTGATTGGGAATGCGGAAGATCACATTTCTTGCACGACAATCAATAACTGCATGGAAGGTACTCATCCAATCCATCCCGAGAATTGCGTCATAACTGCATGTCCCAATCAGAAGGAAATTCGCATAGAATTCCCTGCCACACACTACAACCGGACATAATCTACATTCTCGACTGGATATTATAATGCCATTACCCGTATGTATCTTCCATCCCTTGGTTAATGGTTCTTGTGGTATGGAGTGTGTATCAATGAAATGCTCCGATATGAAGCAGTGCGTTGCTCCAGAATCAAATAGTACTCTAGCTGTCAAGGAATGTACGAGTAGAGTACCTGTAACAACGTCTCCTGACGCCTCTGCCTGCTCGGCGGTCAAGGTGAAAGCCCGTCCCTGACCGCGACCTGTAAAGGGTTGCCTCTGCTCCTGCGGCCTCTGCTGCGGCGGTCCAGAACCTCCCTATATCTCTGCTCGCTCAGGGCAACCTCTAATCCTGTGCTGACTGCATCCGCAAATCAAGCACCGTCCCTTGGCACGGCGACAGTCCTTCTGGGTATGCCCATCTCTATTGCAGTAGCCGCAAACTATGTTCCGTCTCTGGGGGCGATGCTGTGGCACAAACGGACGCTTCATTTGTGCCGTTCCAGGCCTGTGAACTGGTATGGCTCCTCGAAAAGGTGCAGAGGTACGTGTGTCACGCCCCGCTTCCCAAAATACTGAATACGAGGGGTAGACAAGGCCAGCCATGCTCCTACGGTCAAGGAAATGTCCTGCCGTAGTCACACTTCGGCTTCTAGTTTTTCATGGTAAACAGTAAATGATGCGCAGGTAATGAGAAATGCAGTAACTGAATGAAACAATTTAAAGAACTGACCTGATGGGAAACCAATGATATAACTCTGGATAGCAAATCGAGGTGTCTGTGATATACGTCTAGTCCTGGTCCAGGCTAAATCTTCTCCTCACACTGAGCATGCATACTCAGGTCGTCAGAGCGACACAATAGCAATATAATATATATATAATTATGTGACAATTCTAACGGTAGTAATAGATATGTATGACAGTAAATCAATGACAACATGGATATACATATTCAGTAATCGATGCAGCGGAACAGTAAAAGCAGTAGAACGATATGCCACGTATGTCAACACAGTAAGTAAGATATATCAATGCCAGTATCCCTATCAGTCTCTAAGTCTCACTGTACAGGTCACTAAACCTATCGTCAGTCCAAGTGTGAGAGTCAACCACTCGCGAGTGTCCTCCATCTAAGGGTAGAACCCAAGGGCAAGGGACAAGGGCCCAACATGTATATCACGGTGAGTATCACATACCCTGTAAAACTCCATATATCTCCCTAAATATATAAGCCGGCATGTGACTCCCGAGATTCTGTTGAACTCACACTCAAACCACCCCACACCCCGTGGTCTACATCAAACGCTAACCATAACCCTAAATACTAATCGATCCGTGACAAGTCTGCGCGAGAACTGGAGGCAGGACCTCCATCAAGTACGTCCCGACTAATACCTAAGATAAATGGCAGTGTCTGGTGCCTTATTTGTGACACCCGTGCAAGCGCTTCCATAAGTGTCCCATACCATTTATAGTCACACGTACACGTGTCCCACAGACGTCGACAATGCAATATAATGATAGGGTTCACTGATTGTGTACAAGTACGTATCACTTTCACTTAATCACTTATACACGAACACTGACGTACTTGCTACAATCATCACTAAAACCTAACACTGGGTAAATGCACGTTATCACTATGTTATCAATGCAATGATATGGGTATGATATGATGCGTAAACAGTATATGAAGCATGATTAAAGTGTCATAAAAATAGTATTCTATCACTTGCACGATTTATCATGAAACGTACGTGTATGGTTTAGCGAAACGATAAACAGGTAATAATTAGTATGTTCAGTTATCCATCCATCGAATTTAGTTTCAAGCCAATCGGGTTCCAGGATCATTAATTATAACCATTTCATTTTAAGCGCTCGCGGCTGGAAATCCGGTTTCAGAATCAGAAGTCCGTTTCGCAACGCATTTTAATCCCAGTTGGGATCAGATTTTAGCGACGCTACGGTTGGATGAATTCTAGGGTTTTCAGCAGGGTTTTCAATGCAACAGACGTATCGTCAATCGCATCTGCATGTCAGGAGTTATACCCTGTTTAATACTAGTATGTCAATTCTGATTCTGTTGGGACTGTTATGCGTCCCGATCTTTTAATTTACAGATTAAATAGCAAATGATGACGGAACAGGGTGAAACTACTTGTGTTGTCTAGCTAACAGATTCACCTATAATATACAGTGGAGTTCCGTAACCTACGAGTTTAGGAAACATGGTGGTGTTCAATACGAAACAGTAAGCAACCATTGGAGTCGCTTTGGACTGCAGTCCAGAGTCGCACTCCGATCCAAATATCGCCACAGTTTAAGTTCAGGAATATCTGGAAACTAGTATAGGGTTAAAGTTCGTCAAGTCGGCTTCGATTCGAGCCCTCGAGCGCATCATTCCAGTAGGTAAATAATTTATGGTGAATTTAACGGTTTTCAGGTACATTAAAATTCCAGTTTTACGGTTAAACTTGGGGACAGTCGTTTTAGTCGTTATCGGTCGTATTATCCAACGAAATTCACACATTAGGTCCACAGCCATACGGGCCAAACAATACCATTTAGTTCCGTCAAGTTTAATGATAATTTCCTATGAGAACACACATCGAACAGTTACGTTGTAATAGTTAACATAAGGCAAAACATGGGATATATATACAATTATAATTTGTAAATTAATAATAAGTAGCATGTAGCAAGTGGGGACTTGCCTGTAGATGTTGCGGCACACGGCAGCGGCAACGGCACACGCGCGAGCGGCAACGTCAAGATTTGGCCTCGGCTTGAACTGGATGGCACGGCTCGGTTGAGTTGGTTTTGCTAGAGGGTTTTGAGATGGAGAGAGTTAGGGAGAGAGAGAGAGGGATGAGTGAGAGATGAGTGAGAGGGACCAGAGAGTTAGAGAGTGAGGTTGTAGAGAGAGAGAGAAAGAGAGATGAGATGCAGAGAGAGAACTGAGAGAGAGAGAGAGATGAGGATACAGAGATTAGCGAGAGGGAGTTAGAGAGGGGAAAAAAAAGGGATGATGGAGACGGAGAGAGTGAGGACGACGACGATGATGATGATGGGGTCGACGACGGTGCAGTGGGCCCGCCGGCGAGAGGTGCAGGAGGCGGGGTTCGGGAGCGGTGCTTGGTGAGCAGGAGGAGGAAGACGAGGGAGGGTGGTGAGGTGATGAGAGCGGTGATGAAGGTCCGACGAGATGGCCGGTGGAGTGAGGCGTGGGCTCGAGAGAGGGAGATCGGAAGTGAGGGGGCTCGGAGCGAGAAGGGTGGTGAGGGGATGAGGTGCGGGCGATGGGTCGTGAGGGTTTTTGCATCGGCGTGGTGGGTGATTCTGCGTGGAGGCGAGGTGATGGTGACGTAGGGAGGTGGCCGGAGGCGGAGACGGCGTAGTAGTGAGATGGCTGCCGTCGTCGTCGGGAAACTAGTTGCAGAAAAGTTTGAGGAGGAAAAATGAGAACGAGGGAGAGAGCGAGCGAGGAAGAGGGAGTAGTGGGTAGAGGAGAGAGGTGGAGAGCGCGCGTCGTGGTAACGTTCGCGAGCGGGACGCGTGGAGCGGCAATGTGGGCACAGGCGTGGGGTGCGGCGGAGGAAACGCACGCGGGAGAAAAGGGAAAGTTACCGTTGAAGGGAAGGGGAGGAACAGTAGCGGGTCGGGCCGGTTTCAGCGAAGGCGGGCTCGGGCTATGGGTAAGGAGCTGGGAAGTTGGGCCGGGCCGAGGGTTTTAAATATATTATAGGAAAAGAGCAACGGGCCGGGCCAAGAAAAATAAAAGGAAAGAATTAATTTGGGCAGAGCGGGCTGCTAAGAGGGGCTGGGCCAAATAAATTAAAAGGAAAAAGGAATTTGATTTAATTAGGAAAAAAGAAAGAACGGGCCAGAGAATTTAAAGAAAATCAAAATGGAAAAATATAGGGAGTGGGCCGGAGATTTGATATAAAAGAAAAATGAGTTTTAATGAGATGGATTAAGTTTATAAAAGAATGGGAGATGGGCTTGGGATATTCTAAATGAAATTTTGTGAGAAATGGAGGGGGAAAATGTTTAAGTAAAATAAAATAAACTAATGAGAAATTACAAGGGCTGGGTCGAAGGAATGGTGCTGAGTGTTATGGTGTGGGGATTTTGGGTTTGAGAAAGGGGAGGGGATAAACTAAAATAGGTTGGGAAATTTTAAAATAATCAATAATTATAAATACAAATTATAGGTGAAAAGAAATACAAACATAGGCGTACAAAAAGGGGCTGGGTATTACATCATACCACCCTTACAAAAATTTCGTCCTCGAAATTTAAAATAAACGATAAGTTATACAAACATAAGCGAAAACTGTTATATTGCAACCTAACACATAAAGATTTACTAGAATCCGTGGACGAAGAAATTTGAAGGTATAAACATGTAAGAACAACATACAAAAGACATGTCTAAATAGGTATAAAACAGGAATAACTATAGGGGCAACTACATGTATACGAGAATAGCAATAACAACAACAACGAACAATGATACTCGAGGAGTACTCGATATATGCACATATCAATATATCAAAAGTAGCACAACAGAAAAATAAGTATAAGGCACAATCATTTATAATAGTAATCATAGGCACAAAACCCGAAAATAAAATAACAAGAATAAAGTAGTGGAAGTTTAGTCGGTAGGTTAAAACATTTTAGGAAAACGTATCGGTCAAATAGTTTTAAAATAGCTTAGAAAACTCATATAGTGAAAATAAGAAACATGGAACAAAATGTGCGCGGTGTAAGGTCGCGTTACTGAAAGTGAGAATAATAATAATGCACTTAAAATACATAAAACGGAGTAATCAATAACACGTACTCTTTGATAAATACAAAATACTAAAACTACATTTTCGAATAATAGTGCCCCTAAATATAGTTGGGGTAACATGGAAAAACACAAGTATGTCTAGGCCTAGGTAGGGTAGGGATTACAATGGAATGTGGCTGATACAAAAGGTCGAAGTGTGACGGCTTTAGGCTGAAGATCAAGGAAATTGGGATCGGGTCAGCACAAGAAGTAAGGGTGAGCCACAAAGGACTACAAGGGAAACAGTATGGGGAGGATAACTTTCGGTACATCATGTGAATCAAGAATTTGAAGGGTTAGCTAACTCGAGGATTTCACTATGAACTTCTCCTCCCAGAAGGATCTCAATCGAGGCACAGACGAAGGATAAATGGTGGCTCATTCCAAGGATCAGGGTGCGGTACTTTCTAATCGAAACGGGGGTGAAAACTATACAATGAGTAAGGGTGGACAGTCAGGGATCTCAGCAGAAAAATAAATGGATATGGGCAATAAACAAGTATCAAGCGAACCAATAATCAAAAGGTTTACGAATTCAGAAGATTCATTTCATTCAAGAAAATTTGAAACAAGGCATTCCCAAAGACGAAAAGTGGCCCTAAACTATACACAGTTTTATTTGGCCAGAAAGACAACATCAAAAGAAATTCCGTTAGTCGCGGTTGTGGAGATTCAGTAGGTTGCGGTAGGCTCGCGCACTCAGGTTGGGGCGTCCATTTCCATATCGCCTCGCGGGCATCGCCATTGGAAGTTCTTCCACAGCAGGGTCTTGATCTTCTGGTCCTTCTTCCTCGGATGGAGCTTCTTCATCGAGGTCCGATTCCATGTGATTCTCTTCTTCTGGATTTTCTTCCACGGGATTTTCCTCAACTGGATTTTCTTCTATCGGGTTTTCATCCGGATCTTCCTTTATCGGGTCTTCCTCTATAGGGTTCTCTTCAGGATCTCCTTCTTCTTCGTCGGAATCAGCTATCATGTCAAACTCTGGGGCGGCTGCTCCTTCGCCCTCTGGATCGTGGTTTCCGAAATTGACTTGGGGACCGTTGATCTCATCGTCAGAACTCATCAGCGTGCGGTCTAAGGAAATGCATGACTGTGCATCCTCGTCTAGATGCGGCGCTGCTCCAGGGTGGGCTATGGCCTGAAAAGAAAGTGTCATGATTAGACAACGGAACACATCAAGAAATAGTTAAGTGTATGAAGTATAGAAAGATATGCGGTGGCAGGAATTGAAAATATCGGGATAATAATGCTGTGATAATGAGTAGTATAAATAAAGAGAAAGCAAGAGAATGATACATTTATTACGATTCAAAGTTTTATTGCATTCAACTAAAAATTTAATGGATACAAGATTTCAAACGGAAAAAAACATTCATAAGGGAATGGCAACATAATGCTGAAATTAGAAAACAGAAAAATTCTTCTTTGATTGCTAGGCCGCTGCATTCTTGTCACTCGAGTTGAAACCTGTGTTAGGTCCGCCTTATCCTCGAAATTCGAACTACGCAGTAATCCTCACTTGGCAGAAGTAGGGAGTGTGGACGAGTCTCCTCCCTGTAGTTCTTTCCTTTCTGGGCAACCGTTGATGAGATGTTTGTTGGACCCGCATATCAGACATTTCCCTTGGGCAACGTGGGCGGCAACGTGGGCGCAGGCGTGGGGTGCGGCGGAGGAAACGCGTGCGGGAGAAAAGGGAAAGTTACCGTTGAAGGGAAGGGGAGGAACAGTAGCGCGTCGGGTCGGTTTCAGCGAAGGCGGGCTCGGGCTATGGGTAAGGAGCTGGGAAGTTGGGCCGGGCCGAGGGTTTTAAATATATTATAGGAAAAGGGCAATGGGCCGGGCCAAGAAAAATAAAAGGAAAGAATTAATTTGGGCAGAGCGGGCTGCTAAGAGGGGCTGGGCCAAATAAATTAAAAGGAAAAATGAATTTGATTTAATTGGGAAAAAAGAAAGAACTGGCCAGAGAATTTAAAGAAAATCAAAATGGAAAATATAGGGAGTGGGCCGGAGATTTGATATAAAAGAAAAATGGGTTTTAATGAGATGGATTAAGTTTATAAAAGAATGGGAGATGGGCTTAGGATATTCTAAATGAAATTTTGTGAGAAATGGAGGGGGAAAAGGTTTAAATAAAATAAAATAAACTAATGAGAAATTACAAGGGCTAGGCCGAAGGAATGGTGCTGAGTGTTATGGTGTGGGGATTTTGGGTTTGAGAAAGGGGAGGGGATAAACTAAAATATGTTGGGAAATTTTAAAATAATCAATAATTATAAATACAAATTATAGGTGAAAAGAAATACAAACATAGGCGTACAAAAAGGGGCTGGGTATTACATCATACCACCCTTACAAAAATTTCGTCCTCAAAATTTAAAATAAACGATAAGTTATACAAACATAAGCGAAAACTGTTATATTGCAACCTAACACATAAAGATTTACTAGAATCCGTGGACGAAGAAATTTGAAGGTATAAATATGTAAGAACAACATACAAAAGACAGGTCTAAATAGGTATAAAACAGGAATAACTATAGGGGCAACTACATGTATACGAGAATAGCAATAACAACAACAACGAACAATGATACTCGAGGAGTACTCGATATATGCACATATCAATATATCAAAAGTAGCACAACAGAAAAATAAGTATAAGGCACAATCATTTATAATAGTAATCATAAGTACAAAACCCGAAAATAAAATAACAAGAATAAAGTAGTGGAAGTTTAGTCGGTAGGTTAAAACATTTTAGGAAAACGTATCGGTCAAATAGTTTTAAAATAGCTTAGAAAACTCATATAGTGAAAATAAGAAACATGGAACAAAATGTGCGCGGTGTAAGGCCGCGTTACTGAAAGTGAGAATAATAATAATGCACTTAAAATACATAAAACGGAGTTTTAAAATACAAACTATAGGTGAAAATTATAGGTGAAAATAATCAATAATTATAAATACAAATTATAGGTGAAAAGAAATACAAACATAGGCGTACAAAAAGGGGCTGGGTATTACAACGTGCTGGAACGACTGGGGGTTTCTTGAACTTGTTGATCAATTGCTCCTGAACTCTCTCCGCGTTGAGTACATGTGCCAAAGTCTGCAACTCCAGTGATGCAATCAACTGCTGCAACTCGAAATCAATCCCCTGCAATAAGCGTCTGGCCCTGGTGGCCTCTGAGGCGACCATGTATGGAGCAAAACGGCTCAGACGGTTGAACTCTGCCGCATATACGTCCACTGGACGTCCATTCTGCTTCAATAGAATAAATCTTTCCTCCATCTCTGCCTTGGCGGTGGAAGGGAAATAATGGTCTAGGAAGCAATCCTTAAATTTGCCCCATTCAATCGGCCTGTCCAGCCTGCTTTCTTCCACTGACCACCATGTACGGGCTTCATCTTCCAATTGGATCTTTATCATGTCCACCCTATCTTCATCTGGTACCCTGGCGGCTGTCAGTAAGTTTTCTATGTTCACTAACCATTGCTCGGCCTCGAGGGGTTCAGCTAGCCCTGTGAACGCAGCTGAATGCAACATCCGGAAGTCTGATACGGTACCAGTCCTAGCAGGGTAAGCTGGTGGAGTAGGGCCCTCGGGGGCGGTAATGAGTGCGGAGGGTCCTCCTGCAGCGGTAATCGCCCTGAGTCCCTCAGCGAGTAAGTCTATCTTCCTCTCCTGAGCTTCGGCGAGAGAGGTCAGTGCACTAAGTATTCTTTCCGTGCGGTCTTGAGTACTGGAGTCCGAGGAGGGGTCGTTTGGGGACGTCATATCGCTGGAAGATTCAAAAGGATAAGATCAAATTCAAGAATGAAAATCAGGAATAGTGAAACGAAAATAATGTAATACAGTATGGTTAATGTTATCCCTTGTTACAAAACACGGCTCTGATACCAACAAAACCATGTCACGCCCCGCTTCCCAAAATACGGAAAACGAGTGATGACTAGGCCAGCCATGCTCCTACGGTCAAGAAATAATCCCGCCGTAGTCACACTTCGGTTTCTAGCATTACATGGTAATCATTCAACAAAGCACAGCAGTAAAGAAATCACATCACTAAATTATTACATTAAAATCCATGGTTCACAAATTACAAATAAACAAGAAGAGTTACTAACCAAGTTCAAATTACACGATCTCTTTTATGGAAAGCGGAAAGGAAGGAAAAGCAATCCAGACTAGATCTCCGTCAGCTCGAAAGGTAAATCCATCTCCTGCGCTGGTTCTTCCACGAGATTTGAGCATGCATACTCAGGTCGTCAGAGCGACGTAATGGTAATTTATATAATAATGATATGAAACAGGTAAATATGGTAATAACAGTGAAAGTACAATGCGTGTAATCGCTATGTCACTATATGATGCAAAGTATGATTTGTGTCCCTATCAGTCTCTAGGTCATGTTTGAAATTGTATAGTGGAAATGAGGATCATGTTTAACAGGAGTCTCGTACATACCCGAGACAACGACCCACATGCCCGAGACATAACCCTGTCAGCCGGATCGCTAGATCCTACCAAAATATATATATCACTGCTCGAATGATCATCCTCTAAAACACGGTCCCGCTAAATACGATACCCTTTCCACTTCGATTTTCCTTTTTTTCCCAGGTTTACACTATTTATGATTATGATTTAGTCGTGTACGAGTATACCACACGGTTTTATCACTGTTCATTGTATTAATCACTGTCACGAATCATTCACTTTCCATTGGTGTACTTGACACTCCGAAACCAATATCATTCACACACGATAATACAATGTCCACTGAACACTAACACGCACTAACACTATGTATATGGCAATTGGGTAAGATATGTGTATGTATGCCATTAACAAGTCATGTATGTTATGAACCAATATGCACGTCATCAACTTACAAAAATTGCATTAATTCATATGTTCAGAATTCAACAAAATGATACAAATACGATAATAAGTACACTCTGTCAAAAGTTTATCAAAATTGGTTTCAGTTCAATCGGGTTTCCGGTATTCAAGTTATAACCGTTTCATTTTAAGTGCTCGCTGCAGGAAATTCAGTTTCTTAACTGAACGTCCGTTTCGCGACACAAATTTCACCCAGTTGGGTTCAGAATTTAGCGACGCTACAGTTGAATAAAATCTAGGGTTTCCAATAGGATGTTTAACTCAATAGACGGATTCTCAATCACATCTGTATGTCAAAAGTTACGCACTGTTCAACACTAGTATGTCAATTCTGATTCTGTTTTGGACTGTTATACGTCCTATTCGTTTAAATCACCGATTAAATAGCAAATGACGATAAAACGGGATGAAACCACTTGTGTTATTTAGCTAACAGATTCACCTTTAATAAACTGCAGAGTTACGCAACATACGAGTTCAGGAAACAAGGTGGTACACATTATGGAACAGTAAACAGTAACCAGAGTCGCTCTGGACTGCAGTCCAGAGCCGCACTCCGACCCAATTATCGTCACAATTCCAGTACAGAAACCATTAGAAACTTGCATAGGATTATAGTTCGTCGAGTTGGATCCGATTTGAACCCTCGAACGCATCATTTCAATATGTACATAATTTATGGTGATTTTAACAATTTTCAGATGCGGAAATTTTCAGTTTTCACGGGTGTATTTGGGGGTATTCGTTTTACTCATTAACAGTCATATTTTCCAGTGAAAGTTATACAAAGTATTCATTATCACACGGGCCAGCATAGGAAATCCAATTCCGTCAAATTAGATGAATAATTTCATTAGGATCATGCATCGAACAGGTATGTCATACAATTTATCGGAAATTGTAAATTTGTAATTTATACGATTTGAGTTTGTAACACGAATAAATTAGCATGTAGCAAGTCAAATACTTCCCTGGAAATGCTTTGGGCGATGCCCAACAGCGGCAACGTCACAAGCGCGTGACGAACGGCGCGGTTCGGTTTGCACGACCTTGGCCCGCATTTCGGGTTTGCCGTCGGAGTTGCCCGGAGACGTCTCGCGATCACTGAAAGTGGAGGGGGTGCTCAGTGGATCTCAGGGAGTGCACTGGGGTCGACGACGGTCGGCGGCGGCGCTCCAGTGATGGCAACAGAGGGGGTGCGTGGATGTGTGTTGTGGGTTTTGTGGCTGTGGAGTGGAGGGGAGAGAGAGAGAGCGAGAGCTCGGGTGTGGATTTTTGGAGGAGGTGGAGGAGATGTAGAGAGTGCAGAGGTCTACAGGGTGATGGGGAGATCGCCGGCGTGAGGGTGTATGGTGGCCGAACTCGGGTGCAGTGAGGTTTCTGTGGAGGTTAGAAAAGGTGAGGAGAGGGCTTTTAGGAGGAGGCTAGGGTGTTCGATGAAGTGGTTGGAGTTTTGAGGAGGTTGGTCGTCATCATCGGAGGTGAGCGGCGAGGTGAAGTTGGCAGTGAGTTCTCGGTTGGGTTTTGGGTGAACGAGAGAGGGATTTTGAGAAGAGTTTGAGAGGGTGTGAGGGATAGAGGAGGTTGAGAAGAGGTCGATGGAGTCGCGAGGGAGTGCGCGCGAGTCGTGGGGCAACGGCTCGGCGACGTGGCCGTGAGGAGAGGCGAAGAAAGTGGATTGGGAGCAGAAAAAGTGAGCGGGAAAGAAAGTTAACGTTGGGAGAAGGAGTTTAGAAGCGGGTCGGGTCGGGTTTGAGCGGGAGCGGGCTGTGGGGGAAACGGGCTGGCGGGCTTGGGAATAATTAATTAAATTCCCTTTTAATTTTCTCTTGGGCTGAGGAGGGGAACGGGCCGACTCAGGCTTGGGTTTTAGTTTTTAAAGAGGGAAATTAATTTATTTGATGTTGGGCTGAGGGGAAATATAATATAGTTTGGGTTTGGTTTTAATCTAGGTTTGGTCTTGGTTAAAATATTTTGGTTTTAGTTTTTGCTTTGATTCTAAAGGTTGGAAAAATTTAAATACTAATCTTAAGCAATCGATTACATACAAACACCACGAGGGAAATGAAAAGAGAAGTATTCGGGGACGTAGGAAAAACAGGGAAGGATTTTCATTGATGGAAACGGGGATTTACATAATGTGACTATGGAGGAATGATTTTTAGCCATAGGTAGCATGGTTGGTTTTGTCACGTGCCGTGTTTACTTTTTTTGGAAAGCGAGGCATGACAGTATTGATATCGATCTTTATTTGAAGCCGTTGATCGATGAGCTGAATGAGCTGTAGGAGACCGGCATCATTGCTTATGATGTCCACAGAAAGGAGAGATTCGAACTGCATGCGGCGTTGCTTTGGACAATAAATGATTTTCCATTATATGCCATGTTGTCGGGATGGAGTACGAAAGGTCATCGTGCTTGCCCCTGTTGTCAAGAGAACACTGTCTGTGAAACGCCAGTAAATCGGATTTTCTGTTATACCGGACATCGTCGTTTACTAGATGGTGATCATCCTTATCGATGCAATGGAATCAAGTTCAATGGTGAGCAGGAGAATCAGCCCCCTCCTCCTTAGCCAAATGGGATAAAGGTGTTTGTGGCTGTAGAGCATATCAATGTTGTTTTTGGTAAGAAACATAAGCATACTATTCCGAATGAGATATCAAATAACTGGAGAAAGAGATCTATATTTTATGATTTTTCGTATTGGCGTTTTCTTAATCTTCGTCATAATTTGGACGTCATACATATCGAGAAGAATGTCTGTGAGCTCTTGCTGGGTACCCTGTTGAATACCAAATTTAAGAACAGAGACACATTAGCGATATGACAATGGTTTTGTACAAAGCATTTGCGGCTAGAATTACATCCAACTCCGAAAGAGAATAGTAAATGGGCTATTCCATTAGTAAAGAACACGATGTCCGATAATGAGAAGTTGAGTTTTCTTAAGGTACTTAAACAAGTAAGAGTACCGGATGCATATTCTGCGAACATTAGTAAATACATAAACTTGAAAAGGAAAACTCTCGTCGGCCTAAAAAGTCATGACTGTTATGTGATCATGCAGCAATTGCTTTCCACAGCTGTTAAAGCGTTACCAGATAACGACGTTGTATCAGTTGTGACTGATTTGTGTCATTTGTTTAGAGAGTTATGCTCCAAAGATTACTCAGCATATGATTTTAAAACCCTGGAGAATAAAATACCTCGCATACTTTGTAGAATGGAGATGTTATTTTCGCCTTATATTTTTACCGTAATGTTGCATCTCACAATTTACCTTGTTCAAGAGGCACGTTTAGGTGGTCCCGTGAATTATCGGTGGATATATCCGTTCGAGAGGTAAAACTTATATAACAACTCTTTACTATTCATAATAAATCGAATATTTATAATAAAACGAATTAAATTTGTTTGCATCCGTCAAGTTCATATACAAAATAAAACGGTACATCCGTAACAGGAGTCGCCCTGAAAGATCGATCGCTGAAGGGTTTCTCACGGGAGAATGTATGACATTCTGTTCTATAGAGACCGCATTTAATAGACCGAGATGTAATTAGGACATGGTTGACAATACACCTATAAAATCTGTCTTCCGGACCCAAGGAAAGGAACTGGGTAAGGTAAAGTCGGGTCACACTGCATCTGAGCTGCTCGGCATGATCCACCGTTACGTTTTATTTACCTGTTCAGATGTGAACAGTTTTATTAAGTAAGTATTTATTACTTTTTTCTTAACATAATTATAGAATATTTTCAAGTCAAAATTAAACGTTTATTTGCAATATATACAACGTTTGGAATGCTCAATACCGTCCACCTACTAAACGAACTCGGCAATGGGATATCGATAATGAGCGACATAAACACTTTCTCGCTTGGTTGAAAGCATGTGTAAGTTGTAAACTATAAAAACTAAACCATAACTTATGTTGATACACACACACATAACTTAATCCGTTTTATCCTAATAGGTTGAAAGAAACCCAATGATAGACATAGTTCAGAAGATATAAAGACGCTAGCGTATGGCCCAAATGAACAAGCTGAGTACCTCTCCGGTTACATTGTTAACGAGTTTAGATTTCACACCAGAAAAAGAGTTCAAAATAAAATGTTTCAGAATTCCGGCGTCTTTGTCATATCTACCGTTACTGGATATTCAACTTTTAGAGATTCAAATCCAACCACGGGAAAATTGGACTATTACAGGGTGCTTAAAAAAATAATTCAAGTGCATTATCATGAACAGACGGTTGTCATGTTCAAGTGTCCGTGGTACGATATCCATCATGAATATACTGGGTTCAAAGTTAAAAATGGTCTACTTTTACTCAATTCATCGAAACTCACTTTTGGAGAAGAGCCTTATATTCTCGCCAGCCAAGCCCGTCAATGCTTTTATGTTGCAGACCCTAAAGATGCCCAGTAGGATGTTACTGTTATGATGAATCCACGAGACTATTACTATATGGGTGAAAGTTATGTAGGCGAGATTAGTTGTCCTACAACCCTGGTTATACAAGATAATGCTATTCCTATCGAATTCAACAGCGGTTTATCAAGAACATACATAGAGCCGGAAATAGTGTTTGATGTGCTATCAGCGGCTGTAGAACTAGAAGTCTAATCAAGACTTTAAATATCTTGATATATTAACTCGCTCTTGTATGATACTCATAACTTAAGTAATACGAAACTTACAATTTATTGCATCTTTCTTTCTGCATATTATTTCATACATTTTATCTTTTTCCGCATATTATTTCTGCATAGTGTCTCCTACAGTTTCGAATTCTAATGTACAGGGATTTTCAAGTTAATTTATATTATTTCCGCATTTCATTTTTTCCCCTGCATATTATTTCCACCATTTATTACTCATGTATGATATTCTTTTCAGCAATAATTTTCACTATTATTTTTTTTATCTAACATATTAAACTATATTCCGTGAAGTTGTTTTAGATATGTCATGTTCAGATAGCAGGACCGATCAGTCTACCGGGGATGAGGGGTAGTCCTCTCAGGAAAAGAAACGGACTGGGAGATGATTCGCACAGGCCAGTGATATATGAAGGAGGATGACATATGCTCCTGGCCAGCCGATTGTATAGCTTGCGTTCACAGGGGACGTTGTGACAGGAGCCAGTAAAGGAGTGAAAAAAATGATGTCGTCGATAATAAACAGTGAGGACTACATGCCTCATTTGTTGAAGGACGAAAATGACGAGTGGGATGTCCTAGATTAGGACGGTGAAACGTTGGGGCTAAATAAACAAGTCGTTATATGGGAGATGACAGTTAGATTTCTTTATACAATTCAATACTGCACTTTTTTTATATGCACACATGTACACATACATACGCGTATATCACAAACACACACACACATATATACATACACATTTACTAAATTACTATAAAATACCCATACAATGATGAATTATCCCGTTTCGCAGGCTCGGTTCGAGTTCCGGTGGGTTAGCGTAGATGGTCCCCAGAGGGTTTGCGATGAATGCGCGGTTTATGATAAAATGTGTAGTTATATGGCGAAGAATTGGAGAGGCTATGAGAACAAAATCTTTAGAAAACTTGAAAACTGCGCTTCACCGGATGAGATGTATTCGATTAAGCCAGATCCAGATTGGTCCGACGAATACTAGCATGCCTTGGTCGATCATTTCTTGTCCAGAGAGTTTAGGGTATGTCTTTAGCGATACCTTTTTACTATTTTATAGCAACCCAGTAAATAATATTTGATGTAACTGCAGGAGAAGAGCGAGCAAGGAAAAGCATCTCGCGCTCTGCCGCACGATGTTTATAGAGGTGGGAGCAAGAGTTTCCAGCAGATTTCCATCAAACACGTAAGTATCATATTTGATGTCAGTACATTAAAATTATCTTAGAAATTTATGTATGAACTTTCTAAATGTTATATGCAGGAAGAAAGTCATGGTGGAGAGTCTCTTGATTGTATCGAAATCTACCGGGCTCAATTTGTACGGGACGACGGCGCGCCTGCATCGATTGAGACACATGGGATATATGTAAGACTCTACATATGCCGAGCTTTTTAATTATTTCAGAATAATTATTGTGTAGTTTTTATAATGGCAGTAATACATTTCTTCTACAAACAGGCGGCGATTGCGGCTGAGAGATTGGTCCGACGAATACTAGCATGCCTTGGTCGATCATTTCTTGTCCAGAGAGTTTAGGGTATGTCTTTAGCGATACCTTTTTACTATTTTATAGCAACCCAGTAAATAATATTTGATGTAACTGCAGGAGAAGAGCGAGCAAGGAAAAGCATCTCGCGCTCTGCCGCACGATGTTTATAGAGGTGGGAGCAAGAGTTTCCAGCAGATTTCCATCAAACACGTAAGTATCATATTTGATGTTAGTACATTAAAATTATCTTAGAAATTTATGTATGAACTTTCTAAATGTTATAAGCAGGAAGAAAGTCATGGTGGAGAGTCTCTTGATTGTATCGAAATCTACCGGGCTCAATTTGTACGGGACGACGGCGCGTCTGCATCGATTGAGACACATGGGATATATGTAAGACTCTACATATGCCGAGCTTTTTAATTATTTCAGAATAATTATTGTGTAGTTTTATAATGGCAGTAATACATTTCTTCTACAAACAGGCGGCGATTGCGGCTGAGAGAGATTGGTTGATCCGGGCGATGGAGGCGGAGCAGGGACTCCCGGTTGATGATGTACAGAGAACATTTATCGTAGATAGGGCTTTCACGGCGTATAGGCCGGGTCGTCACGGAAGAGTACAGTGCGTATCCTCCAAGATCATTCCGCGTCAGTATAATACTCATTTTCAGCCAACTGGGCCTCCACCTCCTAGGTTTCAGTCGGCAGCCGAATTGCCTTTGGAGATACCGATACAGATCAGGGCCTCAAGGACCAAGACCCATGTGTTTCATGGATTACCCCAGGAACGGACGCCAGAATCCGGCGGTTCTTCACACCGATCGACTGCCGCTCCCTCTCCCGCTGCCGATCTATTTTCTGGCTGGACTCTCAAGCAGAGGCTTAATCTTATCGACGCGTACGTTCAGGCTGGGAGTCCCGTACCTCCGATAAATTTGATAACCCTTACATATATACACACATATGCACATATCATAAACACACAAAATCATACACACATATACGCGCACAAGTATACAGACACAAGCTTACATACACACAGACACAAACACACATGCATACATATCACATGTCGCATACACACAATCATATACACACATGCACATATACGCGCGCGCGCACACAAGTATACATACACACACGCACACAAACAAGCGCGCACAAACATTTGATTAATATAAAATATTTATACTAATTCATGTATTTTAAACTTTTAATCGCAGGGGCTTTACCCAGGAAATCCATGAGTGCCTCCTTCGTGATCGACTCTCCCTCCCTGTGTTCGTCCTCCGTTGATTTTTCATTTCCCACTTTTGTAAATTTATGATGTTAAGATTGTAAAGGAACGCATAGTATGTATTGTAATCGTTTTTGGATAATCGATATTTGAATGGAATGGAATTTATATTAAATTCGTTATTTGAATGGAATGGAATCGATATTAAATTGAAATAGATTAGATTGGAGATTTTCTTGGCTCTTTCAAATTTTTTTTACTGTAATCCACTCTATTTCGACGGAAGTGACCCGTCGAAATAGACTATTTCGACGGCAATTTACCGTCGAAATATTAAAAAGGATTTTTAAATGATTCCTGAAATAATTTTTTAACTTAAAAAATTTATATATTTCGACAGAAATTACCCGTCGATAAAAAACCTATTTCGGCGGGAATTAGCCGTAGAAATAGTTTTAATTATTGCGACAAGCTTTAGCCGTCGAAATAACCTATTGCGACACAACTTATTGCGTCGGCGTTCCTTCATGGCTATTTGGTGTCACCCGACGAAATAAACATATTTCGACGGTAAATTGCCGTCGAAATAGGTGCTATTTATTGTAGTGATGCATGGTGCTAAAGCAATGCATGAGCAAGACATCTAATTTTGAATATATAGAATAAGAAATGAAGTCGATGAACTTTAGTTAAATCACCATGAATTATCAATATTTTTGAAAAATTAGCAGAATAATCTTATCTTTCGTAAACTATAGATAAATACCATAAGAGTTCAGCGGTAATCTACATAATGCAATATTTTTATCTAAAAACATTATTGGTTCATGATGTATAAGTGACACTTAGCCAAAAAGGTGCATGCGAAGGAGGTATGAGGCTAGGGCCAATGTGCTTTAAATAAAAATACAGGTATTAATATGTAAAAAAAACAGAACAGGACTACGGCATTCAGCTCGCATATCTTTCGGGGAGAGATAGAGAGAGAAAGCTGTTGGATAAAAAAAATCTCTTTGAAACCTTGCTCAAGATTTCATATAAGAGAGAGAGATACTCCTATTTTCTCTCTAAATCTCTCCCTCTCCCTCTCTCTCTCTCTCGTATATAAAAAAAAATCTCAATTTCATTTGTGCTATTCAATTCTAGTCTAAATAATTGAATGGTGAATTCCTTTTGATTCTCTCTGTAAAAATGGATGCAAACTTTCCTAAAGGCTTCCACGTTCTCCTTGTTGATGATAATCCCGTCCTCCTCAAGCTCATTGAAACCTTGCTCAAGAATTTGCGGCTAGAATTACATCCAACTCCGAAAGAGAATAGTAAATGGGCTATTCCACTAGCAAAGAACACGATATCCGATAATGAGAAGTTGAGTTTCCTTAAGGTACTTAAACAAGTGAGGGTACCGGATGCATATTCTGCGAACATTAGTAAATACATAAACTTGAAAAGGAAAACTCTCGTCGGCCTAAAAAGTCACGACTGTTATGTGATCATGTAGCAATTGCTTTCCACTGCTGTTAAAGCGTTATCAGATAATGACGTTGTATCAGTTGTGACTGATTTGTGTCATTTCTTTAGAGAGTTATGCTCCAAAGATTACTCGGCATACGATTTTAAAACCCTGGAGAATAAAATACCCCGCATACTTTGTAGAATGGAGATGTTGTTTTCGCCTTATATTTTTACCGTAATGTTGCATCTCACAATTTACCTTGTTCAAGAGGCACGTTTAGGTGGTCCCGTGAATTATCGGTGGATATATCCGTTCGAGAGGTAAAACTTATATAACAACTCTTTACTGTTCATAATAAATCGAATATTTATAATAAAACGAATTAAATTTGTTTGCATTCGTCAAGTTCATATACAAAATAAAACGGTACATCTGTAACAGGAGTCATCCTGAAAGATCGATCGCTGAAGGGTTTCGCACGGGAGAATGTATGACATTCTGTTCTATAGAGACTGCATTTAATAGACCGAGATGTAATTAGGACATGGTTGACAATACACCTATAAAATCTGTCTTCCGAACCCAAGGAAAGGAACTGGGCAAGGTAAAGTCGGGTCACACTGCATCTGAGCAGCTTGGCATGATTCACCGTTACGTTTTATTTACCTGTTCAGATGTGAACAGTTTTATTAAGTAAGTATTTATTACTTTTTTCTTAACATAATTATAGAATATTTTCAAGTCAAAATTAAATGTTTATTTGCAATATATACAACGTTTGGAATGCTCAATACCGTCCACCTACTAAACGAACTCGGCAATGGGATATCGATAATGAGCGACATAAACACTTTCTCGCTTGGTTGAAAGCATGTGTAAGTTGTAAACTATAAAAACTAAACCATAACTTATGTTGATACACACACACACATAACTTAATCCATTTTATCCTAATAGTTTGAAAGAAACCCCAATGATAGACATATTTCAGAAGATATAAAGACGCTAGCGTATGGTCCAAATGAACAAGCTGAGTACCTCTCCGGTTACGTTGTTAACGGGTTTAGATTTCACACCAGAAAAAGAGTTCAAAATAAAAGGTTTCAGAATTCCGGCGTCTTTGTCATATCTACCGTTACTGGATATTCAACTTTTAGAGATTCAAATCCAACCACGGGAAAATTGGACTATTACAGGGTGCTTAAAAAAATAATTCAGGTGCGTTATCATGAACAGACGGTTGTCATGTTCAAGTGTCCGTAGTACGATATCCATCATGAATATACTGGGTTCAAAGTTAAAAATGGTCTACTTTTACTCAATTCATCGAAACTCACTTTTGGAGAAGAGCCTTATATTCTCGCCAGCCAAACCCGTCAATGCTTTTATGTTGCAGACCCTAGAGATGCCCAGTGGGATGTTACTGTTATGATGAATCCACGAGACTATTACTATATGGGTGAAAGTTATGTAAGTGAGATTAGTTGTCCTACAACCCTGGTTATACAAGATGATACTATTCCTATCGAATTCAACAACGGTTTATCAAGAACATATATAGAGCCGGAAATAGTCTTTGATGTGCTATCGGCGGTTGTAGAACTAAAAGTCTAATCATGGCTTTAAATATCTTGATATATTAACTCGCTCTTGTATAATACTCATAACTTAAGTAATACGAAACTTACAATTTATTGCATCTTTCTTTCTGCATATTATTTCATACATTTTATCTTTTTCCGCATATTATTTCTGCATAGTGTCTCCTACAGTTTCGAATTCTAATGTACAGGGATTTTCAAGTTAATTTATATTATTTCCGCATTTCATTTTTTCCCCTACATATTATTTCCACCATTTATTACTCATGTATGATATTTTTTTCAGCAATAATTTTCACTATTATTTTTTTTATCCAACATATTAAACTATATTCCGTGAAGTTGTTTTAGATATGTCATGTTCAGATAGCAGGACCGATCAGTCTACCGGGGATGAGAGGTAGTCCTCTCAGGAAAAGAAACGGACTGGGAGATGATTCGCACGGGCCAGTGATATATGAAGGAGGATGACATATGCTCCTGGCCAGCCGATTGTATAGCTTGCATTCACAGGGGACGTTGTGACAGGAGCCAGTAAAGAAGTGAAAAAAATGCTGTCGTCGATAATAAACAGTGAGGACCACATGCCTCATTTGTTGAAGGACGAAAATGACGAGTGCGATGTCCTAGATTAGGACGGTGAAATGTTGGGGCTAAATAAACAAGTCGTTATATGGGAGATGACAGTTAGATTTCTTTATACAATTCAATATTGTACTTTATTATATGCACACATGTACACATACATACGCGTATATCACACACACACACATATACATACACATTTACTAAATTACTATAAAATACCTATACAATGATGAATTATCCCGTTTCGTAGGCTCGGTTCGAGTTCCGGTGGGTTAGCGTATGTCACTACCCGAAAGAGCACGCGACTGGCCCTTGAACCATATGAAGTCTATATGACTCTATCTGATCCAAGTAAGCCAAAAGCCCAGAAATCTAAAACCAATTTAAGGATAAATGAATATACAAGGAATACACTATACAACGCCGAAAGGCGAGGATCAAAATTCAAAAGGGAACCCAGATAAGCATGAAAACTGTAACACTACTAAGCGCGACTCTAAGGTCGAAATAATACGTCAATAGTGTCTGAGTCTGAAACAATATACACGTTTTTGGTTGATGGAATTTCTAGATACAATGAATAATACAAGTACAATGGTGGTTCTTGATGCAAAAGAATCCACCTGCCAAAAGCAATTCACCCGCAAGGAAGCAGTGTGCCAGAAGTGCCGCTATGGAACCTGTACGGCAAACCCTGCAAGAACTGTGGCACAACGGGGGTGAGTTGCCAACTCGTGAATAGAAAATATCTACAAGCAGAAATCGAATGCAAGACATAATCCTAGGTCAAACAATCAGTATAATAATAAAACCCTCAAGAGTAAGTCTGAAGCATGATAAAGTGGCAATGTAACATCTAATCATGTAGGTAGGTGTCAAGTACTCGTGCCAGTGCCTCAGATAATAACATGTCATCAGTAAAAGGTATGTCTGCATGAAGTATGATCAATGTAAATCCAGTCTGTATGTGATCAAGTCTGTATGAACGTAGACCCCGTCCACCCGTCCCCCAATGACAATAAACATGGAACCCGTCCACCCGTCATCCAATGACAATAAACGTGGAACCCGTCCACCCGTCACCCAATGACAATAAATATCATGTATGTAAATATGAGGATATAATCAAATCATAGAAAACATCAAGAAACCCGTGCCTAGCATCGGCATGTAAATCCTCATCTATCGGGCTCCGTCAGTCCGGATCAGCCCACGAGCTATGTCTACGGAATCGGCCCCGGCAGTACGCCCATATCCATCTATCGACTCTGGTCAGTATCCTCTGGATAACTGCCAGGTCCAACCAATCACCGGTAGGTAGTAGTCCCTCTGCCAGGCTCACCATCTACTACACAGCGAAACCGTTCTCGCCCCGGGGTACCATACCGGGTCCACCATGTACCCGTAATCGGCCTCATCCAACTCCTCGATTCGGGTTCATATATATCACTCTAGCACCGAGAAAACACATGGTGGACGCACCGAAATATCATATCAAGGGAAACCGGGTTTTTAAATAATTAACTATTCTCTTTTGAAATGTCCACGGTTCCCCAAATCCAGAATTAACATGGAAACAACATATCTCAATACGTAATCTAAGCAAGTATGAAGATATCAATGCATGTATGCACTGGTATGAATATACAGTGTGCATGTGCGCAGGTATGAAGATATCAATATATGTGTACAAGTATGGGTATGTGACATATAAATGAAATGCAAGTATAACAGTATATCATGCAACATGGAAATAATAGTATGCACATACAAGGTTATATCCTGATGCAACAATGCTAATGTGTAGTGACATGGCAATTATCGATGAAGAAGTGTGTGAGCCGGCAAGCAAGTGTACGTGGAACATACGCATCATCGATAATGATGCTAGTGTCCTAGCAACATGATAGTAATGTAGCAGTAAACATATGCAAAGCAATGTGAATAGCAGGAATATGCGGAAATTGAATAATCAACGTAACAGTAAAGAATCTACACCCATATGTATATGTCATGCAGTTATGCCATTTGAAATAAGAATGACTCGGGTCTAGTTTAACATCTACTATGCAAACTACAGATCTAAGTATCAAGTCAATCGGGAGGGGTATGGAAACCACCTAAATCTGAGTCGATATACAAATATATACATACAATAGTCGGTGATCTCGTCTTAATAGTATCACGTACGATACGGTATATCCTTTAACATCCTCGAGTCATGAGAGCGGAACTAACATCAATAGAAATCTCGTACGGTAAATCGTCGTACGGCATCCCAATAGCTGGGTACGGGTCAGTATCACATTCCTCTCATCAAATATCAGGTATCATTATCATCATATCACATAATCTGGAGTACAGATCAAAGTCTAGCACAAATCAATACCATCTATATAAGTATGAAAGCGGGGGTAAAACACATGCCCAACGGCCCGCTAAGATCACATGTCGTATCGCAAGTACGAATCACATCACATCAACGATCTCACGGCACAATGCCCAAAATCATCGACTCATCTCCAATGTCAATCCAATATCCTCATCAACACTGTGTAAGTATAGTGAATATGCAAGGGTGCGCGTGTGGTGTAAACCTATTCTAGGGTTCGCGACTTTGAACTATACTAGTTTATTTCTAATCCTAAGCTATCCTTACTACACCTAACACAATATCCATGACACACTATAACTATCAAACATAATATATAGTATACCAACTACGGACTTCGGGGGTGCTATACGCCATCCACCCGACTTCCCCCAGTAGATATAATCTACCCACCTTGCGTCTTCATTTGTCGACGTCGCCACGCGCTCGCTCGTCATCACCGAAGTCTTCATAGGTTCCTACACTCCAAAGTATCGTAATGCGTATTAAAACCAAATCAAGGCTAAAACGGCACACCAAACCTAAAACGATACGATAAGGGGCCTATAGGTTAGAACCTATGGGCACGCCTTCAAAACCATCAATAAACCCTCGATATCATCGTATAAATGCCAAATGGTCGAGGTAAAACACAATACACAATTTCAGAACTATAAATACGGAATACGGAAACACGAATCCAAAACAGCAACTAAGGAAAAAGGCTCCAGATTTCACCATAGGTCAAATTAGACAAATCTATACGTTCCAGGGGCCTAATCTACACATGTAGGAGCTACATAACCAGAACGAGGCAAAATGGTGGGGTCCAGGCCGCAATTTGCGGCCAAACAGATAAATCTGCGGCCGGGTCTAGAAGTTAGGGGCTAGGGTCCTTGGGGTTAGCTTCCAAGGGTGCCTGCACATGTCACTATCCATTCAATATAATTTTCAGAGACTCGGGTTGATAGCAGATCTCAAATAACCTTCACAGATTCCACAAACTTTCCGATATCGGTTTCTAAATCCGTATTCCGGGCCTTAAGTCTCAGGTTAGGGTCTCAATTCATGCACTAGGGTGTTGGTGTAGCCCTCTACTGAACTCAATTTCACATTACAACTCATAATTTCCTCAAACCCTAACTAGGTTTTCCTTAACTCCACAATATCACACAATATCGGTTCAATCTAAACATGGGGGGGGGGGGGTAAAGGAAATGCTAAAACTAAGTTAATGATCCAGAAAATACCTCATTGGAAACTCAAGAAAATTCTTGAGTTGCCCTTAGTGGCCAAAATCCTTGCTTCTTTAGTCCAATGTGTAGATCTTGAGCTTGTGCACACTTTTAATGAAATGGAGATTGGGTTTTGGGATTGTATTTGAGATGATTTGGGGCTTTGAAGAGGGGAGGGAGATGAAGGAGCAGCAGCAAGCAGGAGAAAGGGAAGAGGGGGGGAGAATGAATGAGGAATGAAGAGATTAGCTAAGTCCAAAGTCAAAGAAAACCCATACCTTTCTCTCTCTCACCATACCTCATTTCTTTATTCCTTTCTCTATTCTTTTTTCTTTTCTTTTTCTTATTCTCTCAAAATCCTTCTCCCAAGAATAGTAAACCCAAAGTGAACCATGGCAAGAAAATGCACAAGTGTAAGAAGAATGATATGTGCATGTTTTGCACAAATTGCTTAAAAACCGATTAGCGATTATTAATCGCGATTAGCACTAATTTAGCATATAACTAATCAATTAAACTTAGAAATGGCATAAATTCTCTAATTTACCCTATTTTAGAATTTTCCACAATTTTCCAAAAATTTCCCCCATTTATTTGTATTTAATTATACCGAATTATTAAAATATTCAATAAAATAATATTAAATTATAAAATTTCCCAAAAATAATAATTTTTATTATTTCGAAATGTTACAATCTACCCCCCTTAAATAAAGTCGGTCCCCGGATTTAAATTTAAACCCCCAATACTAAAACATTTTAGCAAAATCCATGTATGTGTCATACAGGTGAACAAAACAACATCTAGGTGCAACTGGTGTGCACGAAATATCTGTCATAGGCAACGTGTGTGCCTGACAGAAAAATCAGGCGCATTTAACATGCACGAAGAATTTCGATTTAGTGCATCTGGCGTGCACCAAGATCGTATATCAAAAAACCAAATCATAAGTACCGTCGTCGGTAGGTCCTCCTTCAAGGTCGAGAAGGAGTCGGTGCATCCAATGCTAGCAGCGCAAGATATCTACCTTGCCTCTTGCTCACGGTCTGTCGTCCTCTGACTCTGAGTCCTTATCTTCTCTGCGGATTTCCTATCTCGCAGTCAATCGGCTCATCGGCCCTATCAGGTGTGCTAACGGTGACGATTCCGTTCTGGCACTTCTCTGGTCATCTCTCGGTCAATCCTCACGACCACTCGTAAAGCAGCATGTCACTGGCGTCGGCCTCTGGCTCTCTTGAATGCACATCACACATCTGATCCAGGGTGCAAACATCATTGCAGCAATGTCCTGGAAGGAATCCTGCTCAAGGTCTCTTCCGATCTTGCCTATGCCGAACTGTACGGAGGCCGGCTCTCTTGCATAATCTCTTCTCACTCGATAGACATCTGTGTCCTCAGCACAACATTTTCTCGGAAATTGTCGCATCCCAACGCCTCTGTAAGCATATCAGGTTTCTAGTCTCGACGGGAAGTAATGACAGCTCGTCAGCGTCTCGCACGAACCTCTGGTTCCACTTGTCTCTATCGTCGTCCACTATGACGTCACGCCATGCTATCTACGCACTGCACTGTTCTCGGCCACGGTCAATCCGAAGTCTCTCGCACGGACTTGAAATCGCGTACTCTGTAGCTTTACCATTCTATAGAAGATGTCTGGCCGAACAGGTCCTCGGGGAGGAATACTCAATACTCTTTCGTCCTCGATCAATTACAACGCAATCTGGGTGAGGTCCTTTATCCGAACCTGGTCAACCACCTCGTCGACGATGCCGAACTCTGGCCTGCTGGGTCTACGCAATATGACCACACCTGGGTCTAGGTCATTCTCGTAACGTATTCCAGAAAGGTCTGTCGAGGTCTCTCTCTCAAATCTCATTCCTGCCGGATTGCCCGGAAGTCATCATCCATTGCTAAAACTAATTCTTATTCCGGAACGGCTGCATACTTATCGCGCCTCTTTCTGGAAGATGTAATCCATATACAACGCCTCTGCGTGCGTATCGCATCTCTGATGTCAGCGGAGTGGGACGTCATCTCGTCGAAATCTCTTGCGAACTCTTTACTTCACTCTGCCTCAATGTCGACTGCTTTGGACTCGTCTCAACGTGGTTGCATGGAACGGCGCTCCAACGGCTATCCTCGTTATCTGGAGTCTCCCAAGCAAAGCATCCCATCACATGATATCCGAATGATGTCGAAACATTCGATCGACTCGTCAGAACCTTATAATCCCCCTATGAGATCAACATCTTGAGTACAGTTTAATAGTATCGAGTACATGCCACAGCGTCAATGATCCAGCCGTAGAAGGGCAAACTTAAGCCTCACTAATGGCGCCGCAAACACTGCCACAAATCCTAAGGTTCAAGGGCTTTCACACGGTCATTATGTCGAGTTAGGGTTTCATTCTTCTAGAGGGTCCATAGAATTGCCTGCATGTCCTTCCGAATACTTTAAACTTGGAAAAATAGGCTCCTGACATTCGATCGTCTCTATCGACTCTCAACGTCTCCGCGTGAAGTCGTCTCTAGCTGGAAGCAACCTATCTGATGACCTCGCATCGGTAAGCGAACGAACCGCACGCCCTAGTCATCCACCCTCGGTGACTAGCGACTGTCCATCATATCTCTAAGTATATGCTCATGTTGCAGTAGCCCCAACAATCTGGGCGATATCTCGTCATTTGCAGCAACAACTGGCTCATTCGTCGATACGCTGAACAGCGTCTCAATCCTCCAGGAAAGGCAATTCATTGGCGGTCATCTCTAAATCGGTCTGCTCTAGAACCTGTACGGCAAACCCTGCAAGAACTGTGGCACAACGGGGGGTGAGTTGCCAACTCGTGAATAGAAAATATCTACAAGCAGAAATCGAATACAAGACATAAATCATAGGTCAAACAATCAGGATAATAATAAAACCCTCAAGAGTAAGTCTGAAGCATGATAAAGTGGCAATGTAACATCTAATCATGTAGGTAGGTGTCAAGTACTCGTGCCAGTGCCTCAGATAATAACATGTCATCAGTAAAAGGTATGTCTGCATGAAGTATGATCAATGTAAATCCCAGTCTGTATGTGATCAAGTCTGTATGAACGTGGGACCCCGTCCACCCGTCCCCAATGACAATAAACGTGGAACCCGTCCACACCGTCACCCAAATGACAATAAAAGTGAAACCCGTCCACCCGTCACCCAATGACAATACATATCATGTATGTAAATATGAGGATATAATCAAATCATGGAAAACATCATGAAATCCGTTCCTAGCATCGGCACGTAAATCCTCATCTATCGGGCTTCGTCAGTCCGGATCAGCCCACGGGCTATGTCTGCGGAATCGGCCCTCGCCCCGGCAGTACGCCCATATCCATCTATCGACTCTGGTCAGTATCCTCTAGATAACTGCCAGGTCCAACCAATCACCGGTAGGTAGTAGTCCCTCTGCCAAGCTCACCGTCTACTACACAGCGAAACCGTTCTCGCCCCGGGGTACCATACCGGGTCTACCATGTACCCGTAATCGGCCTCATCCAACTCCTCGATTCGGGTTCATATATATCACTCTCTAGCACCGAGAAAACACATGGTGGACGCACCGAAATATCATATCAAGGGAAACCGGGTTTTTAAATAATTAACTATTCTCTTTTGAAATGTCCACGGTTCCCCAAAACCAGAACTAACATGGAAACAACATATCTCAATGCGTAATCTAAGCAAGTATGAAGATATCAATGTATGTATGCACTGGTATGAATATACAGTGTGCATGTGCGCAGGTATGAAGATATAAATATATGTGTACAAGTATGGGTATGTGACATATAAATGAAATGCAAGTATAACAGTATATCATGAAAACATGAAAATAATAGTATGCACCATACAAGGTCATATCCTGATGCTACAATGCTACTGTGTAGTGATATGGCAAATTACCGATGAAGAAGTGTGTGAGCCGGCAAGCAAGTGTACGTGGAATATAGGCATCATCGATAATGATGCTAGTGTCCTAGCAACATGATAGTAATGTAGCAGTAAACATATGCAAAGCAATGTGAATAGCAGGAATATGCGGAAATTGAATAATCAACGTGACAGTAAAGAATCTACACCCATATGTATATGTCATGCAGTTATGCCATTTGAAATAAGAATGACTCGGGTCTAGTTTAACATCTACTATGTAAACTACAGATCTAAGTATCAAGTCAATCGGGAGGGGTATGGAAACCACCTAAATCTGAGTCGATATACAAATATATACATACAATAGTCGGTGATCTTGCCTCAAAGAATCACGTACGATACGGTATATCCTTTAACATCCTCGAGTCATGAGAGCGGATCTAACATCAATAGAAAGCTCGTACGGTAAATCGTCGTACGGCATCCCAATAGCTGGGTACGGGTCTGTATCACATTCCTCTCATCAAATATCAGGTATCATTATCATCATATCACATAATCTTGGGGTAACAGATCTAAGTCTAGCACAAATCAATACCATCTATATAAGTATGAAAGCGGGGGTAAAACACATGCCCAATGGCCCGCTAAGATCACATGTCGTATCGCAAGTACGAATCACATCACATCACCGATCTCACGGCACAATGCCCAAAATCATCGACTCATCTCCAATGTCATCCAATATCCTCATCAACACTGTGTAAGTATAGTGAATAAATAAGGGTGCGCGTATGGTGTAAACCTATTCTAGGGTTCGCGACTATGAACTATACTAGTTTATTTCTAACCCTAAGGTTATCCATACTACACCTAACACAATATCCATGACACACTATAACTATCAAACATAATATATAGTATACCAACTACGGACTGCGGGGGTGCTATACGCCATCCACCCGACTTCCCCCAGTAGATATAATCTACTCACCTTGCGTCTTCATTTGTCGACGTCGCCACGCGCTCGCTCGTCATCCCGAAGTCTTCATAGGTAACCCGTACACGTCAAAGTATCGTAATGCGTATTAAAACCAAATCAAGGCTAAAACGGCATTACCAAACCTAAAAACGATACGATAAGGGGCCTATAGGTTAGAACCTATGGGCACGCCTTCAAAACCATCAATAAACCCTCGATATCGTCGTATAAATGCCAAATGGTCGAGGTAAAACACAATACACAATTTCAGAACTATAAATACGGAATACGGAAACACGAATCCAAAACAGCAACTAAGGAAAAAGGCTCCAGATTTCACCATAGGTCAAATTAGACAAATCTATACGTTCCAGGGGCCTAATCTACACATGTAGGAGCTACATAACCAGAACGAGGCAAAATGGTGGGGTCCAGGCCGCAATTTGTGGCCTAAACAGGATAAATCTGCGGCCGGGTCTAGGAGTTAGGGGCTAGGGTCTTGGGGTTAGCTTCCAGGGTGCCTGCACATGTCACTGTCCATTCAATATAATTTTCAGAGACTCGGGTTGATAGCAGATCTCAAATAACCTTCACAGATACCACAAACTTTCCGATATCGGTTTCTAAATCCGTATTCCTGGCCTTAAGTCTCAGGTTAGGGTCTCAATTCATGCACTAGGGTGTTGGTGTAGCCTCTACTGAACTCAATTTCACATTACAACTCATAATTTCCTCAAACCCTAACTAGGTTTTCCTTAACTCCACAATATCACACAATATCGGTTCAATC